>NW_010588431.1:17182-34169 GCF_000705375.1 Tinamus guttatus
TGGAGGAAGCACAAAATGGCCTCCCAAGGGAGGCGGCGCGACGGCCTGGCTGGGAAGGAGCCACAGAGCGCGTGGGAAAGGCGGCTCTCGCTCCCGGGTCCTGCGCGTTGAGCAACCCCGGCAGCCGGAGCTGGGGAGACGGGGAGTGATTCCCTGGCTCCGTTTCAAGGCCCTTGGGAGGGTGGCGGGGCTGTTTACGTGGAGCAGCGTCGCCGTCGCGCTGCGCTTGCCAGCTGCTGCGTGGGGAGCAGGCCCGGGCTCACCTGAGCAGCCCCAGGTGGGAGAAATAAATAAAGGGAGGCAGAGCAGAGGGTGGAGGAGAAAGTAAGAGGGTCACAGCTCAGGAAAGTGACCGTACGATCAAAATCTGCACAGAGCATAAACATGGCATGTTTTACCTGAGCGTTGGCAGAGCAGACGTTGGCGTCAACAGCCTCTGGAGAGGGTGTGATGTGTATCGCGAGAGGATATGGACTTTAAGTTGTTTTTTTTCCCTCTCTTTTCCCAGCACTTGCAGTCTGGCATCTTCCTGAAAGGCGCACAGCAGCTGTATCCCATATCCTCTGTAACAAGCTATATCCAACCCTCCCTCTCTTTAAACCAACCTAGGCGCTCCAAAACTGAGAAAAGGCCGGGGTTGGGCCTGAGTCTCACATATCCCTTGCTCCTTTGTACGCAAGGCTTCCTAACAATGTGGTCACGTCTGTCTCCTTTCCCTCCAGGCTGTCCCTTTCCCAAGGCCCTGAGCCAAGCTTATTTTGTGAACTGTGCAAACCCTGTGTTGAGGTTCATTTCTTTATCTTTTTTTTTAATGGTGTTTTCACTGTATTACCCAATTCCACGATCCCTGAAGCCATGCTGGCATCTGACTGAATCAACTTGGGTGCTTTTGGACTTAGGTTTTCAAATTAGTTTATCCTGTAGCCTTAACAATATCCAGGAATAGAAAGAACATTGTACCTGTTCTGCCTATGGAGCTCTGAGGTGCAGAGTTTGAAAGCGATACCGATGGATAATTCTGAGAGGCCAAACTGAGAGAGGCAAAAACTCAGGATGGATCTTAGCATTCCATGTGTTTGAGCACAGCTCCCTTGGTCCTTTGTCATGACTGGTATTCCCACAATATGACCATGGGATGGCAGGCTAGGTCCTCAAACCCACAATATGACCATGGGATGGCAGGCTAGGTCCTCAAACAGCTCAACCTGTTGGGTTGACTTTGCAGCACCGGCAGGAGGGAGAGCTCAGTTCTCCTGTCTGGTACCTAGCTGCCGGGTTTAGGGCACCCTCCTTTCTCTTGCAAAACCTTATCTATCTCATTCATGCCCTGAAGACTGTTATAAAGGCAAAGTCTGTCTTCTCGTCTTTTCCAGCCTCACTCATCTTTCTGTTCTGTTTTACTTCTCTCTGCTTGGATATCTCCACCTGGCTCCTCCTTTGGCCTCTTTTTCTGTTCCCCTCTCTCCATCCCAGCTGCTTTTGTTCCCTTCTGCCATCTGGTTCACACAGGTGGCCCACGTGCCTTCTGGAGGTCGCCATGGATGTCCTGACAGAATTAGTTTCCATCTCCCAGCTTCTTGCTGGAATGTAGATTCAGCATTTGGAGAACTAAATTGATGTGAATTAGATAAAACTGCTCAAGGTTTCATAAGCAGAGGCCAAATTCAGGCAGTGGCTGTATGCAGCTATGCCTAATCCTGGCAACTCCAGAACTAAGTTTATAGTTTAAATAAGATGGTATTTCAGCACTTTGCACAGTCTTAATAATCTCTTAATTTGTTTTACTACAGGTTAAAATTTATTTTTCTTTCATCATCAAATAGATGAATCATTTTCAACCAAAATATGAAGAGGAAAAAGCCTTAGGCAAACTTTTCCTCACATGTTGGGCCTGATGGAGAAAGTTTAGCAGGGTTAAAGGCAACCCAAAGTGTAATGACGGGAAGCACTGAGCAGGCCCTGCTGACTGGAGCTGCTGTGGACAGGTAACACCCAGCAGGGACGGCCTCACACCGACATGCCGACGTTCCTCAGAAGAATAAACATGGAGCTGGGAGAGCATGCTTTGCAAAACAAATTAGACCAATTTGCCTCATATAGAATTAATGTAATTTGAAGCTGATTCACTGTAGCAGAGAAAATCAGTTTATGTTCTCAGTGAGTAAATTGCTCAACATTAGTATATGTAAGTCTAATCCCTTTATATGTATTGTCTTCTCCTCTAAGACAGAGTGTGGGATAAGACTAAGCGACCAAAGACCTTAAAAATCTTTGATACTTAAAGCTGGGATGCTCTGAAAAGCTGGGAGGCCGACTTGCAGGAAACAACTGCACCACCTACTAGCTTCTTGATCACAGTTTTTGGCCACTTTGCAAGTCTTACTAGACTGTTCAGCAGTCAAAGGCAGCTTCCTATATAATACATAAAAATCTGGAGACTTTTTTCCCAAGGCAAATTGTGTTTCTGTGGTTTTTGTCTCTGCTTTGATTAAGGTTTGTTCCTTCTGGCTCATCCTGTTCTTCTGGAGCTAAGGATGAAAGGCTTAGCTGCTTGGAAGAGCTTTGTTGTTGCTTCTCACCACCGCTTCTGGCCCTCCAAACTAGGCAGGACAGGGACTGATGATGCCTGAATAATCACAGGCAGATTATTTGCCTGCTGTTGCTGCTAAGGTGAAATCCAGACATTTGGATTTGTTTTTTTTCTCCTTCCACCAATAGCCCAGGAAGTTGGCTGTGAGAAGGTGTGCTGGGAACGAGGAGCATTTTGTCATTAATCCCTGTGCCTTCCTCCAGCTTTGTTGCTCCTTCAGAGCAACAGGAAAAATTTGCAAGAAGCTGAAACAGAGACTGTCCCTCATAGAACTAGTCTGTGTAGTAACAAAACAAAAGTACGTTTGTCCCAGGCGGTGTAAACAACAGCATGTTGCTCTCTGCTGCAAGAAAAGCCCGGTGACGTCTCAGGGCAGAGCTAGGAATGCTTGGTGCATCTTGCACCCTGTGGGCAAAATGCCTGCTTCTCCCTGGATTTAAAGAAAAGTTTTTTTAAAAGAGGAGAGGGCAAATTCAACTAAGGAGTTCAAAGCAGAGCCTTACTTAAAAATAAAATAGTTGTTTGCTGATCTAGAGAAAGGCAGCCTTAAAAAATAAAGTCTGACTGTAAATGAGACCACATCTTCAAAGCTTCTCAGATACCTCAACTGTGTAACTGTACAGCAAATGGGCATGCAAAACCATCCATTTTCTGTCTTTTCGTATTTCTAAGGAGAGTCTCAGATTATATCCCAAAGCTGCAAGAAGCGTATTTCTTTCTTCCTGGTGGCGTAGCCTTCGCTTACGTTACAAGGCCAAGAGGAGCAGGGGGCACTAAAACAGCAGATTTCTCTATGTGCACCAGTGGGAAACTAATGTTTTTCTCTGTCCCGAGAACACCCTCCGGCCTCGTTCTTTGAGCTTCGAGGGAGAAAGGCTGCAGCAATCCCTGCCTGCTCGCGTTCCTCGCGGCTGCCACGTTTGGGCAGGCCGAGGAAGGCCTGTTTGCCGGGCAGGCCCCGCGCAGCCGCCTCGGCCGCAACGCGCCGCGGGGGCCGTCTTGCACAAGGGACATGCTCAAAGCTCATTAGATACAGACTGCCAGCAGCCCGCTCCAATGTAGGACAGGACTAATTAAGCAAGTAAACTTGCTTCTAAGTGATAAAGTAATTTGATTATGCTTTTCTTATGCAACTAGCTCCAGAGAAATCTGAAGAAATCCCTACGCGATTAAAGGGTGAACACAGCAGTAAATAATTTGCCTTTTACAGTGTAGGCAGTAACATTGGCTTTGGTTTGTTTTATATGAATCATCTTCTCTACAAATTGCATTTTACACTATACGTGGGTTTCTCCCAGTCTCAGCTCAGGTAGCATGCTCATGCTAACCTGCTACATGCACATTTCACATCAAAATAATGGATTAGGTGCACAGCTAAACCAGCCCTCTTGTCAGTCTGCACAACAAGATATAAATGTCTGTATCTAGTCAAATGTCAGTGCTTTACATCTGCTTGTTCCATATTACTACTACAGCCATTTGTCTAAATATATATACACACACAATATTTATATCAATATCTAAAATATTTGTATATTAAAATGCATGTATATTAAAATATGTTAAATATATCAAATACATTCTAGCCGGTCATAGTGAGATGAAGATTTGTTTTCCATCTTAGACTTACGGGCAGCTATTTTTTTTTCCTTCGCTGTAGACTTCTTAGAGTTAAGTAGGATGTTATTGGAAGAGAGGGGAAGAAAATAACCCCACCAGAGGGAGGGTAGAGCGTGCCGAGTGAAGCAGCAGCTGTTTCAGTACGAGCGATGTGGTCCTTGCTGTGTTCCACTCGTGCTGTTTTCATGGCAGGACCCCTCAGTGCTGGCTCCGAGGAACCCGGTTGTGGGTGCACGGCAGGAGCGGGCAGGCTGAAGCAGAAGGTGCTCTGGGCACAGCGGGGACAGCAACCACCTGCATCACACAGGTGGCCAGGATCCAGCAGGGATCCTACGCCGCCTGCTTCCTGGGATCCTAACGTACCTGCATTTCTCTCTACCTAAAGGTCTTTTAGAAATAAATCTCTTTTGTGGTTTGAATTCTGGCTGCTGTTGCAAGCTGACTTGGCTTCCCCCCACCCCTTGAGAGAGCAGAAAAAAAGTGGTATTAGAGTGGTCAAGCAGTTCTCATAAAATTAGTACTGTAAAGGCGCAGACAGCTTAAGAAAGATGTAACTACTTCAGACTTTGTTAAAACCAGCCTGTGGGGAAGTGAATGTCCCTTCTGCCACGTAACATGCACGGTAGCTTCCTCAGAGATAAGAAATCAGTGCATAGAGTCTGGTCAAAGAATGAAATTCTTCACAAATATTCATTGTATTAGTATTTATTGCTTTTGGAGCAACAGAAAAATCTGTTTAAAAAATCTGTTAATAGGGCAAGGAAGAACTTCAGCAAGAGATCTGCAAAATAGGGAACAGATACTTTAGCTTTGGATATTTCCCCAAGAGCTTGTTTCTGTACTAAATATGCTGTTGTGGTAGGTTATTTTATGCCAAGGCATCTTTGACATATCATAGAATCATTATGGTTGGAAAAGATTTTCAAGATCACCAAATCCAACCCTATCCTTATATTGAATTAGAAGACTAGTTATTCTCCCCAGGTGTTTAGGAAAGGATACAGAACAACCTTCTAATACAATGTAGAATTCCTGTCATGCTTGGTAGGTGCTATTTTAGCTCATTTGTGATTTAAAAGAATTCTTAATCTGAGCACACGATCATACTGTAAATACTGAAGACATCTAGAGCTGCCCCCTGAACTTGCTTTTGCAGAAATAGCTGATTTGAGACACACACACATTAGTGCACATTTGTGGTCAGCAGAACTGCTGATTAGGAAGAAACAAAGTCCAGTGCGAGGCGAGGTCCTCGTTGTGAGACGCTCACGGACGTTTCCGTGCAGCCGTTCCGTTTCTGCAGGAAGTTAGGCTGGGGAATCTCTTTCCAGCAGCACTTCTTCCCGGGGCAGGGCTCCCGCTCCGGGGCAGGACGCGGGGCTACCAGGGGCTGCAGGGGTCGGGGCACTGGCGCAGGTAGGTCTCGGTGCGGCCGCCGCGCACCTCCATGAGCGTGGTGCACACCGTGAGCTGCAGGGCGCGAGAGCAGCCTCGTCACCGCGGTGCCGCTGCCACTACACGCGGCCACCCAACCTTCCCCCTGAAAAATCTCTTTGTTTTTTAACCCCCAAGCCCAAGTTCATCAGATGGAAACACTTTCTGATGCAATAGGAGTATCAGTCACGGAACCAGGAGGTGCCTGCATTTGTCTCGCACAACATCTAAGGCACAGCTGATAGCACCCTTCTAATCTGAATTGTGCTCTGTACATCTGAAGGGCAACTGCCTCCTCAAGCTAGGAGGTCAGACCAGGCTACTCAGGGCTTCAAACCCTTTGTTCCACCACTTAAATTTTCCCTTTACAACGTTACTTGGAAGGTTTTGTTCTTACATGTTGTTTTTTACCCAACAACCCATACGCCTCTCCGAATCTACCACCGGATATGTTGCGAATATAGTGGGAAATACTAACTCAGAGCAGTGCATTTTCCCTCCTCCGTTCTCCCTGGTTGAAGCTCAGTGCATGTGAGGCACACAGGCGCCTGTCACCTCTCCTGCCTCTATCCCTGCTCCTCCTCCCTTCACCTTTCTCCCTCTCACTCTTTTCCGTGGGCTTCTGGGCCTCTGTTCGGTGGCTTTCTCTCAAAATGAGGAGGTCGCAGCTTAGTGAAAGGCTGCCATGAGGGGCCTTTTAAACGAGACCAGGTTTTCATTTCATGCTTAAATTGTAGCCTCCCAGCTCTTGTGCAATACCTTTAACTTCACTTACACTACGAACTCTTCCCTCCCATAGGTTGTGACAACAGTGTGGTAAAAACTGAATGTACTTTGACTATTTCTTTAGATACGCGTTACATCTCCCACCCCAACTCTCCCACAAGAAATTTGCAAAGATAAAAAAAAAGGGTAGCATTACCTTGTTGAGGACAGGCTTTGTGGAGAGAACATCATATATGGTTGGTAATGAGATGTTCTGGAAGGAAATAAGACACTGGTGTTAGTAGACATGAACTTACTTACCTAACTCTGTGTGTAAATGCTGAGGAAAAAAACAAAACAAAAGAGAGCTTTACTAATATGGTACCAGTGCATCTTGTGATCAGAAGAGCAGGGGTTGAAAACCCACCCAAACAGGCTAGATCTCACTACAGCACAGAAAGCAGGGCTTACAGTGCCTGCTGCCAGGGCAGTGGTTGCTGGATTTCGCTAGTTATAAAAACAGCTCAGGAAACACTGATATTTCTCAGAATATTTTCAAGTTTATCACCCTACATACACAGCAGGAAAAAAAAAAAAAAAGTATTTTTATAAAAAAGTAAAGCAGTGAAAAGCCTCAAGCTAGGGAAGGAGAAAGTTTAGAAACAGAAAACACTGATGGAAAGAGGAATACAGTAGTGTAGACAAATCCTCCCCAAAGCACTAGCTGCTCCTGCCATTCCAGCTCTGCCTGCAAGTGCCCTGATTGTCCCTGGCTGTGTCTGGTAACTGCTCTGATGCGACTGGAGCACTTTGGAACAGGGCGGTTAGGTCCTCGGGGACGGTCACCTCCTGCTTCGTCTGGTTGAGGCACTTCATCGCAGGCGTTCGGCGGTTGTCCAGCACCAGGGGCGGCTTCCAGCGGTCGTAGTTTGTTTCTACCACGTACCATGAGCCTTTCTTTATATCAAGGCTGAAAAAGAGATGCATGTTTGTGATTCACTTCTCTAAATACTCTATGAAACTAGATATTTTTTGGCCTATTATAGGTGTTTTAACATCACTGTAGTGATGTTAAAGAACTGAATTCTGGCATAGAAGTCACAAGAAAAACAGGGCACAATTCTCAGTGCACCCTGTCCTTTTTGGGCAGAGTCAAATGGGATCAAGCAAACTCACTCCCAGACGTCAAGGGTAGCTGTCCTGGAGCGAGTTATCACACAGCCTTCTCCGGAGTTTTTTCCACCCAGTATAAAGTAAGCTGGAGCCAACAGTCTTGTTTTTGTCAGTTTTTCTTTTGCATCCTCGTAACTGCAAGGAACAAGAGAAGTTTTACACTATTACACGCTGTAAGTGGTTCAAATACTGAAGAACTAAGTTTGAGACCCAGGAAAAATTTGGTAGTTAAACCCTTCTTCCCCCTTTATCCACGTACACAAGGACTGTGTCACTGTGCTATTATGAAAGAACGCGTTTCAGCAACACTTCTCCACTCAGAGCGTGCCTGGAACAAGGTGCTCCTTGCACACAGGGTGTTTTTTCTTTTTTTTTTTTTAAACAGAAAAAAGAGCAATGCAATAATGATGCACTTTAGCAGTGTGATGCTCCATCTAATTAATGTACTGTATCAGAGCTTTATTTCTAGTTACTTCCTACCCTATACTAACTCTGGCATGTGTTTTGATGCAGAATACTGCTATGCATTCAGATGCTGGTAACTTCATTGGAGAAAAAAAAAAAATAAAGACCTGAGGAATTTTAAAGGAAATCATATGCTGCTTCCTCTTCCCCAGTGCTCACATGAAGTCTCAGCACAGACAGGAACTGTTTAAGGCTACTAGGAAAATATCTGTTGGCAGTCAGTACTTAATATAAAAGACATTTACCTACAATATTCATGCCAGTCAGGAGCAAAACAAGTTAAAACACAGAAATATTTAGAGGGGGGAAAAGAAAAAGTGTAATACCTTGTAGCGTTCTCTAGGACTGATCTGGTGAGAAAGCCCATCCACATACCATCTCTTCTACCAAGAAACCACTCAAACATTCCTGCAAAGCACCGTTGGTTATAATATATAAATAACTTGCTTTCATAAGCTTCTCTCATGCTAATCCAGCTTTTCCAGCCTTTAAACTGAATGGTGTTTTATCTTACTCACCTGGAATCTTTTCATCGTTTGTGTGACTCTTACATGTAAGGTGCACTTAGTGTCTAAAAGGCTGGTTTTAAAGCACACAAACAAGCATTACTCACCTATATAACCACCATCAAGGCTGAAACGCTCGTTCATGGTCAGGGTGAAAGCGTCCTGAAAAGCATTAAAGAAATGAACCTCGGCCCAGTGGCAGCATTGGTAAGAAACAAAACCGACCTCGCAATTCACTCGCCACGGCTTTGCAGGCCTCGAGCAAAGGGCTGCAAGAACAAGCCCACACCAAGAACCAGCTTCTATTTAATCTCTGAGTAAACACAAATGACACTTCCCAGTTCCTGTGCTTGCACAGCGACTGGCAAGCTAAGGTTTTATGCAGCAAGCCAAGCCTATGGTGGTTTTTCTTTTTGACCTTTTGGCATCACTGAATTACTAGTTTCTCCTCCCCTGCTGTCTGTAACCTTGTTTTCAGACCTCCATGTACTAGGCCAACTTGAAGGCAAATTCTTAGGTTCTAGCCTACGTAAATACTGATATGTTAGTGTTGTTCACATGGAGAAAGAGCCATATACAATTTCATGTGCATTACTTTCAACATGCAGTTCAAGCTGTGATCCCAATCCTCTCTAATCAGTGTTTGCCATATCCTCCCCTATGCCATGCGGTTACGTTGGATCATTATAAAGATGCAGTCCTGTCCATTTATTGGGCACAGAGACAAAACAAGGATTTATGCCAGAAATTTACTTTATATGAAAAGGGTCAACCATGATAGAGATGAGCATATGGAGAAGATGGAGCTGTGGTAAGTTGGAGCACCTGGTCTAGTTCACTATGTTTTAAAGACTAGATAAAATCTAGACTTAAAATGCCTAACACCAATTATCCTGGAATGCATGCTTACTGTTCCAAGAGGGAGATATTTAAGATAGCACTCAGGTAGGCTGTTTCTATTCTGGGAACACAGCAATTCCTTTCTATTTGAGCCAACTGCTTGGGAAGAGGTTTATTTTTTTTTTTTATACCCCTCTACTATTTACCCACTTGGAATACAACATTTTTGAAGCACTTGTTCAGAACTGCCTGTAAGAAACGGTTAGGTTTGAACAACTTCCTTTTACCAGGGAAGTGCAGCACCTTTTCCGCCTACCTTTGGATATCGTATTACGCACTGGAACGATTAAGAGCTCAGGGCAGGTGATTAAAGAACAACAGTTTATATCTTAAAGCCTGAAGCATTATTAGCTCATTGACAAAAAACAAACAAACAAAAAAAAACTTACAGGCTTGACTCCAGACACCATGCCTATATATCCTGCAAAATTTGTAGACTTAAATACTGTTTTGTTGTTTCTCTGGAAGTCCAGCACTACCACTGTGGGTTTCAGTTCCCGAGTTAAAGTCCAGGAATTGTTTTTAACATCCCACCTGCAGAAGAGAGCACAGCATTTGAAACACCCCCAGCCGCAGACTCAACCTTTCCAGCCACAAGACGCCCATCTCCCGTGTGCGATGCCGGCATCTCGCCCGCCCGGGATCCCAAGAGCCACCACCACAGCCCGGTCGAGGGCCAGCTCTGAACGTCTGCGCACACCAAGAAAAGAGCCAAGTTTGTGCAAATCAACAACCCAAATTAAAAGGCTGGCTTATTTTGGCCATAGCTTCATCCCACGGGCAACTTGGGGAGCCGCTTCAGTCACCAAACCTACTGAATCTTGAAAGCGTGCGGACTTCGTCCTGGAGCAGGATGACCAAATTCTTACTTTCAAAAGGGGAAACCACAACCTGTACCACTGTAGTTTTTTTTCCCCCCTCAACTGAAGGGAAGACCCACTTCTAATCTGTACAATTATCCCAAGGAGCTTTTTCTGCTGAGTGTGTATCTAGGGGGATGCTAAAGAACACTTTATTAGAGAATTCAATTCTCTGGAAACAATGTTTTAGGAATAGCTTTGAAAAGTGGTTTCAGTTTTCAGGGAACATGGGAGCTTGTCCCCAGTCTGACAGAAGGGGGGCAGTTTGACACGTGCTATTCAAGGAATAGATGGAGGGACAGCCATCTACATTTGAGGTTTGTCAAAGAAAAATTTTAAATGAAGATGAACATTTAAATTCCAGCTGGGCATTAAGAATCAGCTGGGTTAGTGACACTACAGAAAATACTAGGAGAATAAAAGCAAACATGAAATACCAAGTAATGAGGCATGGAATCAGAATACCGAAAGAAAATCTAGCGCTAGTTATTATATGTATAAAATAAAAAAAAAAAGACACCGTATCAGGTACTTACCCAAGAAAGAGTCCAAAATCCAAGTTTCTGGCATGGTAAAGTCTCCCTGTATTAAAAAAATAAATACACTATATATATGCATGTATACACAAAGTCAGAAAAAAGAAAAGCTTTTTTTTGTATCAAATGTTTTGCCATAATTGAAATCAGATCATCTTTTAACTTGCTGTCCAGCTCAGCATCAGATGATTTTCATATTAACATAATACACTGCTAATAACTCTAGCTTTCTGGGGGTTTCTTTTTTTTAAAAAAAAAAAAAACAGCTTTTTCTAAGCCCTTTGAGAACATGAAGTTCACTCCATTGCTACAGGTGCAGACAAGGGCTGCTGAAGTGATCGAGAGTAGTTCACTTTCTCTAGCATGACACGTCTGCCACAGCTGGGTGCCAAATGGCTTGCACTGGAACCACTAAACTAAGGAACACACTAAAATAAGGAAACACTAAGGAACACACTAAAATAAGGAAAAGAGCATTTCTTTTCCACAGAAAGCAAATGATATAGAGTAAAAAGTTACCATCTTCTTAGTAGGTACTTTTTCTTTAAGGCTAAGACACTGGAAATCTCCTAGTGATTCCCAAGGTATTCCTTCGCATTACCAATGCTTTTAGTTTCTTCTACCGGACCTGCTTCCTGCAGCTGAAGTTGAATTGCAGAACCACATTCTGCCATTGAGCTGGCCCTTTCCCTTCACAGGACAAAATCAGCATGACTATTCAGATGTGCAATACCTGTTTTATCTTCTGCCACTATGGAAGTACAGACAGTAAAAATTTCATAGAAGATGTTGAAAATAACAATTTCCCCTAGAACAAAAAGAAATAAAGTAAAATTTTCTTCTCCAGAAGCTTCAAAGAATCTACGAAAGTACATAAACTATAAAAACTCACTTTACAGAAATAGTTCATATGCAAGTTGCTACTCACACCAGTATTTCCATACGTGAGCTTTTGCTTAAGCAGTAAATGTGCTGCATACAGAGCAAGAAACAGGCCTGGGGACCTTCTTGGTGGGACCTTCTTCTCCCTTCTGGGAGAAATCAGTGTCTAATACCTGCCAGCAACTTCATGTCCTTTGCGGGGAGAGGGGAAAGAGGTTCAGGAGGGAAGGAGAGCACAGTGTGAAAGCTGCCCTGGCGTCGGGGCGCACTGAGAGCAGACACAGCTGCGCGGGAGCGCAAACGAGCCCCCGAATTCTACTGCACGAAACCTCTCAGCCTGCTCCAAGGTTTTGCAATGTATTCGTTTCTAAATACTGTTGTCATTTAGCAAGAGATGAACTGGGCCTTTTTTCTAACTAATTCATAATTCAGTTGGTAAAATGGCAGCTGAATATAACAGAAGAGCAGTCTGTTAAATACATTAATTTTAACAAGCCCAGATTCCGAACTTTCTAAGATGTAAATGAAGCACTGAAAAAACATTACCCAAAGGAATTCCAGAGGCATTTGCAATCCCTTGGAGCTCTTCTTTGAAAGGATAAGGAAGTGTGGCAGTCAGATGTCCCTGAAAGGAAAAGTTTCATATATTGCCTGTGAAAATGCATAAATTAAAAAAAAAATCTAAAAAATCCAATAGATGCATTATTAGTGCTATAAACCACATATTTAATTCCCCTACAATCTGTAGAACTTGTACAGTACTTGACATTGGTGCAGTGCCGGAAAGCATGTATTTAGGGAAAATAAAAACTACTATTACTCAAAATACTGACATGTTAGCAAGGGAGACTGGCACAAAATCCAGTTCATGTTAGCAGCAGTAGGCAGAAAAGAGTTAAGACTCAACATACAAGAGCTCATCTGGAACTGAGCTCTAGGCCATTAGTGTTTGAAAGAACCCTTATCTTTGACAAACTGGCTTGACTGCCCGTGCAGCTACCTCTGCGTCGGTGCCTCTCGCAGGGAGCCGAGACTGAGACGGGCAGGCCTGACCTGACGCAGTCTCTGGCTCCCTGTGTTTATTCCCCTGCCCTGACTGTATGTTAAAGCACGTGAATTCTTCCTTAAAATCAAGCATAAGCAACGTTGCCTCGATTCAGACATTTACTGTGGCTTTCAAAAGCTGATTTGATTCTACTGACTTAGACGAGTTCAGCACAGCAAGCAGCAGCTTTCTGGAGACCAGGCACACACACCGCTGGAAACGGCTTAGCATGGCTAACCAAACAGGAGGAATTCTTAGGAAAAGCTAGAAGAGGAGGAGACACAGGCGTTTTGGGTTGGATAGTTTCAGTACAATTTAACTCTGCGAACTAACGATTTTTTAACCTCTCAAGAATCTAAGAGGAGGAATTACACAAGTCATAATTAACCAAATTCAGTAACGTCCTGGTACTCAGAACAGTGAGAATAGTAAAATATTTAAGTTGCCAATACTCACCAATTTGTGATCCACCAAGTCAACAACTTTGCCACTAGGGAAGAACGTATTTACTATTTCTTTAATATTGTCGATTACGGTCTTCACCTAAAAAGAACAAGGACTTTACTGAGCTTAAGAATTATCAAATACTTTTCAAAACAACTTTTTTCTTGAAAAACACACATTTATAAGAAGAGCTAAATGTGGCATTAATGCTGAGAAAAGCTGTGGGGTAGCTGCTTTTCAACCTTTATTCAAATGACTGTGTAGATCAGCTCTTGTATGTCCCTTCACTAAGGAAAAAAAGAACTACAGGAAAAGGGCGTTTTTGTCTTCTGCTCCTGTGATCACATTTATGGGTAATATTCTGCACTCTTCCATCTTTAAAACACCAGTTAGAAGCTCTTTGCTTTATCATTGATGTTCACAAAGCCAAAAATACTAGATAAGCTTCTGAAAAAAGGAGGAGGAACTTGTGCTTTGCAAAATGTGAATTGCCACAAATGCCACTTCATCTGATTTAACTCTAAAGTTCACAAGACCTTTCAAAAGTGGAAATGCCACCTGATGCTTAAAAAGCCTATTGCTTTAAGTTTGCTTTTAAAAATAAAAATAGTATGTCCCAGCTGTGCCCCTGCACTTGATCTCGCTAGCTTACATGCTGCACAGAAAGATGTTCATTCAAGCAATTATCTTACTCTAGAACTGTCCTAAAAAACAAAAACAACCCAATAAACAACAACAAACTAGAAATCCTAAGCCTTTACCAAGGCAGTTTCATCCCAGGTTCTCCTTACAAACCTCTGCATAATAAGAGCTTATACGCTAATTTTATATATGCTAAGCTTAAAAGTAACCCCTGTATTTCATACCTGTGTCTTTTTGTCACGCATCAACTCATCCCATCTCTTGCTGGGAGGTAAATCGAGATTTATGACATACGTGGGAACGTTCCCGAGGAACCTGAAAGATAAGCGCCAGAGTTCAAATAATAAAAAAAAAAAAGGCATAAATTTAACAAAACTAGTGCTTTCATCTTGTAATCAGTACTTTCTAGATCTGCAATATGAACAAGTAAGACAAATCTTAGAAAGCTCAACCTTCTAATTTACTCCTTTTTGGTAAATGGTCAGAGAAGCCGAATCACATAACTTACGTTGGTCCTGAAGGAGGGTACGTTTTACTTCTGCAGTCTTCTCCATACTGTGGAAACAATTAAGTGTTAGTTACTATTTAACTTCTTTATTAAAGCACATCTTGTATTGTAGAAGATTTAGTTTTGAACTAAACCTTTAGTTTAGCTAATTCAGCTCATGATAATTTGATGCTAAAGGGAAAGTCTAGCAGACTTGAGGAGCCGAGGAAAATAAGAGACAACATCAACCCCACGCTGTCACACAAAGCTTCAGCCAACGCATTCGCCCCAGTCCGGGAGAAGCACAAGTTTATCATAATTGGACAAGCCTATTTTTATTCCACGGGGCTCAGTCAAACACCAGAGTGATGCATGAGCATGCAGGAGCGCTTGAAGAACGTTGTCTTCAGAAAAGCTCTGCTAACAATGCATCATGGCACAGATTATTCCAGCCTACTGGGGTTATTTGTTTCACCATCTCACTGCATGGCATTGCTCGCACCTGCGCGCAGTGCTGAGTGCAGCTGCCACGGGGCAGCAGGCAGAACGTGGACGGAGGCTGCACGCGCACCTCCAGCACCCCGGATGGAGGCTGGATATATGCACCTCCACACTATGTATGCAGGCTGCACGCACGCACCTCCAGCACCACGTATGGAGGCTGCCCGGGCACCTCCAGCCCCCCGGATGGAGGCAGCTTTCTGCTTGGCATGGGATGATGCTGCCAAGCTGGCACTGAGCACGACTGGAGCCCCTTTCAGAAATGCAGCTAAAAGCCGCCTCGCTTTGTTGCTGTACAGCCAGCTGATGAGCAGGGAGAGCTTGGGAGCTATACCGCGCTGTACTCGAGGCACTCGGAGCGAGCGCCGGGCTGTTTCCCCGCCAAGCGCCCGCCACACGCGCATCCATCCTCCCCGCCGCGCACGTGCACATGCATGCACGCAGGCACATGCATGCACGCGGGCCCGTCATTACGGCGTGTTCGACACGGGGCAGTACAAGCACATGCTGACGAGCTGCGCCTGCTCCTCGGGCGAGGCAGCTCTGCAGCCGCTCGGGCACCGAGTGAGCTCCGGAAAGGCAGCAGATCCTCTCCCTGCCCCGCTCTCTGGAGGAGCCGCTCTGCTCCCGGCCCCCCGTGCCAGCCCCAGCCTCTCCTCGCTCTTGCGCATCCTTGCAGGGCTTTTGAAGAACCTGCTAAGCTGCCCAGCCAGCTGCTCTGGGCTTTGCTGGGCCTGCCCTATGGCTCAGCACGTACCAAAGGAAACGCACATGGTCCCTGGCATAAGAGTGCGCAGGGGCTCCCGCAGCCAGACACGGGCGAGACAGGAAAGAGATAACAACACGCAGGGAGGCCCTCCTGCCTCCTCACACTTGGTCCCCACTTTCACCTGGCTGTGAGAATTTGGTTCCCTCCCTGGCGCATCCTTGCAGGGCTTTGGGCTCTGCAGGCAGGGAAAATCCCTAGGAGCTACATACCTTCCAAACAAGAGACAACTGACATCCAGCCGGGCCTTGGGCAGGCCCTATTACCCACTTCTAATGCAGTAACCAAAGAAATCCATGTCTAGCACAATCCCGCAGGCTCCCAAACACTGACAAAATTCATTTCATTGAAAAATAGGAATTTTAAAGTCAGACTGGTTTTCATGCACCATTTGAGTGTTTTGATTTTGTATTGTTTCCAGTGGCTTGGGTTTCCTCCGCATGAGACGGAACATGCTAAGAACAAATGCATTACCCAGGGTTCGAATGCAGTGCAGCAATAACCTCTGCACAGCTGAGCAAAAACTCAAACTTGGGAGCCCATTTTGCTATCAAAATGAGGATGTTTCAAAACAAGGAAGGTAGGCAAGGCCCCCAGATGACTAAGCAGGCGGCAATAACCAGAAGCTTCAGAAGCTTCAGCCAAGAAAATACTTAGCAGCATTACTGCAATTGTTTGTGAAATTTGCCATTTTGCAATACTAAAATAAGTTAGAAAAAGTGATATCACATATCCATCCTACTGCAGAGAGTCTGACACAACAGACTCAGACATTTCAATAGGAAAACTTTCCAAAATAGGCTCCTTGACAGATAAAGAATGATCCAAAACATTAGCTTTTACATTGAAAAGAGTCTATTTTCTTTAGAGAGGAAAGCTCAATAATCAGGCAACCAAGCTGAACTTGTGCAAGGTTAGTAAGAAGACACCTAAGTGATCAATTGTACAAAGGTTGAGGTTAAGATCATCATGCTTTTATAAATATCTGAAGCTTGAACATCTTGCTTCCTGGCAGGGCTATTGGCAGTTTTTGTTTTCGAAGAGTTCGTACTAGGCGCTTCCACCAAGAAAACGATCAGTTAACTTGTCAGTATTGTCTGTGTGCACACAGGGCCAGCAGCATCGATCCTGCAAAGAGTATTTTAAGTGACGTTCTCAGTGCTAAACTTAAGGCCATTTCTCTCTCTCTCCGCCTCTCTCCTCCCTTCTTCCTCCCTCCCCTGAGATTCTCATCTTGCTTTTGAAACTACTTTTATCTCCCTTGTTCTCTGCAACCTAAGCCACAAAAGAGGCAAGGAAAGGGAAGGGTTAAGGCAGAAATACAGAGAAGAGAGAGAATATCCCCTCCTTATATGCCAGTAATTTTAGACATCTCAACTGTTTATGTACAAAGCAAGCAAATCAAACTAATAACCCCTCAAACAACCTGCA
>NW_010588433.1:1926-12914 GCF_000705375.1 Tinamus guttatus
GTGTCCGTCATCGTGGCTGGCCGGCGCTGGGGGGGAGAGAAGGAGCTGTCTAAAAATAGAACAGCCTCAAAATTGCTCATAAATAATAAACCAGCCTCCTGGAAGGGAACGTCGGGCCCAGAAAGTCCTTGGCACCCCAGGGAGCTGCGTTGCTGCTCCCGGTGTCACGAGGAGGCTGGGAGGTGGCTGGCTATGGCGCAGCGCGAAGAGGCAGCAGGATCGACCCTTCCCTGGGCTTAAAACCCAATGAGGAGCTAAGGGAGAAACCCGCATTTATTTCCTTTTCTTCAGAAGATGCAGGAGCTGGTAAAATATCTTCTCCTGGACTAGTCCGCAGGTCCAGCAGGGCAGACACATTGCATTTTATTTTCTTCTCCTCGAGTGACAACCTCACCCGTCCCCAAGCTCCTCAGGGCTGAGAGAGATGGCGTTTGGCGCCCATCCCCACTAGCAGAAGCTTCGTCCTCCCATTCCCACTGGCATGCCAGGAATTCCCAGCGCGGTGAGGGAGGGACCATGTTTAGGTTAAAGGGGAATACGTATGGGTATTCCCAGAAGCAGGTGCCGGACCCCAGGGGCCGGTGGAGGGTCAGCATGGTGGGGATAGAGGGATGCACCAACCGACGCAGCATCTCCCACCATCTCCTTCTGCAAGCAGCTGCGCTCAGTCCAGAGCAGCGTGGGCAAAGGGGGCTTGGGCAGGCGCAGGATGCACCTGTGGGATGCTCCAGGCGCTGTGTCCTCCCTCCAGGCTCTCCAAGCCGGCAAGCGAAGGCTCCCAGAGCTCCGTGGCGCTTGGCGGCGGCGCAGGTAGTTTCGCTAAACCTATCGCTTGTTCAGGCTAATCACAGCCTACTTCCACCCTAATCCCATTTAAAGCAACTGGCAGCCTGGGAGGTTACAGGCTGCCCCAGACAGTTAAAACAACCAGCCCTTGCTGAGCTGCTGTGGCTGTGGTGTGCCCCCCTTCCCCCCCCCCGCCTGCCACATCGGGCCCCATATCTGCTTCAGGACACATGCAAAATATGATGTTATTTCCCTGCCCCCATGCCCATGATTTTCCTTATCCCCAGTGCATCATATTTGCCGCTTATCATGTTCACAAACATGCTCTGTTGAACCAAGGGAGGAAACAGATTTCAAAGAAATCAGTGGGGAAAAAAAAAAAAAAAAGAAAGATTTCTGCTTTTTCTGCCCCCCCTTTTTTTTTCTCCCCTGGGAGAAAGGTCTGTTCAAGGTGCAGAGGAAAATGTGCTCCCATAATGAATGTGGCAGGGATGAGGCACAGGGAGAAATTGTATTTTCACTCTAGAGTGCTTTTCTCTTCTTTTGGAAACAAGCTGACCCCCGTAGAGGAAATCACTGCAACCAGCTTTGCTCTTGCCTGAAAAGAAGGCTTTATTTCCCCCCTGGTTTGCATGCTGTGACACAAAACAGAGTAAGGGGACCCAGCTCTTCCCATGATCCCACGCTGAGTCTCCTGCTCCTCTGCAGCTTCTTGCCTCCCCTGGGGTTTTGTTTCCCACTCTCCCATGTCCTGACTTCACTTCTCGCCTCTCTCCATCCCCACGCTGTGCTTGGCTGAGCCGAGCGAGCCCTTGGTCAAGAGAATCCATTAGGATCTTGGCCTCTCCGCAGTGGCCTAACAGGCAACCTTGTTCCTAGGGACCATGCAGGAGGGTGCAGGATGGAGTCAGCCAGCTAGAAGAAAAAGCCCTTCAGATGCCCTGTCCCCAACAAAATTAATGTGTCCTGGAACTGGTTACAAGTTGCCTGTATACCCCCACTCCTTTTGGCCACCTGGGCATATAGAAAAACTGGGATTCATCCTCTTTCGCTGCAAAATGTCCTTGGGTACAAGCCTGAGCTGAGGTGGGTGGGGGACAGGGAGGGAACAGCCTGAGAGATGATCTGAATTTAATCTGCCAAGGAGACAAATTGATTAAAATTGGGATCAGCCACTGGATTTCATTACATGGTGTCTCTTGTGGCTGTAAATTAGCCCCGTCTGCTAAAGACACTTATCTCTGCATCAGCCCTGCTCTTAGGCTCTTCGCCTCCTGACTCCTGCCCTTCCTTATCTCTCTCCCTGTTGACCCAATAATGTTTCCCTCCTTGCTGGATCTTGTTGCTCCTCCCCACAAATAATTAAGGCAATGGCTTGGCATTTATGGCCTTGGGGTACTCCAGGGGTCAGGATGTTGTCTGCCTGAGTTGTCTCCGTGAGGCAGCGTTTGTTGAGGCAGCGTCTGCTGAGATATGTACACCACCTGGCACATGATGGTGGGGGCCACATGGAGCTACTGAAATGGAGAGAGGGTGGAGATGACAAGTGATCCTTTGATTCTGAGGCTCTTCAGAGACTATATATATCCTTCTTCTTTTTCAGAGACCAGTGCTCTGGGACACAGCAGAGATGGGAATGCTCCTAATGGCCCATTTTCTTCCTTTGCGAGTATAGTAAGGTCAACACCATAGACAGAGAGAAGAAACTGCCAGTCTCTGAGCTGCAGGACTTACTGCCAAGACATCTCTCTTCCTGATCCTTTGCGCAAGAAAAATAGAGGAAAACAGCACCATGTACACCTTCCTGCCTGAAAGCTTCACCCCTGTGAAGCAGAAGCCCACCAAAGAGATGAGGCCCATGCTTGGGGCCATCTTGCTCGGCCTCATCCTCTTCATTGCTGCCGTGGTGGCCTGGTGCTACTACACGGCGTCCCTGAGGAAGGCGGAGAGGCTGAAGACGGAGCTGATGGACCTGCGTCCAGAGGGATTTGTGATCAAGAACCAGAACGGGGAGGTGGTTTTCCGGCTGGCCTTCCGTTTGAGTTTTGATGCATGCTTTCTGCAAAACACTGAACAGCAACTACTAGAAAGTGGTGGTACAGAAATGTAGGTGGGTTGGCTTTGAGCCTTTTGGTATCTCTTCAGACTTGGCCAAAGTGACCATGAGTTAGGATGATGAAAGTAAGCGTTAGGTGGCTTCTAGGTGATGATGATGCCTAAGGTTAGATGTTATCAGTTGCTAAATTTACCTCATCTTACTTTTGTATGTCCAGACCAGTCTGTCTACAGCTGCTTGTGTTGGTTCACCAGGCCTCAGAGCTGCCATCTAGGCAGCAGCACAGACGGTTTTATCTGCTAGCGACTTCCACTTACTGAACTTGTTTTTTCTCTCTTGAGACAAAGACCTTGTGGCCTCTTTCCTTGGTACTGAGGTGGAAGCCCAGGCTTTGCGAAGTCAAGTGTCCCTTCTTGCTGCAGGCCCATGCTTGGCGTTCCTGGTCCCCACAGGGCTCCAGCTTGACCAGCGAGTACTCGCGTGTCTTGTGGACCGACAAACACTGCTTCGTTTTGAGGCTGACGATGGTCTTGGTGGCGGGGTCCCAGCTCCACTGCTGCTGCTAGGAGTGCAGCTTGCAGTCGGTCAGGCCGATGCCATCAGGCTCGTGGTGGGAGACATGAATGCACTTTTTCAGACAGGTGTTCTTTATGAGGAAGCCTTGCCCATCCGATACTGCGGTACAATCAGAGCATGGTTTAGTACTGTATGTGTCCAAGGGAAACACATCTGAGCACAAGATGTTTTAGAGGCCCACAGGAGAGGGAGACAACCCACCATTCCTTTGGCGATCATGCTGTTCCGGATGGGCTCGGGATTCGGCAATAATCAGCCAGAACGAGGTGACTACATCGAGCATTTATTCAGGTGAAAGCACATAAAAGAAGCCAAGTATGGATAACTACTCACGAGGTGATACCTGCCGGCAGGATACTGGACCCGAACGTGCTCTCGAGCTGGCAGATGAGAGCGAGAGAGTTGCTGACCGCCTCCCGCGGAGACAGCGCAGGCCTCAGAGTTAGGAGTTTCTCCTTCCCCCCGCTCTCTCCGCACTGTCCTCTCTGTGCCCGGTGCATCCTGGCACGTAGGGTCAGTACGACCCAGGAGGCAGCCCTGGGAGGGGGTGGACAAACTCTGCCTCTAGTTGCGCAACTCTCCCCCCCCTCGGGGGGGGCGGGGGGCCCAACACCCCAATTTCCACCTCCTATACACATACCCAGACGGCATTGCCCATATCCTCCTAATTTCCCAGAATTACATCTCTCTAATATCTGGCGTACAAATAACCAGGAATGATACTAGAGAGAAATACCTATGACTAACTTACTCATATGACTAATGGAGAAAACATCACTATCTGTGAAAGATTGTACTTTTGTGATATGTCTTTAATATTTAATACAATATTTCAGCTAGCTAAGGTTTTTTTAAATAAGTACTTGTCCTTCCCTACCCTCAAAAATAATTGGATGATTTGTTCCCCCACCCCAATCTGGATCAAATCTTTCTTATGAAAAATAATTGAAATTCCTCAAATCTACAGATGCTTATCTAGGTCATCAAGTAGGCCCCCTTGGGCTATTGTTTATGTTAGGTGGCTTCTTGTGATAGTACAGCAACATCAGGGATAAAGCCATACTGCTTCAGGTGTCTGGAAGTACTTGACTAATTTGACTTGCATAAGTATTGAAGTAAACTTGCATTTAGTATATCTGACACTGGTCTGTATCCCCTCGACACAGAGGTACCATATTTAAGGAATATCTTTGTAAGAGAGACCCTAAACTCATCCTACAATGGACATACATTTTGAAGCAATGTCTTAGTTATTTGCTGCTTTAGATCACAATGGGCCTCATCCTGGGCCTTTGAGGACTTGGGATGGATATCATCCTGTTAGCTGGGAAGCTGCATCCATTTTCACTGTAAAATCAATGGATGTGGCCTGAGAAGATCCTGAACAAAATAATAAATGCTAAATCATGTGTCATTGACACAGATGTATCATCCATTGTGTATTTTGTGTCTAATTTAAACAGGGAGGAATAGAAATAAATGATTCAAGTTTTTGCGACATTCCTTTTGGTTTTAATTACAGTTAAAACATGACAACTTTCAGCTCTTGTTGTGAAATTTTTTTCCTCTTTTCCCCAAGGGTCACATTTTGAAGAGCACCATCAGCGTACCATGTCAAGGGCAGTAAGGGAAGACAAATGACATTAGACAAGAACAGTGATGCTTATCTAAACACCTATTTCTGCAGAATTTCCCCTCCCAAAGCAAAGAACAATACTTTTCCCTGGCAGTGTATATTTAGCTCAGTATCTGCAAAAGCTAATGTGAATGTAAACAGGAGCCAGTACACAATGACAAGGAGAGGAACAATAGCTTAAAATAGCTCCCATGTTTTCTCTCAGGAAATCCTATGGGCCTGCTGGACTAATAGCTCAGGGCTTTTGCGTTGGGCCTGACTGCGCAGGCGGAGGCAGTCAGAATTCACAGTACAACTCCTACAGTGGATGAGAATGAGATGAGGATGGATGTGTTGATGCTGGGGTACTGCTCTTCATGGTCCTGTGGAGCCAGCGACCCAAACAATTCCTGACAATCCTGTGTACCAGGAAGAAAACTTCTGCAGGTTCTGTGAACGCATCTCCTACATAATCTCACATAATCTCTAGATAGTCCAAGGGCACAAGTACATTTTTCTAGACCTCCTCCCTTGTTTTTTCTTTTTTAGGAGCCAGAAACCAGGATTCACAGAAATACTTTCCTTCATCTTAATTGGGAGTTTGCTTTGTCATAATTTTTAGTAATGAACTGAACACTAGATAGAAACATAAGAAACATAAGGAGCAGGAAAACTTTACTGAGTTGGACAAAATACCTGGCAAGCCCTGATATCCTGTCTCCAGTACTGGGCATTAGCAAATGTATAAGGGAAGAAGAGAAAAATCAGGCTAGAAAAGAGCTCGCTCAAGAGAGTTATCCACGTATTTATGGGTGGAATTGCTTTTCCTATGTATATTACATTGTATTTTCCCCAAATAAGTTCATTAATCATTTTGCTGTTCAATCAGTGTCATGAGCTCCTTTTTCAGCTCTGCACAGTCAACTTTTGTTTGATTATCCTGAATAATTTTGAGCCATGAGCATCATTACTTCATTATTCACACCTTTTTTCAAGATTGCTGTCAAACAGCACTGATTTATATAGGCACCTGCTGACATCTTCCTGCTGTTGTCTATTTATTGTCTATTTATTTGATCTCTGTGTGCGTGTTTGTTGTTGTTGTTATTATCTTTAACCACTTACCAGCCCATCAGAGAAATCTCTCTCTTATTCTGAGAACTGAGTCCCTGGCGGATGAATCTTATGAAAAGTCTTTTGCAAATCCAAGCACCAGATCCAGATCAGCTCACAACATATAGGAGCTGATTTATGCCATTGTTGATGAGCCTGGTGTTCCCTCCACAGAAACAGTATAGATTTCTCTCACATTCATCTGTGCATCTGCTAACTTTGTTCTCTGTTATAGCAGAGAACTGTTTCTATTGGATGCCTTTTGAAGATTGCAGTTGTTGCAATAGTTACCACAATCCTTTTATTTGTTTATTAAACTTTATGCAATATCTTGCATTCATCTTAGAAGTTCAAAAAAAAATGTCTGTTTTTAGAGATTCATCCCACTGAAAAGCCAAGGCAGCCTGTCTGTGCTGGAAATCCATGCGAGCTGAGGAAGCTCAACACTGCAACATGAGGGCTGCAACACGAGGGCTTTTCTTTGAGTTTTGTACCACTCATCAGTAGCATGTGGCACCAAACTATTAATAGAATTTTATCTTCGCACTGTGTTAGTCTAGCTAAACATTGTTTGGTTCAACATTATGTGAGAAGCTGGCAGCAGAGCTGGGGCTATAACCCTTCACCTCTGAACTTTTAGCTCACTGACAGCTCCCTACTGACAGCTCTTGTGACATTGATCTGTCCATGAGGCTTGATGTCAGCATGTGAATTTCCCAGGGATGCTACTTGCCAAGATGTGAGCCTGTGTCTGTGGTACAAATTCCCCTAGAAGTTACTATCTAATTACGTGTGCTTAGATACGGATAACTGACAGAAACCACTGGTCACGCCTCACACAACCATAGGTGGGTACAGGCACAAAGCAAACTGAAGCAGATTTACTTTGGGACACACATCAGGCACCGAGAATCCATATTCATGAAGATAAAGGACCTTTCTTCCCACCACTGCCAAGCATGTCCAGCACCAACGCTCAGCAGCCCTGTAAATACCATCATCAGCCCTAAGATTTGGGAAATGCTAGCCTGGAGCAAGCAGAGCGTGGTATCTAACTGAGCTGGAAAGAAACCCTCCCTCAGATTTGAGAATCTGGGTTCAGTGTCTCTGAAAAATGCCTTTCAGCTGCTCATGCTGAACTTTTTGTCCTCTTCATATTTTTAGGAACAAAATAAACAATTTCTAGCAAAGGTCCTTGATGCCAGCTGGCCTCTCCGATGATGCTGCTACTCTGTCCAGTTATGAGAAAGGAAAGCAAGCAAATATAGCCCCTTGTCTGTCTGTGCCATGAGCACCTCTGGGACATGCTGTTCCTTGCAGGATTAGGAGCAGAACTCATGCAACCTTCCTAATTAAGGTAATACCACCAGGAAAGCCTTGGTTGCCAGTAAGCCCAGCGTGGCTGGGAATGTTTCGGCTATTTCTAAGCAGTGCCTGTGATGACTTGATCAAGGCCATTTGATGAGTTATTTAGGGCTGGGTCCCTCCCTTTAAAGGCTCTGTGAAGGGAAGGGGTAAGTCAAAGCCGAGCAAGTATGGGTTCCAAAAACATGTCATCCAGGAACCTTGCTGTTGGCTTTGGCTTCTTTTGCTCTCCCATACATTTTGTGTCTTCACAAAATACCTTAATTAGCTCAATTTCTCTTGCCAAGAGCTTTTTAAAAATTATTTTCTGCAGAGTGAGCATGACTGCTGAATCATAGTCAGGGATTTACCCTTTCCTGCCTCTCCCCGTGCTCAAAGGCAGGTGCCCATCCAGGGTGATTGAGCGCCTTCCAGGCAGTCAGCTTCACTGGAGATCTCCTGGACCCAGGAGAGCTCCCTGAGGTGATTCTTGGATGCCATTGTCCTGGCAGCTTCTTGCTCTGTGTTCCTCTATCCTGTCTCTCCTTCTTCCTAAATCCTCCCACCATGCGGAAGCCCTCACTGCTCCATCCTTGTCTTGCACATCACCATGGACTATGAAGGCCATGGTCCATATAACCTGTCTTTCCAATCCTGCACTCCAAACCTGAAGCTCTCCATAATTTTACACAATGACCTGAAGTTGCCATATACTTCTATAAACAAAAATACAGTCAAATGTATCTCCTGAACAGGGGTAAGTTGTTTCTGTGCGCCCAGGGACCTGACAGGCTGATTTCACTTCTGCAGAGGGTCAGAACTATACAGAAACTAGGAGATGTGGCAGAAGGAGGGAGGCTGCCCAGTTGGAGTAGGAGGATTCCCTGTGCAGAGGGAGCTTGGTGCAATATGCTTTTGGGTAGCATTTCTCATTCATTAGGAAGCCCACTCGGGACTGTAACTAAATTGCAGTGCTAGTCAGAAAACTGGACACATGCCAAACACAATTTCTTCCTCAGCAGCTTCCTCGTCAAAATGGATCCTTCCACAATGTCAGTGGAAGGTTTACTAAGGCCCTCTCATAAGTTTTGCAAAGCAACTATGGTTTGATTTAGTGTCATCTCAGCAACAATGATGTGATCTTTGCTGAGATAAGGGGCTCCTAATCCAGCCCCTGAGCTGACCATGTACCTCTTTTACATCAAAGTAGGGTGCAGGACCTATCCTATTGCAGGGACAGATGGGAGGAAGATGGACAACCATAGTGGTAGCCATCACACAAAGTCAGACATCTGCAAGGCCTGCGTCTGAGGGTGAGCTGTGGAGCCACATAAGGGTCCCTGAAGTCCCAAAGATATAGCTGCAACCCTCCTGTGTCTTAGCACTGGAGTGACTGTACCCTTTTGTTCCCTTTGCCTCTTGCTTTTCCCCTGTTCCTACACCAGTAAAAGCATCATGGCTGAATGTCCATGGTGGCACCAGGCATGACGCATGAGTTGCCATAAGCCCAGCCCTCTTTTCTAGAAATGCCTCATTTTGCCATGATATTGGGATGAAGACTGCAATTACTGTCTAAATCTGGAGATTGTTCAAATCATCATAAGTCCATTGAAATCCTGCATGTTTACACAGGTGAAGGTCTGACTCGCAGCAGTCAGCAAAGCATGAATGAAGGACTCAATTTAAGAAGAGCTTGGTAAATTGACAAAGATTTTACACTATTGCTCTTCTCATAACTGTTTTGGGGAACTTCCTGAATTTGAGTCGTAAAGAGGTCTGAACAGTCAAAAGGCTGTTTGCCAAGTAAGCAGAGCAGGGTCAGGTGTTCCAAAAGGAGAGTTTGTTTTGCTTTTACAGAATTTTGACCGAGAAAATTGTCCCATTGGATACAATGGGAAGGTGGGCCTTCAAAAAAAACAAGCTGCACTGTGATGTGGTGAAGTCTGGTCCACCAGAATAAGCAGAACTAGAGGCGGGTGAGCAGCTCTCTGGCAATTGGCAGTTGTTGTTCTTATGTCCACTATTTCCATCTTACTTATTAACTGCCAGGAACTAGTTAGTGACTGGCTTGTCAGAGCGAGTACCTGATTGCAAATACTTCTTGATCTGCACTCAGATTACTTTTCAGCAACATGGCTCTGTGAGGAACCATTCCCAGATGCTGCTTCCAGCAACCATACTGGCCTGTACTTTTTCTGGTCCTTGCTGTTTTCTTGAGGAATATCTTGCTTTCAGTTGACCAGCAATGGGGATGTTGGGGATAGGGACGAGTTGCAGAAGTGCCGTGTGAGCCTGAGCAGTGGGGCAATAAATGGGCAGAGGAGGTCAGTGCAGACCACAAACCCAGTGCACATCAGGAAAAACAGCCCCAGACTCTCATGAGAAACTCCTGGTTCTGGGCTGCCCGTTGCAAATCAGGAGGGGGAGCTGGGATCTGTCAGAGATTATTCCAGGAAAATGGGCTCGGGGCTCTGCAGTGACTCAGCTGCTAGGAGAAGAGCAAAGCAGAGAGCAGCCTGCTCTGCTACCAGGGATGTGCTGGTGTGGGAAAAGGATACCTGAGGGGCGCAGGTCTTTGAAAGCCAGAGAGGATGAGCAGGGATTGACTGCTCAGAGGCTTCCCAGAGAGGACATGAGGTGCCAAGGAGAGGCTCACAAGCAGGAGGAGGTGGCTGTGCACACAAACAGTGGTCCTGGAAGTTGCTGCAGATGCTCCCACCAGCATGTGTGCGAGGGAGCCTACGCAAGCAGATCCACTGCGACACTGAAGACTTAAACATGCCAACACCAGGAAATCCCCTGAGTCAAAAATCACTTGAGACTGGGAAGATGTCCAGGGGAAGGGGAGGTATCAGCTTGGTCTTTCTGCCTCTTCTGCCCACGATGCTTTGGGTGACCTCTGATTTCATCAGTCTCCTATCTGCCTGTCCAGACACTGATCCTGCTCATGCCTGAGCACATTATACCTTACTGCTTCTTTAGAAGGCACTTCATCGCTCTTCCTGCTGGTGGGGGATTTCCAAAGAAACCACCATCAGAATTAGGCAATTCCAGGATTTTGTGGTGAAATGGAACCCTCTAAGGCTTGGGAAGAGCAAACTCTTCTGTCGTGCCTGCAGCAGGGCAGCCCCTGGCAGGATGAGATGGGGAGAGGAAGCTGGGGAGGGGGTATCAGCTGCGGGTCAAAGCCTGTGTTTGCTCTCTGCCCATCCAGCTTGCCTGGAGCATTGCCAGATACAAGGCATATAATTTCCTTTCTTGCAAAACAGCCAGGGTTTTATCACTGTTCTAGCTGAAACGCAATATATGACTGTGTGATGGCTCCAAGGCCATTCCGTTGCAAAGGAAAAGAAGTTTGCTGGGGAACAATCCTTGGCGCTGCTTCATTTCCTAGTGTGGCAACAGTGAAGAACCACGTTTACTTCTAACAGTGGACAAAGATCTTTATTAGAGCGAAGAGAAAGAGCATGATCTTCCTCCACGTCCAGCAACAGTGCA
>NW_010588434.1:15249-27128 GCF_000705375.1 Tinamus guttatus
GCCCCGCGGGGCTGGGCCCGGTGTCCAGCGGCTGGGGGGCCCCCCCTGGGAACCGTACGCGGGGTGGGACGTGTGGATGAGATGGGCAGCTGGGAGGCGCTTTAGGAGGCGCTTTAGGAGGCCCAGGAGCATCCCCAGGCGGCAGGGTGCACGGCATGGGCCGGGCCTCGCTCACCTCGTGTTGCAGGCCTGCGCAAGGTGATGCTGCGGGCGCACCGCCAGGCCTGGTGCTGGCAGGACGAGTGGACGGAGCTCACCATGGAGGACATCCGGCAGCTGGAGGAGGAGACGGCCCGCATGCTGGCACAGAAGATGGCCAAGTGCAGCGAGGCCGAGGAGGCCCCCGCTGCCGGCGCCAGCGCCGAGGGCCACCTGGAGCTGGGCGATGCCAATGGGCAGGACAGCGCTGAGCCCCAGGGGGCATCCGATGCCTCCCCCGATGATACCTTTGCCAAGCAGTGGTCCACGTCTTCCCGGTCATCCTACTCTTCCCAGCATGGAGGTGAGAGGCCTGGCTGGGAAGAGGGATTCTCTGTGACGTGGGGTCTAGAAGATGGGATCCCCTCAGGAGGGGGTGCTGTAGCCCGGAGGGGAACCTGTTTTTCCAACCTGGACCTCCCAGTGGATGGTTCTGGGCACAAGAGCTGCTGCGGGGCTTGGGGCAGCAGGATGTGTAGGTCCCACAGAGCAGAGTGATTCTGCGAAGGGAGCGCTGGGCCCTGACGCCTTATGTGGGGCAGGGGGGGTGTCTCCTCAGAGCCTGTCCGAGTGGCGCATGCAGAACATCGCCCGCGACTCCGAGAACAGCTCCGAGGAGGAGTTCTTCGACGCCCACGGTACAGCAGACACGTTGGGACATGTGTGGTTTTGGTGGTCGAGACCCCTGGGCACGGGTGGAGACGGAGTTCTTGCTGCAGGCCCTTTGCCTGTGCTCTGGGCGGGCTGGAATCTGACGCTCCCGGCAAGGATTCCAGGATGGGATCTCATGGCCGGAGAAAGGTGTGGGTGCTCCTGCTGACGGCGCTGTCCTTGCTACCGCAGAGGACCTGTCCGACAGCGACGAGGTCTTTGCGAAGGAGATGACCAAGTGGAGCTCAAACGACTTCCTGGACACGCTGGAGCGGCCGGTGGAGCTGGACGAAGTGCTGGGTGAGCCTGGGGCAGCTGTGAGCCCCATGTGATGGGGGGTGAAGGCACCGCCGAGGCCTGGCACGCATGTCCCAGGACAGCAGCCGGATCCTTCTTTAGAAATGCCACGTAGGCTCATGCCAGGCCTGTCTTTGCAGGGGATGGAGCCGGCGGTGCCAAGGCTGATGGCGAAGGACTAGCGGGGCCCGGCATGCCGGAGGTGGGTGCCCTCCCTGCCCCCCGGGACGGGGAAACGCAGCCGTGCCCTCCGTGGCATGGATGCCCCCACGGGGCTGGTGGCAGCGCTCTCCTTCCCACAGGGTGGCTCGGCGGACAGCACGGCGCAGGCGTGTCGGATCCACGTGCTTTTCCTCATCCTCCACAGCGGGAACATCCTGGACCAGGGGGTGGGCGAGCCGGGCTCCAAGCAGGCCGACGTGCAGACGCTGGCTGCCACTTTCGATGCCGTCACCCGTGGCCACTTCCCGGAGGCTCTGGGGCACGTGGCGCTGCGCCTGGTGCCCTGCCCGCCCATCTGTGCTGCTGCCTACGCTCTCGTCTCCAAGTAAGCCCGGCTGGAGGCGTGGGGGGCTGTGCTTGGGGTGACCTCTCTGCTATGGGCAGGTGAGGACGCTGTTTTCCCTGGCAAAAGGGCAAATGGCGATTGGGAAGGGGACGGCTGTGGAGAGAGGAGTCTCCTCCTCCTGGTGCAGCACCCATGGGTGCGAAGGGAAGTACGACGGGGCAGGGGCAGCCCAGCTTACTCTCTCCCGTGTCCCTCAGGCTCAGCCCGTACAGCCATGACAGGGACAGCCTGTCCAGCAGCCAGGACCACATCCCGCTGGCAGCCCTCCCGCTCCTGGCCACGTCCTCGGGGAGCTACCAGCACGCGGTGGGCACTGTCATCACCCGGGCCAACCAGGCCTACGGTGCCTTCCTGCACTCCGGCGAGGGCACCGGCTTCTGTGGCCAGGTGAGAGGTGCCAGAGGTTCTGGCCAAATGGGTGCTTCATCTGCAAGTCGCTGGAGGCTGGGGGAGGATTTGGGGAAAATGCTGCTCCTTCCCAGGCATCTGTTGCTGGAGCCTGGCTCTGAGTCCGAGTGTTTTTTTCCAGTGTCCAAAGGGCAGAGGGGTTGGGGGCTTGGAGGCTCTCTTCCCCCTTACTCCTTGGCATGGGTCTGGACTGTCCTGCAGGTGGTGCTGATCGGTGACTGCGTGGGAGGCATCCTGGGCTTCGATGCGCTGTGCCAAAGCCGAGCGGGTTCGGGGGGCAGCCGGAGCAGCAGCCGCCGGGGCAGCCTCGTGAGTGCCCGTGATGCCCTGGGCGCCATACCTGGCTCCCTGCTAGAGCCTGTGTCCTCCTGCCTGCATCCCGATGCGTTTGGGAGCGCGGGGAGGGCGGGAAAGGGGTTTGCACCTATGGGTGCCTCTGTAGCCAGGCGCTCATTGCCTTTCCTCTTCCAGAGCACGGAGCCCATCTCTCCTGAGCTGTGCAGTGGGAGAGACCCGCTGGCCGAAGGGACAGATGGAGCAGGAGGATCGGTCCAGGTCAGTCCCGAGCCAGGGGCGCAGCTGCCCTGCCGGGAGCCTGGGGACAACCAGCACCACAGCTCCTTGGGCAGGTGAGAGCACCGTGAGCGCTGCGAGGGCTGGGGTGCAGCGGGGAAGCACCAGATGTGCCACCACGGGTGGACGGGGCACGTGCTTGTGGCCCTTTTGGAAGGAGACACATTTTTGTGACATATTTTGTGTCTTATGTCGGGGGTGACTGGGAAATTTGCCCTTGGCAGCCTCCTGGGGGATCCAGGGTGGGAAGGGGCTTTGCATGGGTGCGATTTGGAGCTCTCCTGCTGCCAGGACCCGACGGCTTTGCCTGGCCGGCAGCGCGGTGGCTCCTAGGTGGGTGGGAGCAGGAGTCGCTGTGGCCAGGAAGGCCCCGTGTCACCCTGCTCCGTTCCCCAGCCTGCAGGCCAGCGAGCCCCCGCCGGAGGCGGAGGCACCACGAGGCGGTAGCTCGGCGCTGGATGGGGCTGAGGGCACCAGCGCCCGTCTCGACTTTAAGGTATCCGGCTTCTTCCTCTTTGGCTCTCCACTGGGGCTGGTGCTAGCGCTGCGCAAGACCGTCATGCCTGCTCTGGATGGTGAGGAACCCCGTGAGCTGTGAGGCCTCGTGGCGCAGCCCCTGGACCCTCCCTGCTCTGTCATCCCCTGTCGCTGGGGTCGCAAGGCTGGACTCGACCCCTTGTGCCTGCTGAGAAACGGGTCATGCTCCCCTGGGGCCTCCCCACGCAACCTTGCTTGGGTTTGCACCTCTTCAGGCCAAGCCCTCTCTGTGCCGCCCTCGATGTTTGCATGTACCTGAGCATCCCCTGTCCTGGGCTGACCTAAGCCTAGCCTTGTGGCCCAGGCTGTGGGACGTGTTCCTTGGTCGGGCCAAAGAGCCTCGGCTAGTGTCTGGGGCTTGGCTCTCCCAGCACACAGCTGGATGCAGCCTCTCCAGGGCTGATGGACCGACTTTCCTCTAGGCTTAGCCTTTCCCCCAGGCCTGGCCTTTCCCCGTGCTTCGTGAGGGCCTGAATGCACCATGAGCTCCTTTGCCCTTGCCTGCCGCAGGCCTCTCCTTCCCGCCTGTGCCCCGGGGCTCCCCTGTCACCCTGGGGCTCCTCGTCACCAGCCACGCGGGCCGGGTGGCCTCGGGAGCACCGACACCTTCTCTTTGCTGCCAGTGGCCCAGCTGCGTCCCGCCTGTGAGCAGATCTACAACCTCTTCCACGCGGCCGACCCCTGCGCCTCTCGCCTGGAGCCCCTCTTGGCCAAGGCCTTCCACGCCGTGCCGCCTCTCAGCGTGCCCCGCTACCAGAAGTACCCGCTGGGAGATGGCACCTCCTCACTGCTGGGTGAGCGCCCGTGGCTGGAAAGGGGCAGAGGTGACTGGTGACCTCCGCAGGCCCCTTGGGTGCCCCACACTGAAGTTACAGTGGGGTTTTCCACACATTTGGGCATGCGGAGCCTCTCTGGCTTGTGGAGGTTGGTGCTGATGCTGCTCCCCGGCTTCTGGGCCCTGAGAGATGCTGGGAAAGCCAAGATACATCTTGTGAGTGTGTCGGGGGAGAAGCAGAGCAGAAGGGTGCCCACAGCAGTAGCCACAACATGGCTGGGCATCCCCAAAGGGGCTTTGGGACCCCATGCAGGTCCCAGTGCTTCGACCTCACCCCACTCTCTCCGTGGCTCTGCAGCAGAGGCCTTGCAGACGCACTCCACCCTCTTCCTGGCCGAGGTGGATGTTGCTGTCCCTAGCACCCCCACCAGCAGTTTCGGGGGCTTCTGGAGAGGCAACGAGACGGGCGAGCCTCCCACACCTGCCAGCACCAGTGAAGTTGTCAAGAGTAAGTGCTCCTGGCCTGGGTTGTCTGTGGCACGATGGGCTTGGGCATAAGAGCTGGGGCCAGGGCAAGACAAGAGGTCCTGAGATGTGACGCAGAGCAGGAACCGGGCTCAGCATGGATGGGTTATGGAGCAGGGTACAGGCCGGCTCCATCCCGAGATGAACTCATACAAGCTTACGCCACTCTCCCTGCAGTCCTGGAGCGCTGGTGGGGCCCGAAGCGCATCGACTACTCGCTGTACTGCCCCGACGCGCTGACCGCCTTCCCCACCATCACGCTGCCTCACCTCTTCCACGCCAGCTACTGGGAGTCCTCCGACGTGGTGGCCTTCATCCTGCGGCAGGTACGGGGACGGCCGCGGGTCTGCGGCCCGCCCCGGGGAGGCTGAGCTGAGGCCGCTCTGCAGGTGATGGAGAAGGAGGGGCCGCAGCCGACGGAGAGCGAGGAGAGCTCTATCTACAGCCCCGCGATCCCCCGGGAGAAGTGGCAACGCAAGCGCACCCAAGTGAAGATTCGGGTATGTGCCCTCTGGGGCTGCACGTGCCTGGCTGCTGCTTTCTGTGCTGTGCCCACTTGGGATTTTTCCCTTCCCCAGGGCAGATATGGGGCTCAAGCTGCCCCTGGGTGCTTGGCCAGACCTGGGCACAGCACAGCCAGGTCCCTGCCTGCCTGGGCTGGAGGGTGAAGGGAATGGGAAAGGTGATGGGTAAGGGAGGATGAAACTCAAGGTCCCTTCCAAAGGGTGGCCTTGCTGGTGCTTGTGTCCCTGCCCTGCTCGAGTGATCCTGTCCCTCCCAGAGCAGACACCTGGGCTGAAAGGTGTCTGGTGACAACAGCCCTGTTGTGGCTGCTGAGTCTTGTGTGGTCCTTGCAGAATGTGACAGCCAATCACCGGGCCAGCGACACCATCGTGTGCGAGGGCAAACCCCAAGTCCTCAGCGGGCGCTTCATGTACGGACCCTTGGACGTGGTGACGCTGACCGGGGAGAAGGTATCGCTGGGGCTTACGGGGCCACTGGGACCTGCTGGGGACCTAGGAGGATAGGGCTGATGTCCGCTGTGGCCTGAGGTAGCAAGGGAAGGATTATAAGGAGCATGACCCTTCAGGATCCTTTGAGATGGTGGGAAAGAGACAGCGTGTCTTGTAGATGTGTGGTTGGGTGGAGTATGATGGGGACACAACAGCCATTGGGACCTGATGGGATGGATGGGCTTCCTGGGGCCAGTCCTTGATTGGCTCTTTTTCCCCACAACCCAGGTCGATATCTACATCATGACGCAGCCGCTGTCGGGGAAGTGGCTGCATTATGGCACGGAGGTGACCAGCGGCAGCGGGCGCCTCACCTTCACCATCCCTCCAGACAAGGCCTTGGCCATTGGCATATACCCCGTGCGCATGGTGGTGAGGTGAGGGGTGGCCAGGGCTGACACTGTGTGATGCGGGCAGGGGCATCTCGGCTTAGTCCTCGCTGTGTGCACCCTCACAGCTTCCTGGGAGGGAGCCCTGTTGGAGGGCAAGTGTGTGGGGTGCTGCAGGGTGGCAGGGTCCCTGCAGCTCTGCGGGTGCTGGGCTGTTGGACCCTAATGCTCTCCGCTCTCCTGTGCCAGGGGCGATCACAGCTACGCGGAGGCGTATCTGACCGTGGTGGCCCGGGGCACTGAGTCAGTCGTGTTCAGCATCGATGGCTCCTTCACAGCCAGCGTCTCCATCATGGGCAGCGACCCTAAAGTGCGGGCTGGGGCTGTCGATGTTGTAAGGTAGGTGCCCTTCTCCCAAGGGGGCAAACGGCATCTTCTATCGTGACTCCTGTCATGGCCTGTTCACGAGATCAGGGTAGCGGGGACATCAGAGCAGCCTTCTGTCCCCTGGGAGAGCTGGAGGTACCTTTTGCTCCCTGCAAAGGCCTTGCCTGGAGCCTAGAGCCCTTCCTCTGCTGGCAATTTCTTGCAGAAAAACATTCCCCCCTTTCCCTGGAGCCTGGCAGTGTCCAGCTGCAGGGATCTGGCTGCTCTGCAGCTGGGCTCCAGGTGCTCTCCCAAGGCTGGGCTGGAGATGAGATCTTGGGAGGAGGGAGCTGCTTCGGCTGTGCCCGCTGCAATGCTGGGCCTGCTCAGCACGTCCTGGCAGCAGGCTCAGGAGGCAGTTTTCCTGGGAAAGATGCTCTGAACTCTTCCTGGTGGCACTCTGCCGATGGTTGGTTTTAACCATGGAAGCCTGTTGTGATACGATGCAGCTCTGCTGTGTGTCTGGCATTGCTGAAATCCCTGCCAGAGGAATAAGCATGGCCTTTGGGCAAGCACAGGGCAGGATTTAATGCATGGGGGAAGCTCTGGGGGCTTCTTGAGAGCTGGAGTCTGCCCTCTCCTCTTCGGGCCTCTTCCTGCCCTTCCGGCTGCTCTGTAAGTGGCAACTTCCCCTTTCCCCTAGGAAACACCTTGATGTTAGTGGTTTAGCAGGGGGTTTGTGGCATGTTTCTGGTAAAGTGGGGGTACTCAACAGTCGTATTCCCCTGTAGTCTTTGCATCCTGGTGACCGCAGCCATCTCTGCCTGGCCCCACCGAGGTGGTACTTTGCCTGTTGTCCCCCACTAGGCTGTGCTTAGCTCCTAGCTCTGCCCTGGTGCCTCCTTTGGCTGGGTCCCGTCTGTGCTTGCTGCGTCCCCGCAGCTATGTGCCCCGCAAACCCCATCCTGCCGCCTGTCCTGTGGCCCTGCTCTTTGCACCAGGTGTGGAGGCCCTCTGAGCCTCCCTCGTGCACTGACACCTCTTCCCTCCCCCAGGCACTGGCAGGACTCCGGCTACATGATCATTTACGTGACGGGCCGCCCCGACATGCAGAAGCACCGCGTGGTGGCCTGGCTCTCCCAGCACAACTTCCCCCACGGCGCCGTCTCCTTCTGCGACGGTCTCACCCACGACCCGCTGCGCCAGAAGGCAGCTTTCCTACAGAGCTTGCGGAGTGAGGTGGGCCCCAGCGCCGGCTGCTCGAGGCTGGAGACTCAGGCAGGATGGGAGCAGAGGTCTTGCTGAGGTGGCTTGGGGCCTGTAGCGATGGTGGTGGGGAATGGGGCTATGCTGTGGTCCCCTTCTCCATCCCTGGGATTGAGCGTGGAGGAGCTGTGTCATGGTGCTGGAAGCTGGGCCTGGTTGTTATGGCAGAGCCTGGTGTTGCCATTATTGCCCTGGGGTTGGGATGTGGAGGTTTGTGGCATTGTGGAGAGTGAGAAGGGGCAACGCTCAGGACTGTAACTGCGGATGAGGGAGTCTCGGTCCCTATGCTTTTCCCTGGGCTCCAGCCCAAGGCAGCCAGGATCCAGGACATCCATGGTCTCTCTGCCCTGGGAATCGTTGGACATGGGGGAAAGGGTCAGTCCGTACCCTGATGCGGTTCTTCCTGTCCGTGGCCAGGCAGAGATCACCATCGTCGCTGGCTACGGCTCCACCAAGGACATCTCTGTCTATAGCTCCCTGGGCCTTTCCCCAGCGCACATCTACATTGTGGGCCGGGCTGTGAAGAAGTTTAACAACCAGTGCCAGGTATGGAGGTGAAGCTGGCGGGGTGACATGGTGATCGGGGTGGCAGGAGCAGGCTTGTCCTCGCTGGGTCGCGAGGCCGGGGAGAAGCTGCCGTGCCTCAAGCTCTCCGTGTCCTGCAGTTCCTCTCCGAAGGCTACGTCGCCCACCTGGCCCAGCTCGAGGCAGCGTCCCTGGCCCACTCCCCCAAAGGGCCGCCCCGGCCCACGCTGGGCAAAAGCACCTACGGCTGCCCGGCGCCCGTCGACTTCCTGCGCAAGCAGAGCCAGCTGCTGCGCTCGCGGGGACCGAGCCAGGCGGAGCGTGACGCGGCACCGCCGGGCCTTCCTCGATCCAAGCCCCGCAGCGTGAGCCTCAAGCTGGAGAGCGAGGAGTGAGCGGGGGACAGCTCCCGTTCTGCTGCCGCGAGATGGCCACGGCCTCGATTTCCCAGCCCGGAGCGCCCGCTCCATGAGCCGGCACCATGTCCCATGGCAGGCCCGGAGCCTGTGCCATGGAGAGGGAGGCCCTGGGCCTCCCAGGGCCTTGGAGGACGGTGCTTCACGCCGCCGAGCTTCCCTGGGTCCTGCCTGCTGCCCCCCTTGCCTGCTACCTCTCCCCAGCCTCCCCATCCTGTCCCCCGTGTCCCTGTTTCTCTGGGTTCATGGGAACTGCGGCTGGGTACTGCCCTTTGCATTTTGCACCCCCGCAGGGTTTGCCCTGTCCCCTGGCCCTGCCTTTGCAGGGCTTTCCTGCCCTGCTCCTCCTCTCCCAGCATTTCTTCCCCCTGCGGCTCCAACCCCCTACCCTCTTGTACCTCAAGGCAGGGGCAGCGCTGGGGGCTTGTGGTCATACCCTGGGGCTCGGCAGCACCATCCTTGTTACCCACCCCTGCACTCCCTTATTTATTTCCTTTTGGTGTTGAGAGTTGTTGGGAAGGGCTGCAACTCAAACACGGTTCCTTGTTCTGTTCATTTTGTTGCGGTGTGAAATAAAGCGATGTAAAGAAGAGCAGCCAGGGTGCGTGTGGCTCCTCTTACAGGCACAACCCTGGCGGGGGGGTGCCCGGGATCCAGGCACAAAACTGTCACCCTGGGGTGTGCCCAGAGGCTCGTGGCCGAATGCTCAGAGCTTGCACCCGTGCAGGCTCTGTCCCTGGGGCTGGGGGTATCTCAGTGCTGCAGTGGGAGGCTGTGCTTGCCCCATGTCCTCCCCTGCCAGCCCTGGTTTCGCTGCAGGCGGGTTGAGCTCCTTGCGGGGCTCAGAGCTGGCTGCTGAGCTGTGGGCTGCTCCCTTCCCCCCAGCCTGTGCAAGCTGCTAAGCTGCTTTCTCCTAAGCCAGTGTGGCCCTTGACCCGGCACCCCGCGTCCTGCGCGGTGGCTGCAGAGCTGAGCGCTGGCTACTGGCTTGGCAGCCCCGCTGGCCCGGCCAGAGCACCTCAGGTGAGGGAGGCGCATTGAGCCTCAGGCCACTGCCACCTCCTCCCCCTGCCCCCAGCAGTCACCTCCTCCTGCTGGCAGCGCTAAGTCCCTGGCACGAGGCTAAATCCCAGCTCAAAGACCGCAATCCCATCTCGGCGCTGGGCACGGCCATGGAGGGGATGGTGGCTGGGGAGCTGCATCCAGCCAAGCTCTGAGCTGCTGGCTCAGACCGACAGCACTTGGCAAGGCTGCAAGATGGGAAGGTGCCTTCTATCGATTAAGCTTCTATCGAGTAACATACAGTAGAACTGACTGTCCTCGCCTTAAAGAAATGTGGACCTAGAGCGGGGAAAAAACAAGTTTCAGGGATAAGCTTATTGTTAAAGCAACATCGCTTGTGTACGTATTAAATCTGCTTATATACTATGATCCTCTTGTCAGGCTTGCTGCGCCTGAACTTTTCTTGGCCTGCTTGCAGCTGTGACGGCAATGTTTCTAATTGACCAGGGTCTGTGGCTAATTTTGTTTTATATTTGTTTATCTTTGGATAGCATGACTGTAGTTTTACACAGATAGCAATAACAAGCAGTTATTTGATGTAGAATAAGATATTCAGGACTATAACAGAATGAGGCAGCATAAAGAAATACAGGCCTGGCCTGAGAGGCCTTGAGAAAAGGTGACACAGGATATGGCAGAGCAGAGTAGAGGCACGAAGCAATAAGAGATGGGGCACAGACTTGGCACCGGAGACCCCGTGACTATAAACAACTCAGTCAGACTGTCACGGGGATCATACAGCCCAACACGAAGTATAAAAACCACGCGCCGACGGAAGGAATTCCAAGGAGAGCAGTAGGCTTGAGCAGGCTTCAACACGCACACACAGTCCTTCCTGGCGCCTGCAGACACTTGGCAGTGTGCTGATGAGCATAGTGTACAGACTGGCAACGAGATTCACATTTATACTGTGCTTCTACTGTATACCACGATCGCTATGCTCTGCTAGGGCTAATTTGAACGTATAACGTGATTTAAGTGCACGACTGTATCACTGCTAAGTCAAAACCCTGCGTAACGTCAAATAACTTCAAATAAGTAAAATCTGTATTAAACATTAATAAACATTAATAAACATTCCACATGTGGAATATCTAAAAGAACCTGGTCAGAGAGTATTGGACTCTCTCATGCAGCTGCGTGCTCTACTGGGAGAAGATGCCCTTGAAGCGGACCTTGTCCTCCTTGTCCTTCTCACGTAGGCGGGCTTCCAGGCTCCTCAGCTCCTTGGCCACGATGGGGCGCAGCGAGGGGTCGAGCGCCAGCACTTTGGCAAAGTCAGCCTGTGCCTCAGCCACGTTCCACACCGCCGCATGCGCCTTGCCCCGTTTGAAGTAGGCCTTGACGTTGTCTGCAAGGAGAGAGCTGTTGGGCTGGCCTCGTGTGACAGAGTACCCTGGCCTGCCCCACGCAACCTTAACAGCGCCCGCTCGCCCCCCGGATGCTCACTGCGGTCAGCCAGTGACTCCTTACCCTCATACTTGTTGAGAATGGAGGAGCAGTGATCCAGCACCTCATAGTACTCCTGGCACTGCAGCTTGCATTGACAATAGTTTAAGAGCAGCGGGGTGATCTTCTGGTCGAGTTCAATCCAGTCTGGAGAGCCAGGCTGCTCCTGCCCAATAGAAGGACAAAAGCGAAGGGGAGAATGCAGCAGAGCTCCCCAGGGCGATGCAGGGAGGCCTGCGCGTGCGGCAGGGTAATGCAGAGAGGAGCTCACCTTCATCTGCAGGTTCTTGAGACACGCGATGGCATCATAGTACTTGGAGGCTGCCTCGGGCACCTTGCCCTGCCGGTAGAGCTCGTTGCCTTCCTTGTGGATCAGTGGTACGGCCTGCAGCTTCTCCTCGTCTGTCATGGCCCAGGGGTCCTGCTGGTATGAGCCAGGCTCCTCCACCTGCCAGTGCCATTTCATGAGAGAAGGTCTCCCCAGGAGCTGCCCCATGGCATGGGAAGAGCCCCGGGTGCCTGGTGCCAAGAGTAAGCACAGGAAGGGGCAAGTGTGTACGGGCCCCATGGTTCTGGGAGAGCCCTGAACACCCTTGGGTCCCCAAGGTCAGCAGGCCGCCCCATGGCATCCCTCGGGCACTGATGCTCACCTTGAGCACTTCGATGTCGAAGATGAGGGGCTGCGGGTTCTTCTGCAGCTCATCGAGGTCAGCGTAGCCCAGCGAGTGGTGTTCGTGCAGCTGGGCGATGCCACAGCAGTGGCGCTGTCCCTCCAGCGGGTCCTTTCCCGCCGCGATGTTGCGCAGGCTCTTGGACACCATGGGGTAGAGCACGACGTGCTGCGGGGAGCGGGGCGATACAAAGGGCACCGGGGTAGACGTGGTGGCCGGGGACAGAGCCGCCACAGGGGGGGGGGACCTG
>NW_010588453.1:0-22625 GCF_000705375.1 Tinamus guttatus
TGGGAGCATCCATAAATAAGAGAAATAAAAGTACATAAGAGAAATAAAAGTTCACAGAACAATTAAAGTTCATAAAAACAATAATTTCCGTTGACTGTGGGAGACCTTTAGGATGGGGGGAAAAAAAGAAAAGCTATCTAGGAAGAATAAACTTTTTGTGAAAAAGAAGAAAAGACTACTTCTATATGGAAATGTATTCAGAAATTTTTAAAAACAATCACACGTGCATCTCAGCATATATTATAAAAAAATAGGATGCACAAATTAACCTCAGAAAACACTATCTTCTTTTCAGAGCACTTTTAAGAATCCTCAATGGGCAATCGGTTAGTTAAAAATACCGTGAAATGTTCCACAGCGTCACTTGTCAGGCAGGCGGTGCGAGAGAAGAGCAAAATGAGCTAACTTCAAAGAATGGAAAAGAACATTCTCCTGAATAACCCCAGCAATTTGCAGAGGACTAGAGGTTTTTTCTCATACTTGACCTGCACACAGGTGCAAACGAGAAGGTATTTACCCCAATTCAGTGAACTCGCTGGAGAACATGGCTAAGCTAACACAGCAACTGGAGACTTTTGTTTAAGAAAACAGCTGCAAGGACAGCCAAAGGACACCAAGGGAAACTGTAGTTTCACTGCGGCTTTTAAAAACCAGAATGCTCAAATCAAGGGCAGTTGGCTTATTGGTGCTCAGGAAATGCAAATCCTAAGGGGGAGAAAAAAAAAAAGCTATAATCACGGGAATAGAAATCTTTAAGAGAAACATTCAAAGTAATGAAGTTCAAACATTCACTCTGACAAGGTAGAACATCTAAGCACAAAATATTCAGAGAATATTATGTACTTGAGCTAGAAAAACAAATTCATAGCTAAAATTCTAGTAGTTTAATCACTGCAAGTCCTGAATTAAAGCTGCTCACCATTTATTGCCTGCAGCTTTTCTTTCTATCCTGTTTCAAAGTTTTCAGTATCCCACAGGCTCTGTATACTTTTTTAGAATTAATAGAAGTTACATTTACTTCTAGGCTAATTGTCCCTTTCTCCTACAATGAATTTCTTCAAACTAGCGGAGTATTTTCACCAGGATACCTACGCTCTGCTTGCATTTGGAAATTTCTACACTCCAATTTAAAAGAAACCTTAGATCAATTCCAAGATCACAAAAGTCTTTGGAAAGTCTCCCCTTCATACCACTGAGTTTTGTTTCAGGCCACTCACTACCCAGATTCTCCTCATTCATCAAGCCAGTAAATGCAAAGGGATGGCGTTAGAAAGCTAGCTTTAATCTTTCCAGCCAGAAAGATTAAACTGAAAAATCTCTGCATTCAGTTACAGGCTTTATTGATCGTGGGATGCAGTTATGCTATAAGTAGGAGTGACCTTCGATTTATATTCCACTGACCTTAAAGTGTCATATGTTTCAGGCAAAAATAAGCAATAAAAGGTTTTATAAAATGCAATGCATCTCAAAATATCTAGGTATCAGTTTATTTGGCTATACCTACGCAGGACCTACAGCTTTCATAGTGAATCTTGGAGGTATTTAAAAGGTCAACCTGCTCTCCCAGCATCTATGTTCTACCTGACTTCCCTTTGCACCGAGGGAGAATCCGATCACGAGAGAGAAGTAAGGAGGATGCTTAAGTAATACCTTTTTCTCATTCTTTAACTTACTCGATTTAATTACATTCCTCTATTTGGAAGATAACCAGAAAAAATATTTCAAGGAATAAATATTAATATTAGCTAGTGCTTTTATATTCTTCTGTATCTGCAGACCTCACATCACATTAAATGACGAGTTCATCTGCATATGCACCTTAGGTGGGTGACAGGCTGTTTTGTTGCAGTAAAATACAGAGAGCAATTCATTTCCATTGCTCTAAGAAAAGCCCGTACTCACTTTTATTCTTCAAGAGAAGCAAAATTGCCAATAATGAACTCAATATTTGCTTTCCTCAGATACTAACAACAATCACCAAAAGTCAGGAAATCAAACGCTCCACGTGTGTTTTTAAGACACTGAGCTCTGCTACCACAGGCAGAATGGCAGGGAACGCAGTTAAGAACCGAGACCCTCCTTCTGCAAGGTGTTCTGCCAGCCCCACAATTACATGTGCTTTATGTTGCTTTATCTTTAAAGCAAGCCCAAAGGAGCAAAGTTTTTAGAAACATACTTACAAAAGAACAAGTGGAACAGAGAAAATAGTCTTCATCTTCAAAACAGTTCTTTGTTATTGGATAATCATAGATTTTAACTACTTACAAATGCATAAAGGGAGGTGAAAAATGCACGCATGAAATGTTATTTCAAAAGAATTATCATTTATTTTCCTGAGCAGTTCATGTATGAGTGCACAGTAGTAATGCTGCTTTGAGCTGTTTTCTTTCAGAAGATTTAAAAAAAAAAAGACTAAAAATGATCTAAAACTACCAACTGTGCATCTGTAAAGTTTAAAAGAGTAGCTCTGCAAGACAAAAAAATATAAAACGGTGGCAGCTACAGCGCGTGCAGCAGCCTGACCCCGGTACCACAAAGAGGAGGCAGCGTTCCCAAGGCAACCGTCTTTGGTTACAGGTGGAGGGAGGTGACACTTCTTCCCTCCATACAAGCTCCCTACAGGCGGCATGGGAACTCAGAAAATGCCTCTTTTCTGCAGTGGCACATTTGTGCCTCAACCTGAACTTGGGAGTCCTCTCCATCCCGCAGCACCACTACCTTGGCTTGCAGACACAAGGAAGCCCAAACTGCCACACATGCAGCTGGCACCATGCCACCAAATTCAGAGGGATTAAACTGTATCAGCGGTGAATTTCAGCCCGTCCCTGGTGAATCCCTGAGCTTACATTAATTTCTTCCTGTCATATCTTTCCAAAGCCTCTTTTGAGTATGGAATGAGCCCAAACTTCTCCTTTTCTTCCCCTGCACCTCATGGAAGGCGCCCTGAGGACTTCCTGAGCCGTGTTGGAGGAGCTTCCAAGCTACAGGTTCGGAGCCATTGCTGACAATGGATGCGGTGACAGGAGGATTAGAACTGCAGGAAACAGTTTCTCTTGGTACTTACAAGCTACTGAATGGAAAATGGGCAAGCCCTGCTCAGAATTGCCCTGTCCCACAGGGACACAGCCAGTTTTGGTGTCAGCCAAACTGTCAGGACTTCAGTGGAACATCTAAGTGCACTGAGTAGTGTCCACTGTACTAGACAGGATGCTCCAGAGGCTCTCCCACAGCAGAGACACTGGGCTCTCGGGGCTGATTTCAAAAGGTACAACCTGATCCAGCAGTTATAACATGACGGGCTACAGCAAAACCCAACCAATAGGCCCAACACCACTCACAGTGCTGCAGGAGGACGGAACGGGTTGTCTCGAGAGGCAGATTCCCCAGGGCAGAGGGAAGACAAAAGTCCTTCCTTGGATTCCACCGCCCGCAGCCCCGGGAAGCTGCAGCAGTGCAGAGCCTCCTCACAGTGTTCCCTGATTACCTGAGCTTCAAAGATCCTCCAGGATAGCTACATATCTGACCAGGGTCAGCCTTTTGTACTGACTAAAGTGGACTGCTTTAGCACTTAAAATACACGGGCCAGATTCCTTATATTTACCATTTCTACGTTTCTTCAAAGTAGTTTCATCACTCACTAAAATATATCTTCTGTGCCATGCAAGCTAAAGACTGGATTAACAGTTTTAAAAATTCTCATCAGTAACTGAATTTTTCAGCAGACAGCTACATTTTTCAGAAAGTCACATGTAACCAAACAACAGTTTTGCAACAACAAAGGGAACACTCCAACCTTCGCTACAGCAATCACTGCCAAATGACATTTACAGCTGTCTCTATGAACAACTTTTTTTTTTTTTTTAATTTGGTGTCAAGTACTAGACTAAGTTTCCCTTTAGAAAATTTCTCATAGCAATTAAATATTTCAGGTGCATAAGAATTCTAAGACCTAGAGACAGTTATTTGGTCTCTACTGTGAAGCCAGGCAGTTTCCTATGAAGCTGTAATCTGCAGGGTTTTCTCCATTGTTTTTCATTTGACAATTCTTCTTTTATAAGGGTCATAAAGGCAACAGTCTGTAAAATCTATTTCAGGTTTTCTTGCTCAGTTGTACTAATCTTCGTATCTTTTTCTGTTTCTAAGAGGCTGATGTCTTTCTTTTTTTCAATTAGAATTCTCTGAATGATTCTTCATGATGTGGAAAGTCTTCATCTCTTCAAGGAATCTGATTCAGTTAACCTAAAGTGACCTCAATTTTGTACACAATAGATATAATTTGTTTTCTTTACCTCTACCTTTTAACATCGTCATGCTTAAATGATCTTTTCTGGTAACCTCGGTAGGAACTTAGAAGAGGATTTAGGTAAAACATTATAGGAACAGAAAAGCTAATTGAAATTTCAATAAAAAATTAATTGCCGCATCCCACTACAATAAAGAGGTCAGATCATCCTCTTATGCTCGTAGCACACGTGTCAGAAATACAGTGATGCAGAAAAAAGACCACTAATGGTACCATTGATCCTGCATGCATTTGCAATTGGGGGAGGAGGGTAAAACAAAACATTTATTAACCATGCTCTCACCATAGCACAGCTAGTTTGCCCAGAAGGATAGGAAATATCTAGACATATAGTATCAGATTTTTACTATTTTAAAGAAATAGTCATATAGAAGTATGTTATTCTAGGATGCTTCTGAATCCTGAATTTCTGTGGACTAAATCAAGGAGGATAGGGAAAATTCCCTGGAAGTTTTCCTTGTCTTCCCGTCAGTGTAAGGCACTGGGGGACAGGCACTCTCTTCCTGGCTGTGGTTTCTTCCATTAAAACACATGTGCTGCAGTAGACGTTTTCAGGCATAAACTGCACTGCTGATTATTATTCCTAGCCCAATGGCATCTCGTAGCTGGGGTTCTTGCACGCCCTTGACATACTGGGATCTTCCCCACATTCCCTCCTCACCACCTGGCACTGTTGGCTGATGTTACCACAGTGCCATTGATTTATTTTTCTTGCACATCAGCTACAACAGTGACGGAAACCAAATGCAGGATGACTTTACTACTAATGGCCTACATTTATTACAGCGTAAATATGAAACATCACTGTCATATTTTCTAAGTCAGGAAGTGTTACTTCGTTAGTAATCCCACCAAATTTACTGCTCATGGACAAAATTTTACAAAAAACGGTTTTATTAAGGCTTTTCATTTGTAATGCGTGTACCCCCAAATTTTGCTATCTGGATAGGACTACACAAGGTCTATTAATATATTTTTCCCAACATATTTATGAAATCTTTGCCTACAGCTGCACACTGCGCCTGGACAGGTCCGTGTCATCTGCTAACCTAAATTCCACTTTGTTGCTAACTAGTAACAAAGAGGAGTAAACTAAACTCTAAAATTATGCTTAGCTTTAAATTATGCCTGAAAAGGTACTCTTAAGTATTATCCTGCGATTAAATCCCCTCAAAGTTAAAACGCTGAGTTCAGAAGCACACTAACTTCATTCAGGAGTTATTTTATTATTTTATATGTATTCTTTCTCTTTTTTTGTAGAAATACTGCCTTTATAAAAATTACTTTTTTTTAATTAGCTCATCAAATATTTGGTTTTAGAACATCCATCTCCTTTTCTTTCTCTGCTGATTTCTAAGAGACAAAAATGCAAGTTTCTCTAGAGGCCTCTACCACACTATTGCAGAGACTGTAAAATACTGCAGTATCTTTAATGGATAATGTTTTCTGCAGAGGATGTTTGAGTGCACTGTCTAGCCACAGGGATTGTGAAGGCACCAAGCGGGATTTCATATCCTTGCACCAACTATTTGTTTTCCTTTTAGAAACATAAGGGACGGGTAAACATAAATCTCAGGCATAAATGACATTAAGATAACAAAAACTTCACCTGAATCATAGCTGTTTTTGAAAACTATACTAACCACCACTCTGTGTTTTCTGGGACTTACAAATTTTGTCTGTGTATCTTTAAAGGCTGTGCAGTAAACCAGAGACAGTAAAAAATCATCGCAAAAACTGCTGTACATCTTTGTGGAGGCAGAGGTTTGATAAGCAGAGCTGAGGACTATTATTTTGAGAAAGTCAACTAATCATGTGCTATGTAGAAAATCACACAGAGAGCCTAAAGCAAAAAGAAAAGACCAGGGGTCAGGAAAAGGACTCTTCCCTGTAGTCGAGACGAGCTAATTAAGAAGAAAGATTTCCTTTACTCTTTGCCAAGCAAGTCTTACGTGTTTTGAAAAGTCATGGGTGAGTTAAAGAGCACTGAGCATGGAGCTAAACAGCACGGAGGCTGGTCTGCATCCTTCCCTGCCTGCAATTCCACACTGGCAGGTCAACGGCTATCCCAGCCGGGACAAACCCTTTCCCAGAGCTGAGGAACACAGGCAGAAGGCTAAGGATTGCCACTATTCCCGTGATAAGGAACACGACCTCAAGAGAAGCAGCACAGGGAATAACCAGGTGATGTCAGGGCAGCTCCTGGAGCTCTTCCCTGCCCTTTCTTTTTCCCTTGTCTTCTCTCTTTTCAGCAAAGCTGGAAGATCAACCTTTTCACTTCAGTTTGTACTGAAAAGCAGCATGGAAATATGAAAAGGCAATGGCTCCTGCTGCATTCCTTCAGGTGAAATGACATTACATATTTTTTGTCAGTGTAAAAAGAAGGGAAAAAAAAAGTTTGAATCAAACCTGTCATTGAAATAAAATCACCACCAGTTTCTCTTCTTAATTTGAAGAAAGTACAAATTTGGATAATACTCAGTTATTTCAAGTGATATTTTCACGCCCTGTATTTTCTACAGATAAGAAATTGATTTCAAGGTGAGGGATGTGGAATTCAAGTTTAGCTTTATAGCTAAATCTGCCCAGCAGGTAAATCTGCCTTTAGCATATGAAGAATGTTAATATCGTCACCAACCTAGAAAAAGGGAATTCAGAGAGTCCTGGCTATTACTGAGCGCCCGAATACCAGACCACTGCTGATTGCAGTGGGAGCAGAGCTAGAACAAGGCAGAAAATCATACCAAACATTTCACCTTCGAAGGATCACTCTGGGAAGAGAAGCAATGAATGAACTATACTGTGTGAGATAAAGAAGTAGAGAAACTAGATGGGATATGTTGAAAGATTTTTTCCTCATCATACCATTAAAGAGCTTAAACCAGGTTATGATTCAAGCATGGCATGGATCAAGAGGAGTTTTAATAACGTCATCGCTCATGCAATATTTCAAATGCTTCCAAAGCAAAACTGTCCCCTAAGCATTTTATCTTCTGGGGCTAAGAAAATTATAGTTTGATTTATCACGTAGGCAGGGATGACTGCTGCCTACCCAATGGTAGGTATTTTTGCAAGGAATGTTGTTTGTTACTCAAAACAGTGAGCTGACTCACTTTTGCTTTGACTGATCAAATTTAGAATTCTGAGGGGGTTTTAAACAACTATTTTATTTATACATATTATCTAGTTTTCAGAACTATCCCAGGCGACATTACTTACCCCTAAAGAATCTAGCTATAAGTATTGTTCACTCAAAATCACCCTTCAGATTAGGAGACAAAATGAGAATTGAAAACAGATTTCCAATCTCCTTCTATTAAAAAAGCTGACCTTTTTGGCAAGTAGTGTAATACACTATCAGGCACGATCAATGATACTTGCTGACGTGAGCACTGCCATTATGCATTACAGAGCTGCAGTCAGTTTTGGAGGATCTTTATAATTATTGCAACGGTTCCGTATGCCCCAGCCTGACCAAGTGAAGGGCACGGGATGCCTGGATGTAAACCTGACAGGAGATAGAGGAGGATGAATCGCAGCCCTCCAATGGAAACTGAAAGGAGATGCTAAAAGGAAGGGTAGTTTTGCTTACCAGAAGGGAAGGCAGGCTAGCAGGGTATATAACACTGGCCTGGATGCAAGAGAAGGGCCTGGCAGATTACAGGACCTCAGAAGGAGACGAAGGTTCTGAGGAGTGAGAAATAGTGCCAGCATTGTACTGCTACCCTCATGTATTCTGACACAATTTCTCAGGGGAAAAAATAGATCTGTGTAAGAGAGAACAAAAACTTTGCAAAAAAGTACAGCTGCTCCAGTGGCCCAAATACATAACTATTTATATAGCTTTAAAAAAAAAGGTCTTGGCATGAGCCTTCTCCCCTCAGGACTGCATACTGCTCACCAGACCACTCATGCTGTATGACAGTTTATTAATGGCATTAGGCTGTTTAATCATTTAACTCATTAATAGAGTTAACGTAAACTTTATTGTCTTGTAGTAGGACTAGGATTTTGGATTCCTTTCCAGGTCAGTGCTGCAAGGGAAAAGATATTCCCTCAGATATTTCCAAATCAGAGAAGGTCAAAAGTATTTGTTTCCCAAACAGCACAGGTGAGTCTTTTAATTAGAGTATTCTCCTGGAAGATGGAAGATGTGGAGAAAAAGGAGGTAACTCAACTCACCTCCCCCATAAAATGATCTGATTACCAAGTTGTTGGGGAGAAAAACACCACCTTTGTGAAGCACCCCATTAAAAGCAAGAGCTTCGAAAGAAATCACTGTTCTAGAAAGAACTCCGGGTTGTGAATCCTAAGTGACAAGTATCTGTAGTATTGAATAAGGTGCAGAAACATCAGGGAAGAGGAGAACTGAAGATATATTCCTGTTGTCTGTGCTCTTCATCTCCCCCTCTGCTGGACCTAAATCTACAAAATTTGTTTTAAGCACTGTATACTGAAATGCATGAAGTCCTTTTTGAAGCCCTTTTTCATCCAAACATAATAAAACTGTATTTTTTTTCTCCTTGCTATGGAGCATCAACATAAGAAATCAGTCAAGCAAAATAGAAAGAAATAAATTCTGTATTATCTGTTAAATTGACTCTTCAAAGTATCAAAACTACAGCAATATCAGATAACCTGCTAGATCGAGGAGGTCCCACTTCCTAATTTTCACTTAAAAGAGAAAAATGCTGGTCCAGAACTCATTTACCAAAAGAGGGATATTGAACTGTTTCTTACTTCCAGCACACACACAAGCATTTTGTTTGTTCCATCAGAAACACTGATAAAAGTTACCAATTTCACATGCTCTGCAAGTCTAATCTTAGAATTCTAACATGGATATTATTAACATGGGTAAGAGAATGGAACAACATACCACAAGGAAAATGAAACAATTCACAAAGTACTTTGAGAGAGGGCTTTTTTCCCACTCCGGGAAAAAAAAAAAGTTACTTTACCCTTTTCGTAAGGTTTTTATCTTCTGTCCTTTCAGTTCAGTGATGATCTGATAAAGAAGATCTGTAGCAGAAGATAAAAACAAAACACATGATTGTTAAGTTGAAGCAGCTGAACTTTTATCCTATAACCAATACAGTATATAAAATATATCGTATAAAAATAACATTTTATATTGCATTCGGAAGATATTTGATGGACACCAATATCAAGTACAAGATTTCTTACATTTACCCTCAGCAAAATATTCTACTACATACCTATCCTGACGATCATTGTCTTAGACAGTCCCAAGAAAATATCATGCCTGTTATTTTTAGCTAAAGACAGTCAGTATGCAGGAAGTCAGGACTGAGAAAGAAGGGCACAATCCAAAAATTTGGGTGCAGACCCAAAATCCTACTGATAACAATAACAGTCCCAACAAGCAAGGCAGTTTCAGCCTTGCTTGTTCTATGCACAAACCCTCATATTTCTCCAGAAAGAATAATTAAGCTCACTTTAATTCCATTGGCAGGCTGCTACTTAAAAACATCCCAGGAGAATAAATGAGAAGAAAAAGTGCTTCCTCCTTCAGGCAAATACAAATGTTGCTTTCCTCCCATCATGCAAAAAAAGAAAAAAAAAAAAAAAGTGTTTCCTGTCAGGTATGGAGAAAAATATTATCTCCTTTTATTCCTTTCCTCTATTGCAAAATCTGCTTGGAACTTCTTGTCACTAGCTGTACACTGTTTTCCAATTCTTTGTACTCTGTGATTCTTGATTTTTTTCTTTCTGTGAAGTCAAAAAGAAAGATAATCAACCAGCACCTACTAAATCAAGTTCTAATTTCCCATCTTGGCCTGCAAGAACACCAAAGGTTCATTTCTTGTCCTGTTGTCTTCTATCACATTCTGCATTGGCCCTTTGGCTTTGTCAATCTACTGCTTCTTTTTCACCATCTATTTTCATTTTCATTCTCTACCCTGCTTTTAGGGTGGCACAGGCTCCTGATCCCCATTAGACTCCTCACCTTCCTTCATGAAAAATTGCTCCCAATTGCTACTCTCCTGGACAGTAACTGTTTGCTCTGGAACATGCCACTGACTTCGGTCTGTACACACAGAGAGTCACTGACACCTCCTGCATCTTTCTAAGGAACTCTGTCTCTCCTTTAGCCTGGGAGCTTCTCGAAGGAGAAGCCTCTATTTATCTTTCATTCATTACTAATCTGCTCAGATTACTCATTATCTTGATGTCTTTCATTCCCACATGAAGGAATAACTATAGCTAGGAGGATTGGCCAGAGGGAAGTAAAACACTAATGTGTCTAAAAATAGTTAGTTACCAGAGAAAGTTTCTGACAAGATTTAGCTTTGACTTTAAATGACTTTAAAAACATATTTCAGAGCTTTTTCTTCATGACATAATCCAACATAACATCCATCACACGTTTTCCCTTTGCAAAGGGACCTACTCTCCCTTAGAAAGTTGATGTCTTGCCGTACACTGGGCTATCACTGCTACAGGACAAACCAAAAGATGATTAAAAACAAAATCACCTGTAAAATGCATCAAATGCGACACTCGCACGCCACATGGGCTGCTGCTGTGGCACAGTACCTCAGGTGCTTCAGTGCTGTGGCCTTGATCCTGCTATGCGCTCACTATTAGCAGTTCTGGAGCTTCTCTCCCCTCTTCCCAGAGCCTCTGCAACGGTGTTTTTCCCTTGTGTTCCCATGCTGCTCTTCTCAGAGTCTTGAGCCCACATCGCCTCCCTTCTCTTCCTTGATTTCCATTACCTCTTGTTTGGCAGATATTGGCTTACACTATGGAAAACCAAAACCTCCACAAAACAAGGCACTAACAGATATTACCGCGTAACGCCAGTGCACAGGAGCTTACCAAGCAAGCAGCACGCTGCGTTTGCCCCTGAGCAGCGCAGTGTCCCCATCCTAACAGCACCACAGGCCAGGACGGCCTGCGAGGGGCCTGAGCGAGTCCTCATGGACAGCAGAGTCCTAATGGGAAACTCTGGCAAAGGAAAAGAAACATCACCACCACCAGCATCTCTCTCCTCACCTTTATCATTGCCACCTGCTGCATCAGAAAGAACCCCAAAGGAGGGGGCTCGACCCTGCTTCTGGTCTGCCCAAGTCCACCAGGAAGGAGTTTTCCTTTTCCCCCCTCTCTCTCCTCCATTTTTTATTTCCTCTCCAGAAGTAACTCGCTCCAGTGTATGCCACCAGCTATGGATATCTCACTGTTAAATCTCTTCTCTTGCACATTTGCCTCAACATCCTTTGTGCAACAGTGTTATTGGCAGATAGATACTATCAACTTTATTTGGTCCAGGCCTTTTATTTCGAACGCTTTTTATCTGCCTGATCTGAAAGCAGACAGTAATAATGGCAGTGTGTTATTGCGTTACCTGTCTGCAAAGAAGTTTAATATAAACTCAGACATTCTCAGTGTCATGTGGCTTCTACGCAGTGGGGGGCTTCTTTTTGCTGCCCCCCTGACACCTGCTAGCTTCAATGCTGGAATCATTTCGATACGTTTCTGGTTTCCTTATGATAACAGCCCGAGTGGAGCCTGCCTGAGGCACCAGCCTGCCTTTGAAGCAACGATCCCTGCAGGAATCCATACGTACACACACACACACACACCGCTCTGCTAGTGTTTGTCATTATAAAAGCAAGATACAATAAAATGAATCCCGTTTTTCCCTAATAGAGCCTACTCTGCCGAGCATTAAATTATATTTAATGATGAGCTACCTTGCCAGAAAATTCAGTTTTAGAGTGAGGAGAGGGTCTCTCTTTCTTGCATTGTTAAGTTGCAGATGTCACTGCTGTAACCTCTGTGCTCTGGCATCACATTGCAAGCCTAGTAATCTGGTGTAAATTACAGGAAATATATCTTGCAACTATTGATCTCATCTAATGTATTAATGATACAATAAGTTTTGGATTTCTTTTTGTGCCAAACTGCTTTCCAAACCACCTAAGTTAAACTGACTACATGAAGAAAGGAAGGATGCAAGTCCAGATATGAGGAAGCAGCCACGACTTGCCACTGCATTCAGCAGGGGCATGCTGCCTGTCAGGCCTTCTCTGTCTGATACTGCTGACATTTCAGCCTGTTGCCAACACCCTGTGATGCTCCAGTTTTCATAAGCATCCCCAGACCCTACACCACCTGTTGGTGTGTAACACTGCTACACTCTTATCACTGCGCCAGCTGGTTACTGTTTTTTTTTATTATTATATCAGGATGAGAGGGGAACTCACGTAAGTCAGACTTAAAACACATCCTCTTGAACGAAAAAAATATAGATGGAGGCTGCATAGTGGCTTGATGAACCTCATGTTTTCTGTGGTTCCATATCAGTTCATGACTGCAATTTGGCAAGATCAGGTTTAGAGAAATATCCCCTTTTTTAACAGCGCCAGACTGCCACAGGGGGATTCAAATCTTTATATAAAATGTTCATGAATATTTATGTGTCTTTTTACTTTCTGCATTTCCTTGCATTTATTTCCTTCCTCTGCTCTTCCATTAGTCTTGCTAATTTCTGTACTTTCCCCTTCCTTCACGTGGACTTGATTCCATTTAAAGATTGTGTAACCTCGTGTATGAACTTCTGAAGAAACGCAGATACAAGTTTTGATGCCATCCACTAGTCAAAATAATTAAAATAAAGCAATAAAGCATGAGGAGGAGACAAAGGACAGAAAAAATATATCAAGATTAGTTCAGAGAATTTCCAGGAAAGCCCGAGGTATGAAAATGGCAGTGGCCTTTTCAGAAAAGAAGGTTTGCCTATTCCATCACTGCCTTCGTTTCTAACTTTTGAGTACATCTAAAGCTTGTCATTTCTCTGAGATTTTGCTCACACGTGTTAAGCAGTAAAGAAATTTTATTCCTGCATGAAAACATGGTAAATTGGGAGCAAACAAATAAGCATTTGCTGAACTATCAGTTGTACTTTCGATCTCTCCTTTTGTTCTGTAAATTAAAAATAAGAGCGATTTGTGCGTTTACTCTTGCCCAATTCGATGTATCCATCAAAGCTGATGAACAAGTCAGATAGATACTGAAAATGTGGATTGCCTCACAAACTAGTTTTAAATTACAAAACAGTAAGAAATCTGCTTGGTAGTTGAACAACTAGCATTCATAAAATGCTTGTGGTTCATATGAACGGTGATTGATACAACATCTGTAAAAATTCCTTAAGAAATAAATCTGAATATCTATGTGCAGTATCTTTAAGCTTCATTGGGATGATTAGATCTTAATGTATAGAATCAACCCTTTATAATGAAAAATCTTAGTGTTAGCCTATGTCTCCTCTAGTCTGAGGAGGTTTTTATTAGTCAGCTAATAAAACGTGTTTTTCTACTCTTTCCTCCCATGCTTGACAGGCAAAGGTTGACACTCCTTGTTACATCAATACTCCAAACCCTAAAATTAAACTTTAAGAGTATTCCAAACAAAATAAAAATCCTAGGCCACAAACAGATTTACTTGTCCACCTCTTGTTGCATGGGTGCGTATTGCTTTGGCGACCAGCTACTATTTGGATATTGCCACTGCACACAACTCCAGAGACAGGACCCTGTGAGACATCCACGATTTCAGGAAAATCTGACTAGTTTAACTTCAAAGTCCTTTCACCAGGGTTTAATGGATTTGTACACAATCCATTTTAAAAGACCCCCTCCTTCAATGAAATAGCAATCTCTGGCAGATAGATCCACCCTACATCCTTGGTGGATAGGTTAGGCTTTAAGATAAAGTAGATACAAACTAAGAAGAGATAAATACAATTTTTCTAATCAACCTAAGTGATGGAGATATAAACAACGTGGGCCTAATTTGCACAGTACTTTTGCTAAGCTAGGCTAACAGGAATAACCTATTCTGCTTGAAGCACTGGAAATAAGATAGATTGGAGCACTCCACATGCTTTTATTTGTATTTTGCTCAACTCTTCTGCCAAGCATTTGGAAAACTCACGTGCATAGACAAAGAAAAGGAAAGCAATAATTTACAAAACAGAGAGATGCTCACAGGCAGATATCCCAACAACTCTGATATGTTTATCTGCATCCCCCGTTCTCAATTACTTCACTAGTGAAAGCCATACACTACTTCTGGGGGATTTTCCACTATAAATAATATTAGACAAGAACATTCACGAAAAAAAAAAGGACCTGCAAAGCAAATAAATGAGGAACACCCTCATCGCCCATCATATCACAGCCTCCGTGCTGAAATTAATGCCTGCCTTAGCAGCCTGATAGAGTTGGCAAAGCCCCTTCCATACCTAAGTATAAGTTGCTCTAAAAGACACAGCTCTACCTAGCACTTTGCTTGTAGGAAATCCATGAATTTTAAGATTGCTTACATATTTTTTTTAATAATTTTCATTTCTTTAGTCTCGCCACTGATTTATTTTACTGATAAAGTTTCAAAGAACAGGAATTACCTTTAAGCATTTGATAAAAATCTATTGACACATGAATTTCTCAGAAAATGTCACGTAATGAGATCAGTCCATTTTAAAAAGTCTAATTAATACCATCAGAAAGAAGTGACCTAAGGGTACGAAGAGCAGTTAATGGATATTTCTTGTCAGAAGCTGTGAAACACACTTTAGCAATGGAATTAAACATATCCATCGAATGCACTGTGTCATACGGACATTCATTATCTGCCAGTTCAATCTATGAGAAAGAGAAATATTTCCCCATTGCTTGTGGTCATGAAGCTGCTACACGTGTGGTGACAAAAGATCAAAACACCCTCCAAGCTAGGGCACACAGGCTCTGGGCACCTCGGAAACTTGCAGCCAGCCTCTGCTGTGCTCACCCCGGCCCCGGGAATTCCCTCACAGTTGCCCGGTGCCCCAGACAGTTTAATAGACGGAGGGCTTCACTAAAGCCTCCACTCATAGAATCATAGAATCATAGAATGCTTAAGGTTGGCTGGGACCTCTAGAGATCATCTAGTCCAACCCCCTGCACACGCAGGGTCACCTAGAGCACGTGGCACAGGACTGCGTCCAAGTGGGTTTGGAAGATCTCCAGAGAAGGAGACTCCACAACCTCTCTGGGCAGCCTGTTCCAGGGCTCTGGCACCCTCACTGGGAAGAAATTTTTCCTTAAGTTCCTGTGGAACTTTTGGTGCTTCAGTTTCCGGCCATTTCCTCTAGTTCTGTTGGTGGCCACCAGTGAAAAGAGGCCGGCCCCATCCTCCTCACTGCCTCCCTTGAGGTACTTCTAGACACTGCTCAGGTCCCCTCTCAGCCTTCTCTTCTCCAGCTGAACAGGCCCAGCTCCCTCAGCCTCTCCTCACAGGGCAGATGTTCCAGGCCCCTGATCATCCTCGTAGCCCTGCGCTGGACTCTCTCCAGCATATTATATATATATTCATAAATATATATGAATCATAGAATCACATATATTTAAATGCCTGCGTTGTCGCACTGGCTTTTCCTCTTCCAGGAGCGTGGTCTCTCAGTGGGAGGCGCTTTGCTCTGTTCACCCCATGCGTGGGGCCTGGAGCCCAACTCAGGCCAACGCAGCCAAAAGGCTTCCTGCCCACGCGGCGTCGCTACCAGCCGGGCTCTCACCCCGACTCGGGAGCATTTAGTGGCTGCCTGAGGCCGCAGGAGCACACGGAGGTGGCGGGATCACTGAGCCCCCAGAAAAGAGGGAGGCAAAAGGAAGCAGGAGGCCCCCGCGAGCGTCGGGGCTGTGCGGCTGAGCGGCGCTGAGCGCCGGGCCTTGGCGCTGTCAGGACAACCCGGGGCCAATTTGCTCTTTTATGAAGTGAAAGCCGAAGCAGAAACTTCACCAAATAGAAACACTAAAGCGATAATAATTCAGGTATTTAAATAATAATCTGGGTCTCATGAGGAAACTTCATGTTTAATTTTATATATGATGTAGAGACTAAATTTATTTCTGGGCATCTATTAATCTTTCTACTAGAATTTCTAATACTTTTGCAATGCCCATTGGACAATGCTAAATTATTGCAATTAAGATTCAGGACTTTATTTTATGTCTGTACTATCTCACTTGCTTTTGACAACCAACCTTTAAATCTGAAGTGAAAGCAGCAAATAGAGAATGTCACAGCACAGCCAAAAAACCTGCAGAACTACATATTGCTCTTAATGCCGTTTGCAGTGTGCGAATTCACTACGCTTGGCTTCTGATGCCTGTGACTTACAGAGGCTCCTCCAGGGACCATCCCTGAAGGAGCCAGCAATACTCATAGCTTTGGTCTGCAGTTGATTGGGGCAGAGCTGCCTGTCCATCCACCTGAATCCAAACATTTTAATCAGCACCTTACATATTGTAGTGTGCATTTTCCTACATCTTGTAGCCTGTTAGCACTCTTCTCCAGCAAGGGCCTATTACAATCTGATTTATATACATTCAGGTCCACACTGTTCTCAGGTACCACTAACACTTCACAAGTGTGTCCCAGAATTTCATGCAATTTCATCTGCTTGTACTTCATGTGTCCTCTGAGGGACTATGGACCACCCATTTCTTAGCCCATTATTAATTTATCAGCCACGGTCTATCATGGCCTACCACATCCCGCTAATTGTTTGACAAATACAAAAACCAGACTTTTTCTTCAAGCCTGCATTTCACAGTTTTTAGTTAAAATCCCTATTTCTTATTTGCATGTAGAATACTGGGCAAAGTTATAGGGAAGGCAAAGCTGGGTTTGTTTCGCCTGTTCCAACCTAAATGTAAGAGCTTTCCAGGTTTGGCTCTCACTAATAGGCCAAAAAGCTGAAGAAAATCTTGCTTCACCTGCCAATAAAAATTAAAATATGCCCTCTACCATTTTCCCTATTTTACATCTTTATCAATTCATTGGTTTTATATTGCATCTTCTTTATAATTCCGAGCAGTAGAAAAATACCAGTAAAGAACATATATCAGAGTGATTTACAAATATCCACAAAGAATGCTACACTTGAAAAATAGTTGAAAGTAAGAATAATCTGTTACATACCCAGAACATATTATTTGTGATCCATTTTCTTTGCAATACGCCATGTTTTGCTCAGGTAGAGTAACGTCTGTTGGTTGATATATGACACTCCTAAGCTACAAGCAATTTTAGAACCCAAGTTTTATTAAACTTAAAAAAAAAAAAAGGTCTTGCTCGAGGTTCCTTACAACCAAATCCTTCCTGTCTTGACAGTTCTAAACAAAAACTCTCCCCATCTCATCTTGTTGAACTCTTAATACATATAAGGTCAAAGTCCAGAGCACCTATTGCTGGTATTGTGATGTGAACATTACTGACACATCTGCAGAGTAAGACCAAAAATGAGTTCCAGAAAAGGCTGACACTGTTCATTCTGAAAAAGCAAGACTGGGCTAAAATGACAAGAAGAAGAAGTGTGTGTGTGTGTGTGTGTGTGCTGGAGGGGCAGGGGCTGCTATTCTGAGTGCTTTCGATGCTTCTCAGATTGCCCACGAACAGGTTGGAAAAGACAGTATGACTAATCTTACACCAAAAAATCACAGTCCAAAATATGCACATCGGCGGCATAAACAGGCAAAGTCCTTGAGTGCTGTACATATGCTATGACTTTTGGAAGATAAAATAAATGAGCAATAATATATTGCATCAGTCATACATTGGCTTGTATGTATATAGGGTTTAATGCTTTTGCTACTGCCTGGTTTATGTGTGCTTATGTGTGGGTATACATACAGGTGTTCATTGCTATTTTAGTTTTGCCAGCACAGGCAATAGTATCTAGAGAGCTTATTATAACTGGGTTAAGTGTTTTTGCCTCCGTAAATGTCATGATTTGATATTTAATAAATGCCAAGAAATCTCATCAGATGCCAAGTGTGCTGCTGGCTGACTTTGCACTGGCTCTTTTACACATAACCCTTACTCTGTGGTAACTCTATCCTTGTCCAACCCATATGTCATCTTTTACTGACAAATTAAGACAGGAATTGTAGAGCACGAAAAATGAGTGACGTGGCTAGACCTCTCTGTTATTAAGAGGTTACTACTTCCTAAAACACAGTCTACTGACCAAGAAAGCTTAAATACTTGGTTAAATCAGCCACCAGCCTTGCCCTTGCCCAGCAGAACACTGAATTCTCAGGGTCTGGCCAGATAGCTCACAGAAAGATCCTAAGTATTTCCAGATTGGAAGAACATCTTTGTGATGCTCCGGGCTAGCGGTTCATACCAGCAGTAGGCTGCAAAATGGGCACCAGGCTGGAAGCTATCTGTGCAACCACACAAACATTAATTTTTACGGTTCATCCAATTATATGCTCATGCCATTAATTACAAACATTGCTAAAGGTTGGCAAGCCTCCTTTTTGCAAGATCAGGAAACAACTGCACAGTCTTTACAATTTTTAAATTATTGCTCCTCACGACAGTAATGAAAGAACACATCTGGGGAATATTAGATAAAGTTTTTGTACGTGCGTACATTTGGGTTTGGTTTATTGTATTAGGAATTGAAAAGAAATATAACAACCTAGGAAATTAGAAAGAGATTGATTAGCCAGAATCTATTTTATTTATTACTGAACAAGAAGCTAGTTTCATTTGCATATTAGTTAGAAAAAGGAATGTATTTGCTTAGAGTACTCTGAGGAAATCTCAGCCTATTCAAGGCAATTACATTTATAGATGTTTAAGTTATGGGAGCATTAACAATGCTGCTTTACTTGCCAGTTTTGTAAAATAACACGTTATTTCACACTGATTTTTCAAAGCTGATTTTTCTGTTTATTTGAAGGAAATAAGTATATCTTTATTTCACAAGAATGCACAGACATTGGAAGTGTATTCGGTGCACGTTTTCTCATACGCTTCTCAAGTTGCCTAGGTTACACCTGGGCTGCTAGGATGACTCCTTTTTTCCTTTTAATTGCTACTTTTATAACAGTAGAGAAGAGATTTCTGAAAGCTCAAACCTTGGGCTGAAACCTGCAAAGGAAAGTGTTTGGGATTTTTTTCTATATCTCACTGAAGATATTCTCACTGGGTGTGCCTTTAAATGAAAGTGCATATTTATAGTTTGGTGAGGCAGTTTCCATTTTGACCACTTACAGATGTCAGATATTAATACAGATCAAATCCTGGATATAAAATCAATTTAAAATGAATGGGAGTATCCACTGACTTGTGTGTCCTATTTCACTACGAATTTAGAATCTTGGCCAGCAATCGTGATTCATATTTTCCTATGTAATTTTGTTGGGACAATTCTCCCTTCCTTGGCTATGGTCCCATACTTCAGGGGAATTTTATTAGTGTACATTAATCTCTTTCATCTCTTCTGCATAGCTTACCTGCAGCTATATCTCCTCGTTTATATTTGCTATCTGCTTTACTAATATGAGGTGAAATGTTTATGATGTTCCCTCCTGGAATACTAATTGTTTCTTATATCTTAGACACTGATTTTTTTTGTGTATCTAGCTTAAAAGAACTTAGAAGAAAGGACTTTTGTTTGCTTGCCTCTTCATTATCTACAGGAAAATTCTACACATAGAGCTAAGGCAACTAACATTCGCATGCCAAGGTGACTCTTTCTTCCAGAGAAGGATATAAAAAATTAATAAACTATCCATAACAGTGAAAGGACTGGAAAATGTGGACTTTGTGTGATAAACCCAATGCCAAGGGTCATTATTTACAATAATTTTAGCGCAAGCAGCAGAAGAGGATCATACACTCACACTATTATACTTATTCTTCTTCATATTAATCTTTTCTATCAGCAGCATTAAATCTTCCCACCCATATACCTATAGGACTGCAACTTACAACAACCTCTCTGCTATGCCCCCTTCAGATTGACACGGCTCATTCCAGGTTACATTTGGCTTCACTCTACTAGTGAAATTAATATTTATATAGCCAACCCAAATGTTTGAGACATATTTAAACTGTACAGTTAATAGATAACAAATCTAGGAGCATTATTTTACACCACTGTATTCTAAAACAAATTTTGAACCACTGCTGGCCAATCACATGAAAAACTTTGTTTCAAATGAGTATTGTTTTCTTTAATTTGCTTAAATATACATGAGCCTGCCCTTCTCTGGTGAAAATCAATTAATTTGGAAGTCTATCCTGAAAATGAAGGGATGGAGACTAATTAGGAGGTAGTAGGAGGAGACCGAGTTCCTCAATTAACAATTTAATGTGGCAACTTTTTTCTTTCTGCCAGCAGTTCTATCATACAGCATAAAGAACTGTTGTTTAAGTACATTCAGACTGATTACTTACACTACAGAAAGGGAAGAGGCTTGACTTTAAAGGACTTCTATTCATTTTAAGGAAACCCTGTCTCACTTTTCTTACTTAAAGAATTGGGATGATTATGGAAAAGCGACAGCACAGAACTACTGTGTCAGGAAGAAAGATATACTGGAGGAGTGAAAAACAACCCTGCACCGAATAGTGCTGATTCACTGTGAGAAATTTAACTATATGGGTTAAAAAAGAATAAAAGTATAAAATTACAAAAATCTCAAATTCGAAATTATGAGGAATTTGAGCAGAAGTGGCTTTCCAAAAACCCCCCTCAACCCTTGCTCCTCCTTCCCCCAGGTTTTCTCTGTCATCTCCCAACAGTCAGGCAGGAGTGGTAATATTTCACTCTCTGTTTAAGGCCACATGCTGCCTCTACCGCGACGCTCCGCAGTGTGCCCAAGCTCCCACATGGGAGATGGGAGAGCAGGGATGCCCTCCTTCCAGGCGCAGCGTGAAGCATCACTAGGAGAGGAATCCCATGCAGTTTTTCCTTGCAGCAGAGTGTCCCTGATATTTTCCGTGGGGGGGATCCAAGTGAGTCACTAGCACCCTTTTTCCCTCCCCTGGTAGCAAGTGTTTGTCTTTTCTCAAGTTCAAGGGAAGGCAGGGTCCGTTTGGCACGTTTCCGACCCTCCTGCATTACAGGCGCCGCGCGGTTGAAATAACTTTGTAGATCCTGGCCCCGCGGCACGCGTGGATGGGGGGACACGAGCTGCCAAGAGGGGTGCAAGGAGGCGAGGGGCTCATTAAATAAAGTCATGGGGAGACTGGTGGCAGCCTGCAGTGAGTCATCGGACACACAAATGACCAAAGAGGGGGGCTGACAGATGGTGAATGACGGCTGTATAATTGGGAAGCACTTTTGGAGCCTGCTGAGAACGTTCCAGCGACAATTTTATGATTTCATTCAATTCTGAGGAACAACGAGGGCTTCTTTTCATAAATTTCACATTCGCTTTTGCATTTTTCACATAAATATTACAGATGCCACTGAGCGTAATTCACGGGTGGTACACGGTTCTCATATTCTGAAAAGGAAACTATCTAACGTGCTTTTAGGAAACTTTGTAATAGTTCTAAATATAGCATCAAAATAAATTAGAACAAATTTATATTAACAATGCAGTTCTAAAAAGATAAATCATTGTTTGTGTCCCCAAACATTCTGTCAAGCATTTAAAAAATAAAGGCAGCTGAGCCAGAGCACTAATCAACAGGAGAAAAGGAATATATCCATTCTGCTTAAGGCGGTTAAACAAATAAATAGCACTTTATTAAAGATGCTTGGATTCAATTGTCTTCTAGATTAAATGTATTGTAAATAGTAAAATACTTGCTTAAAGAAGCTCTTTATATTCCATACTCAACTTTTTCCCTAAGAAATTATTTCTGCAACTGTGGTATCCATGGAAAAACGGGTATTGCAGAATCAGAAAGGATTTTGTGTGAACAGAGAATAAAAAAGATAAAAAGGAAATGGCTTGCAGAGTTGCACTGCTGATGGAGGCCTTTTCTATGAAGCAATCAATACGTTTTCAATATCTGAGTGCACAAAGAGCACCTGGTATTCAGCTGGTAATGGAGGGGTTACCCAAGGAGAAAACAGTGAGCGGGGTCGGTACAACGTACTGCAAGTTGCTTTCACTTGGGTAGCTTGGATGTTTCTTTAATAATTATGGCTCATTTATTCATGGAGCAGGAGTCTATGCGGGTCTGACCTACCTGCTAAGAGTCTTTCCACGGCTTTACATGAGTTCTGGAACTACCGTATTTAGCTGTTTTGTCATTCAGTAGAAAAAATGTCCCCAAAATAGCTCAGAACAGGCTTTCTCTTCCCGCTTCATTCATTTATATAGTTGTTTTTCCCAAGAACAACTTAGTGTGTTCGAAATCTATGGGTATTTTTTAGCAAGACTGGTTTAGCAAACAACAAACTTCAACATATAAATAAAAAATGTCTTAATTTTAGGTAACTTTCATGTGCTCTTCCACTGATGACAGTATCTGTCCATCTTTGGCTAGACATGTGGAC
>NW_010588455.1:0-14972 GCF_000705375.1 Tinamus guttatus
TTGCACGGGGCGAATGAAGCAGCAGAGAGCACCTAGGTGAAACTGCAGCGACCTGGGGTGGTTTCATAAACAGCACTTGAGAAAATCGCCAGGCAGAAGTGTGATTTTCTTTATAGGTTCCCGTCGTCCTAATAAGAGGTGATAGCCGTAATTCAGGACCATGTATGTAGAGTAACCATTGCATTCATGTCTTTGCTGAATCGCATTCCTCTACTCAAACACGTTTTGGATTGCAGCTTATAAAACAAGCAGGAGTTTGTTCCGTTTTCTACACTTTCCCAAGTCTTGCCTTCCCTGAGAAATACATGTATGCCAAGTCCTTCTAGGCTGCTACCGCTTTTAGCAGAGCTCTATACAAAAACTTTGTGGCTACGATTGCTTTTGACTTGGGGAAAAATATGCTTATTCATCCTAATGTACTTCAGAAGCAGCTCAAGGGCTTGCCTTTATTTTCTAAACAAATTCCCTGCCAAGAGGCTGCCCAGCACGAAAATTCTCATTTTTGATCTTCTGGAGGTTTCTGTTTGCTTGCGTGTTTGTTGCAGCACACATGATTTGTGAAAAGAGGATTAGCAATGAAGTAAAATTGATGCTTTTGCACCAGAGTGCACAAGCGTGCACTAGAATATAAGAGCTGGATTTCTCACGGGCAGTTATAAAGGACTTCCTTTATAAGGAAAACCGAGAAAGTGTCCAGCTCCCAACTGTCAGCTTAGTCCACGAGTCTCGAGGATGAGGAATTCTCCTTCTTAGCAGTTTAATACTCTTAATACTCACATTTTATTGCAAAAAAGCCAACATTTCACTCTTAAGCTTAATGTTTTGTTAAGCACGAAGCTGTTATCGGGAGAGGCCGAACTGTTTTATTTGGCTGTCTTGGATAAAGCAAGTTCTGGGCTGCGGACGCAGCTTTCCGGCAGCGCCAGCTCGGCGCTTCCCTTTCCTTGTGCCGATATTCCCTGCTCCTGCCGCCGTGTTGACGCGATTGCCTGGGGGGCCGTGCTGTGACCCGGAGCTCTGAATCTGTCCTCGTTGGAAACAGCCTTCCTAGAAGAAAAGGTGACGCCAGCAGACGTCGTAACGGCACCTTGAGCCGGGTGTGCAGGAAGGGCAAAACCGGCGCTGAAAGCGGCTCCGTGCCTTGGTTTGAGCCGTTCTGGTGATCGTTGAGGCCGCTTGACAGGAAAGGTGCAGGTGGCACCTGCGGGTCCCCACAGTGCGTGGCCGAGAGCCATGGAGTGTGATGGTAAATCACGAGGACGGCTGCGCCGCGCTTTAGTGCTCACCAAGGCCTCTGCAGAGCAGCAGTTCATTCAGCATCCAGCAAGTAATTTAGGATCCAGCAGCATGAAGAATTCCATGCCCAGGCGTGTCCTGGGGGAATGTTTTGCAGGCAGCTCCTGGGGATGCCGTACGCGGGGTTCGAGGTCGCTTTGCAGAAGACGCTCTCGCGCCGCGCGGGTGCCGCTCTGTGGCACCTCCGTGGGGATTCCCGGCGTGTCAGTGTTATTCCTTATTCCATGTGCATGTTTGCACCGCAGCGTTTAACGTTGCCACATTCTGGGGTCGACACACACGTCTGTTCCGCGTCCGTGCAGGTGCCTGCAGCGATGTGCTGGAAGGGCTTGCGCTTGCGTTGGCACCATCCAATTCTGCTTGATGTTTATTTAGTCCCTAAGAAACGTGATGCTAGTGATGATTTTGGCTAAGGTGAAAGCCGGGAGACAGAACTCTGGAATAATTTATTTGAAGATATTTTCTTTGAACATAAATTGTGACTGTTCAATGATTTTCCATGTAGAGTCCAGCTTGTGAAATACTTTTTGCTTCCATTTTGAATTTCATAGCCACGCCAAACTCTCTAAAACAAATTTTGCTTCGTTTTGTAGTCAAAGACCTGATGCAGTATAAGAGTGAGCCTAGGAGCAGTGCAAACGATGCAGCTTCTCCTTTAGGAGAAGGTCTAGAATAGGCTGGTGCTCCGGATTTACCAATTCCTCGTGCCGTTCTGCAGCACTGGGTCATCACCTGAGCACAGGTGATCAGGGCCATAAACAGTGAATAGGGATATGGAAGAAGCTCGTGCTGCAGCCGCCCAGAGCTCAGCTCCATCCTCACGGGCTCTTCTTGCAGCAGGATTCGTGCCTTGGCTTAGCAGTGCTCATTCCATAGAGTGGAAGGTGCACGATGTTTTTAATGCCCAGTAACTGCAGGGAATTCAATATTGAATGCATTTCTGTGTGTGCATTGTAATACTTTCCTTTCTGTCATCATCCAAGCGTGGAAGGGGAAGCAGAGCCACATGAAGGACATCTGGATCCAGCATTGTTTATATGGCACCTGGCCTTTATTAATAGTAATGAGGAAATAGCCGTTTGGGATTTCTTGACCTCACATGAAATTCATTTCACTGGGCAAAGGTTGCTAACAGATGGCAGCAATTTGAGGCCTTTTTCATCATCTGTTGCACAGACTTTATTGCTCCGTTTTGGCCCTTTCCTTTGCAGGGAGCTATCCCTTTCCCACCTCATTTCTTTATAAGGGTTGTCTTTTTCAAAGGGAGTCCCGAAACATCTTGTTAAAGCATGTTATACGCAGCGCCGGACTTTAGGTATGGCCTGATACAACGAAATAATCCCTGCGAGCATAAATCACCTTTTTTACTAACTGTGCCGTAAACTTTTATCTTTTTGAAGTCGGTAGTTTCTCTGGGCTCGTTGGCCCCTCTCCAATTTGTTCGCTCTTCCCCCAGCCCGCAAATGCGCTTCCGCGCTCCGGCTTCCCAGGAACGAGGGGGTAGGAGGGAGACGACCCTGTAGTTGTGCGCGCGGGGACGACTGGGACAAGGAGGCTCCAAGCGGGACGTCTAGATGGGACCTGCGTTTCCCGGCCTGCCTGGGCGCTCTCGCGTCGGTGTCCATGGGGTTATCCGAGAAAAACGGCCTCAAAGAGCTGAGGAGCCTTCACGGAGCTCGTCTGGATGCCCCGTGCCCCCAGGAGCGCCACGAGACACACGCTTTGCTTTACCTTCTCCTCTCTCTTTTATAGGTCGTTCTGGTTGATTTGAGGCATGCTAGAAGCAGGGTAAATCTGGGCAATCCAGCTGCAATGCTGCTTCATGTTAAAGACCTACCCGAATTCCAGAACTTGGGAACTCCGAGGTTGGCTGCTTCCTTCAGGCACTGCGCTGGTCACTACGGCGCAGCCACGTGCATTGCTCATACTGCGACAACATCTATTTACGACACAACTACCCAAAAAAACCCAAAACAGAACAATTCTGCATAGCGAAGCATTGGTTGAAATGTTTGAACCAAAAATGAAAAAAAAAACATACCTGGAATCAATCTGTCCTTAAGGCTAGGACAAAACAGTCTTACCTAAGAGTCTGATCGTATGAAATATCTGTTCCAGCTGTAGATTTGGCCTTTCATGATGCTTTCAAACTGAAACCTCTTGAGGGTTTTATTTGTCAAACTGAAATGGAAGTTGTTCTAACTACTAAAATCATCATGTAATTCAAATTGAGTTTAGAGAGAAATGCTTGTATTTTATCTGCGATTTAGTCTGACTACCATAAACATCCCTACAGTTTTGCAAGTATAAAGCAGATGTTGTACTTAAATCCACCTAGAATTAAAACAGCGGAGAAGGAGAAAATCTCAGTATTTCAGCTTCTGCAGTCTAGTAAAAACTTTGCTAACATGAAAATAATATGTATTTTTTCTCTGAACTTTTCTGGATACAGACAAGAATTCTTTGGTGAGATAAATTCCCCAAGGGGAGCTGGGGGGTGATTCTTGCTTTGAGAAAGATCTAACTGCCCGTAGCGCCCTCAAACAAGCAGGAGAGCAAATAGGGACCCTCGGGAATGTCAAACCCTGGTCACCTGGAGCAGTTTGGAAATGCCACGTGTTTGCTTCTAGCAGCCCCCGTTCTTCTGTCCATGGAGCTGAATCCCGTATTTCTGACAACTGAAGGAAGGGGAGGGAAGATCCTGAACTGCAGGAGTGCTGGTGAGCAGGGATTACGGATTCTTAGCTCCAGTTAATTCTCTTGGAGATTTCTGCAGTCTTCTTCATCCACCGATGTCATCTTGGTAGTTGTCTCTGGCCTATTTACACCAGGTGCTGAGAACCAGCTCTCCTGCGGTCCACCCTGTGTGGTCAGCTGTCCGTTTCTGCGTTCCTTTGGCTCGGCGCAGAGGACCTCAAACCTGTGATCTCCACATCCTCTGTCTGGGCCGTGGTGCTTGATGTGCAGGATGGGCACAACACAGCTCCTGCTGCCAAGGGGAGTCCCTTCTGCCAGGCAGGTTTGACGTGTCCATCTCTGCCCTCATGTGAGGCATGAGTGTGTGGAGGAAGATCTGAAGCTGGCCAAAGACCCAGCTTTGCTGTCAGTGAGCACGGCATCGTTGCACAAGCCTAGTGCTGATGGAAGACCCTTCAGTGTGGGTGTCAGAGCCCAAGTCTTGCTTTCACGACCAAAGATGAGAGCAAATCATATACGTTGTGTGACAGGAGGAGACCCCTCCATCCTCTTTGGCCTGCAGTCCATCAGCAAAGGCCAGCAGCAGCCACGGGGCCGTGACCAGAGCTTCCCTCCCGGGGAGCCGTGGCCGAAGCGCTGGAGGAACGAGCAGACCCGCTTCGTGGTGAGCAGCTACGTGCGTGCCTGGATGCGAGAGGATCACACCGGATTGCCTAGCACATCCTTCCCTGCTGCTTACTGCTTCACACCCCCAAAGCAGCTTGTGGCTGTCAACTAGAGGAATTTGTGACCATTTGGGGGGCCCTGGTCATCGCCAGAGCTACCTCTTGAGGAGTTTGCTGCCGTGTCCCAGCCTCAACCACCGCCCTGCAGCCACCGGAGAGCGGGTCTGGAGCTGCTGTGCCAGTCCCTGGGAATGAGGGAGCAGGAGATTTAAGAGGCTGCTCTTTTCTGTCGGTGACATCGACACAGGGGCAGAAGCCATTGCCATAGTTGCCTGTATCCACTTTTGTGCCCTTCTGTGCTCTCATGACTTCCCCAAAGTGAGGCTTCTTACATGAGCCTGTTACCAAACAGCACATGCCTTTTCCCTAGTTGGAAGCTGAGTGTGGTGTTCCATATTACTTTTTTTCCATGCCTGATGCAAGAAGATGCAACAGAAACGCGCTCTGTCTCCGGTTCGTGTTGCTTTTCTTCTCATCCTCCGATTCCGATGTGATACCACCAGAGAATGCCCTATTCTTACTCTCCTGGAAAATTCAAAACATATTATCATCACAGGGGACACAATCCTTAGGGACTTGTCTGATCTCCGTCAGCAGCAAATTTCCTAGCAGATGCACAACACCTCAGTGTGTTCAACCAACAATTTGACGTCAATGACCAGGGTGTATGGTGTGCACAGGAGAACTGCACCATCGTTCTTGGACATGCATGTAGTGCCCGATCAGCCAAACAACCATCCGTCCAGCTTGCAAAATGCAGTCTATAATGGGAGGCAGTTATTCGTGCCAAGAAGGGCAATGGGATCCTGGGGCGCAGTAAGGAGAGCGTCTCCAGCAGGTCGAGGGAGGGGATCCTGCCCCTCTACTCAGCCCTGGTGAGGCCACATCTGGAGTATTGTGTCCAGTTCTGGGCTCCACAGGACAAGAGGGATGTGGAGCTGCTGGAGAGAGTCCAGCGCAGGGCCACAAGGCTGATCAGGGGCCTGGAACATCTGCCCTATGGGGAGAGGCTGAGGGGGCGGGGCTGGTTCAGGTTCTGAAAAATGTTATTACAAGGTTTTTGTTATCATTCATTTACAGTGAGGTTGCCAGAGCCCTGGAACAGGCTGCCCAGAGAGGTTGTGGAGTCTCCTTCTCTGGAGATCTTCCAAACCCGCTTGGACGCAGTCCTGTGCCACGTGCTCTAGGTGACCCTGCGTGTGCAGGGGTTGGACTGGGTGATCCCTAGAGGTCCCTTCCAACCTTCAGCATTCTGGGATTCCATGATTCCATGATTCTCTTCTGGATATTCCTTGGGCCTCGCAGTCGCGCAGTGACAGCACCGAGTCCTTCCACCCGTTTCCCTTGGTCTTTGTGGCTCTTTGCGGCTCACTGCGAGACCACAGCATCCCAGCAGAGAGGAGAGGCTCTGGCAGCGCGTCCCGCGCCGGGGCCGCGTGTTATTCATTAGCCAGCGAGCCCGTCCTGCGGAGATGAAAGGGCCCCGCTCTCGTTGACATTCCTGCAGCAGCTGCTCCCCTCTGAGCATCGGGGGCTCGAGTCGCTTCGGGCAGAGCTGGGCCCACTTGGGTCTCAAACCCACGCGGCTTCTCCCGGCCGTCTAGAGTGGGTTCTGCTTGCTCGGATGTCCCTCGGATCCAGGAAATCTTGCACCTTTTGCTAAAGGCTTAAGCGCAGTATAGGGCGATTGGCACCGACACGTGTCCGTGCTGATCCCGCTGTGCCAGTGCTTGCAGCGTGAATCCCACGCGCTCCATGGACGCGCTCTCCGTGACCCGTTTTCCAAGCGCGCGGCTGACGTGGGCACTAGGGAAGCGGTGACGTCTCGGGGCGCCCGCGCTCATTGGGCTCTCTGCTCCCGGGCACACGAGGAGGTGCCTGAACACCCCCTGGTCTGGGCAGGTGGATGGTTATTGCCCCTTCCCTCCCCTGCACCCGGCGTGTCCGCGTTGGCACCTCTCCGCGCACGGGGCAGCAGGATGAGTCGGGACCGTCCGTACCGGCGAGCGCGGGGCCGCCGGGCGCCGCGTTGTCCTGCTCTTCCCTACAGCCTCTCCCGCCTTCCCGGCTTTGTGCAGGCGGCTCCGAGGAGCGCGGCGCCGGGGCCGGGCCTTGCTCAGCGGGATGCGCTCATCCGGCCCTATTTAGAGCCGCCCTGGACTACCAGCCTTAGGCAGCTCATCTGCCTGTGCTTTCGCTTTGTTTGCTTTTTATAGGAGCAAAGCATGTTTAGAAAGGATGACAAATCCTTGGAAACTGTATAGGTAGGAAACTTCGGAAAAGTCATGGGAGTTGCTAAGGAACTGGCTGCTACTTAACTCTCCGAGCACCTAGAAAGCCAGGGCTTCAAATAGTAAAGGAATGGCTAGCCAGGGATACCCCAACTATCCATTTGTCCATTTTCCATAAATGTGTGTTCATATATATATATATATACACACACATATATATTTACCCAAAGGATTACAAATGTCATCAAACAGCCATTTTTTTCTCAAGCCCTAAATAAGTACTTTTTCTAATCACAGTCTTCTTGAAATGGATTTTAAAATTCCTCATTGATCTGTTTCCACAAAAATGTACATTACATTATTGTTAATTAATCTTACCTATGATATTACATATTATGTGAACAGTGAGGTATGCTTTCATTACACTGTATGTCTCATTTTATTGTTTTGTCCTCATCAAATACTTTATCTTTTCAATCTGCTTTAACCAATGTTTTTCACTTTTCGGGTTTTCAGAGATACAGAAATCAAACAGTGTGTGTGTATATATATATGTGTGTATTTAAAGTCAAAGCTAAACTTGTTGACTTTTAGGTCAAGGCTTTATTTTGTTGACCTGAATGTAAAACATGCCTTGCTGCATTATGGCTATGATTGCATTTATTAGGCAAGTCTTTCGTCAGGGAAAGGTGGCTCTTTTTCCTAATTAATCTCCCTTTTGCACTCACGTACGGCTCCGCTTCGTACACACTATTCCCTTCTGCTGGCATGCTGGCGAGCTGTGCTGCATGACGTGGATTTGGATGACTATTTATAGACTTTTGTTTTAACTTTTCAGTAAAGGGAAATTACAGAGTAGCGTAAAAGCAAGTTTTCCTCTCGAGAGACACTCTTCCATGCCAGAAAATGAGAGGGAGAGTTTTCACGCTGGGAAGTTCGAGGGAACGTGGAGTACGGTTCTTCTCAAAGCCGCTCTCTTCACAGGAGTAATGTTTTCCAAGAGCGATCGTGTCCAGAGAGGTTTCCTGATGTTCGTGCATTTAACGCTTGTCTCGTAGGAGGTCACTCCTTGGCACGGTGACACACAGTCCCCCTCAAGTGCCTTCAAAGCGAGTTTGGAGCATCCATGGGGCCCTGGCTGTGGCAGCTGGGGCTGAAAATCTGTGTCGTTGCAGAACAAGGAGCTCCAGCAACTTCCAGGACTCCCATTTCCTTGTGTTGCCTTCGTCGTTTGGTCTCAGTGTGACCAAATCTCGGGGAGCTGTAGGTTGGTCTCCAGTATGTTCTCGTTGGGTAAGAGCATCCATCCACACAGCTAATGGGTTTTACCTGGACGAGAGGAATAGTGTTTTGCAATCTATATCACTTCAAAAAGGAAAATTGGGCTGGTGACTTCCTGGGGATTTGGCCTGGGAGAAGCTGAGGGTGAGAAGATGCAGAGAAAGGGACCAGCAGAGCCCGTGGATCCGGGAACGGCCACGTTGCTAACACTGGCGATGCCCGCGCTCCTTTGGGAGCGCAGGGGACATTCCCAACTGCTAAGTTTTCCGGGAAGCCGGTTTTCCTGGCTCAGTCCAGAACCAGTGACCCTCCAAGAGCCAGTCGGAGAGGCCTCCCCCAGCGCTCGCCGTGGTGGCTGCTCTTGGGCCGTGGATGAAGAGTTTTCATCGCTCTCTTCTGATTTTTCAGGCAGGGACATAAAAGTTTCTCAAAGGAAGAGAGGATGAAAAGGCAAGCCGTGGTGTGGAGTCCTTGGGAGCGCCGAAGGCTCCGGATTTCTCCGTATCCGGGCAGGGGCTCTCTGGAAGTAGCCCTCAGCCCCCGTGTGGGCAACTCACTTTTGGGCATGGAAACTCTGTGGCTGCTCCACGAGTTTTGATGGGTTTTGATGGCATAAAGCTTCGGGAGAAGCTGGAAGAGATTAGTTTGAGGGCTGGATACGGATCCTGCTCGGGCCAGCTTGCCGACGAGATTCACGTCCCAACACTTGGAACGCCAGCAGGCACAGCAACCTTCCTAACAACTCCTGGAGAGCCTTGTGCGTTTTGTCAGCGCCGTTGATTTGGAGATGAATGCTCCTCTCTCTTGTGAATAATGCATCATTTCTCCGCGTTCCAGGCAGCGCTGCAAGCAGCACATTGCACGGCCTTCCACGTGCTCCCCGCTCGCGCTGGCCCCGGCGCCTGCGTTTCGGGGCCAGCCCTGGAACGCGCGCGTGCGGCTGCGGCGCGTTCCCAACGCAACGGGGCCGTTGCAGCCGTTTGCGGGCACCGCGCCAGGCTGCGCCGCTTTGGCACCGGGCTGGGCTCCAGCAGCACCTGTGTTGGCACTGCCTGTCCCCGAGCTTCCCCAGCGCCGTCCCCAGGGTCCTTAAGGGCTGCTGAAGACATTGGGAACGCGTTCCAGGAAGTGATGGAAGCCACGAGGAATTTAAATATTTTCCCGAGTTTTCTGTCTTCGCCCACATTCTGCCTTCGTTGGCTTCTCCTCCTTTGCTGCCAGCAAACACGAGCCTCCAGCCGCACCTCTTAAGGTCCTGCGGAACCGGGAGCGCTCCCTCTCCGGCGCTCCGGGCACGGATCGAGGCGGCGGATGAATGACCTTGTGAATCCACCCGGGCTTTCCCCTTTCCCAGAACCTCAAGCAGTGCCATCAGCTTCCTCACTTGAACGGCTCGGTAAAGCAGTGTCTCAACCCCAATTACAACCGTCTGCACCACCACCGCGCGTCGCGCTCCTCTGGGACTGTTGCACACCTTGGTTTTTCCCTCGTTTGCGTGCGTCAGTAAAAGCTCCAGGGCTCAATTTGGGAGCCGAGTTAATGTTCTTCTCCTCTACACGGTTGCCACCGTGGGGTCCCGTTACGAGAGGTTGTGCTCCATGGCTTGCAGCCCTTGCGTGATCCTCCTGGCACGAGGAGATCCCTATTGCAACCTGCTCGTGGGCTTCCTCGCTCATCAATGGGGCTCTGTGGATTTGCACGGGGTGGCTCCTGCGATGGGGAAGCTTCCAGCCTGGAGGATGGGGATGTCCATGGAAGCCCCCAGGCCACCCCTGCGCTCAGAGCGCTCCGGTTGGAGCAGGATGCTCTGGATGCATGTGAGGATCCTTGCTTTGCTGGCTGCTCTGAGATGTGGAGTATCTCACACTCTTGTCAGAGCTGGCCACACGGATGATCCAAACCATGAAACAAGTTTAGGTGTTGGAGCTCAAAGAAGATTTTGACTCGAGAGTTGTGCTTTCTGGCTGGCCTTCTCCAAACTTTATTGAATAACAGAGCAAGCTCAGAGAAATCAGATTTTTCAGCAATTACATGGTACCGTAGGACACAGTTTTCTCTGTTGAAATAACAGTAATCTGTTAATGTATTTTTTTGTCATGTATTTTTTTTCCATAAAGGAGATATCTTTTTCCTCAAAGCAGACTTCTTTAAATGACTAAAGTGTTTTGAGCCCTTGGGAAGATTCCCATTCCCTTACAACTGTTATTTATACATTCCTCCAAGTTTGTGTTGTCTGGCTGTAGGAATCATTTTTTGTTTAAAAGATCCCCCAAGCCATGCAAGGCGCTTTGCAGTGAACACTTTTACATTCCGAAGACATTTACACTTGCACAGCGACGCTCCTTGGAGAGCGGAGGGCGGTGAGGTTGCGTTGTGCGCACCGGCTGCACCGTGTCCTGCGCGTTGCGTGCTGCATGCGAGCGTCGCGGCGGCGGTGCCCATTCCCGGGGGACAGCGTGTGACAGCCAAGGTGTATGAGACGTTTGGAATAGAATGCTGAAGGTTGGAAGGGACCTCTAGAGATCACCCAGTCCAACCCCCTGCACACGCAGGGTCACCTAGAGCACGTGGCACAGGACTGCGTCCAAGCGGGTTTGAAGATCTCCAGAGAAGGAGACTCCACAACCTCTCTGGGCAGCCTGTTCCAGGGCTCTGGCACCCTCACTGGGAAGAAATTTTTCCTTAAGTTCCTGTGGAACTTTTGGTGCTTCAGTTTGTGGCCATTACCTCTAGTTCTGTTGGTGGCCACCACTGAAAAGAGAGCAGCACCATCCTCCTCACTGCCTCCTTTGAGGTACTTATAGACACTGATTATGTCCCCTCTCAGCCTTCTCTTCTCCAGGCGGAACAGGCCCAGCTCCCTCAGCCTCTCCTCATAGGGCAGATGTTCCAGGCCCCTGATCATCCTTGTGGCCCTGCGCTGGACTCTCTCCAGCAGCTCCACATCCCTCTTGTACTGTGGGGCCCAGAGAGCACATTTCTGCACATGCGCTCACCACGCTGCGTCACCACCTGCATCGACACCTGCATGGGGCCCGTATGGAGCACACGGGGCCAAACCCTTGCTAGGGAGGCGGGTGCTGCGTAGCTTGGTGGTGCCCTCACATTTCCACCCAAAATACCTTTACCTCTCAGGCAGTCCTGCCCAAATATGTTCTTAAAGGAAGTGTTCATGCACGTGTTCCTTGGTTTCCTTGTCATTTTGGATGGGAAACTCTCAGTCTCCCCCATCTCAGTTCATGCTTTGGCCCAAGAGCCTGGATGTCCACTGTGGAACCCAGTCTCCATAGACCAGTCCTGAAGTTTTAAGGCAAGAGGCCGCTAGATGAGGTGGTCTGACCTCGTCTGTGTCATAGGACATTGCAATTCACTGAGCTGCTCCATATTGAAACCACAAATATCCATTTTGTGTTAATTTGTTCAGCCAGAAGTGGCTCTGAGTGTGAAAACCTGATGAATCAGGGAATCCATTAACTTGTAAGTTATCCCAGTTATCCCAGTGTACGTTATCATCCCCACACTGCTGGAAAACGCGTTGTCTCCGTTCCGGTTGTGCATATCTGGCTTCAGCTTCCAGCTGGTTTCGATTTTACCTTCCTTTGCTAGCTTGAACGTCCCTGGCATCCAGTGTTTCCTCCCGTGAACGTACATATTTTGTAGATATTTTGAGCTGTTTGAAAGCCGTCTGCACAGGCTCCTGGACAAGCTGCTCCAGGTGCAGCAGGGCCAGGGCTGCCTTTCCACTTCCACCATCATCCTCTCTTGGATAAGCCGAGCGAGCGGAGCGGCCGTCGAGTCTGGCGCTATCAGTCCCTTTTCCCAGTCTTTAAATAATGCCTCTTTTTCTGCTTTTTTAGCAGGGGGTCTCTGAGTGCCTTCTCCTTCGCAGTCTCCCTTTTCCCATGTCATCTCCAGCAGTGTTTTGCTCAGGTGTTCCCATGCCATGGCCACCAGTGCCCTATTTTCTTATCACCTCCACTTTTCTTCGCCCCCTGAAAGCTCCTCAGAGTTATCCTCAGTTATATTCCTTTGATTTTAGTAATATAATCCATCATCAGCATTTCTGTTATTTTGCCTGGTTTTAGTGCTAGGCTAACCAGTTGTGTTGCCCAGTCGCTGTGCTTTTCATTTCTAATATTGTCTGGGGAAAACGTTAACATGCAGAATTTCCCATTACTTTAAGATTTATTAAGAAGAGATATCTCTAAGCCAAAAAATTCTTCAGGCAACTCTTTAGGGACTCTTAAGTTCAAGTAATCCAGCATGCTGCCTTTAAAAGTAAGTGTCTTCAGAGAACAGTGTGAAATACTGTATTGTAATACAGCTCTGTAATCAAGTCATAAAAATCTGGTCCCAGCACAACCACCAATTTCCACAGCATCAATGATTTCATCATTGTTCACCTCGGTGAAGTCCAAAATAGTTATTCTCTGTTGGATGTGGTGCCCTTTGTAGAGGGAAAATTGTGATTTCTAGGCGTTGTGAATATTAACAAAGCTCGTGGTGGGGCTCATCTCAAATGTGAGCCCTCTCGAAGCAAACGCGGTCCCTTCTGCACCACGCAAGGACATGCTCAGGGAGAGCTCCTGCTCCCCGGGGTTTGCTGCGGTATTTATTGCATGGACACACGTTGCCTGTGTCCGTTAGCTGACTGATGCCCTCACAATACCGGAGCTCCGAGTTAACAATATATCTAAAGCAAGAGTATTTAAGAAGATGTGCTACCACCCACACACATTTTTTTTTTTTTACATTCTTTAACTCTCCTAAATGGGAGAAGGTTGGACTTGCGCATTCCAAGCACGCAGGCTCTCTGTGAACGCTGTGTCCCTGCTATCATTGTCTCTGCCGTCCGGTTATCCTCGATTTCTCATTCATTTCTTTCTTCTTTGGGTGCACAAGGCACTTTTAAAAAACGTCGAGCTCTTGGTTTTTTACAACACGGTTGTCCTTCAGTAGCAATAGTGGTTTTCCTTCTGGTTAAAGCTCCTTTGGCCCAGATGGAAGGCAGGATGGTGCACGGCGTTGCGCAGAGCATCTCATCCACGTTTGCTGTGGTAGGGTACAGATAGGAAAACCCTGAGGGTACCACCTTGGTTGTGTATCATGGAGACAAGCACTCACACCAGGACCGTGTTGTGTGCTCGAGTCTTCTCCTGTTGACTTGGATTGGCTCCCAGCTTACAGCAGGCATTAAAAGTCTTACCTATTGAGTTTATAACCTTCTGTTTTGCATCACTATATTTCGTGCGGTTTCTATTGTTCTAAACTTCAAGTTCATCCAGTTCTGCATGTGTAATATTTTGATCTTCTTCTCTGTTAATGATTCATCCTAACCTTTATGTCATCAGGAAGTTTCATTAGAGCGCAGCTATTTTCGTGCACATCATTAGAATATTAAAGAAGACGAATCCTTGAGGAATTCCGCTCGTCTCCCGCGGGCTGCAGGCCGCCTCTCAGCAGAACCCGTTTCTCCTCGCCGTTACGGAGGGCGATGATCACAAGTTGCAGCTCTTGCTGCCCTGTGCTGGCAGACCCAGGATCCGGGTGCCTCCGGCGCGCGGTTGTTGCGGCTGCCGCGGGCAGTTCCTTGACAGCTCTCAGCTTGCCGAGCATCACGTCGGGGCTCCATGGGCTGGCTCCAAGATTTCTGCCTCTTGGTCAAAAATTGACAATCCGTCTCTCCAGTTTCTCACCCTTGCAGCTCCCTCCTCCTTGTCGTATCTTTGGCAGTGGTTATCATATCGCTCATCATTCTTCGCGCGTTGTGCGGTGGTCACGTTTGTGCTTCTCGATGTGGATCTTTGTGTCTAAGAGGCCACCCAAAGTTGCAAGTGTCAGAAGCTCTGTTCTGATCTGTGAGCAGGGGCCGTGGCTCGCTGAGATCACAGGGTTGCCCCGTGGTTCTTGCCATCCATCACACACTTAGACAGCGCTGTGGGCTGTGTCCAACTTCCTTGCAGAGTCGCAGGTCCTTGCCTGCTTGGAAGTTCATGTGCAAGCTTGTTTATATACCATCTTTCTAGCTTTATGTTCCTATTACTGAGGAAGAATTAATACGTGGCGTTGGAAGCCGGGTCTGATCAGAGACCCATTAGTTCTGGTGCTTGCTCCATGTGCTCTTTATTTGTCTAGGTATCTGGCCAGTTTCTGTTGGAATAGCTACACCCTGCCCGAGAAATATCAAACCCAGCTCTTTCCTCAGGCTGCAGCAGAGCAGGACTGTTCATATGGATGGAGGAGAGACGGGACAGCAGCGGCATCGCGCAGGGCTCGCTGCGCGTCCCGGACGGGCTCCGTGTCCACACTCATGCTGCACTAGAGCAGGCGGATCCTCCAAGCGTGGGGTCCTTTTTGCAGTGCTTTTCCTTTCCCATGTTGTGAATCCGGATCGGTGACGCTTCCCATAGCCGTGCGCGGCTGCTCCTTGGGCAGGGGGAACGCTCTGACCCGCCGCGGAGGACGGCGACGAGCTGCTCCGGCGACGTGTTTGCAGCCCCGCAGCATTCCCACATACAGCCCATGCTACAGGAGCAACCCAGAGCCAGGGCTGTCCTGCGGTGACAGGACCGTCCCCAGGGCTGCTGCGGCGGGTGACGTCGGGGTCTCGCGGGGGGACGTGGTGGAGGCCGTGGGGATCGGATGGGATCATTTGGGAAGCTCCCGGGAACGCTCCCGGGAACGGAGCGCGCGATCCCGGGGGCGGCCGCGGGGAAGCGCCGGATGGCGGCGCGGGAAGGGG
>NW_010588467.1:0-16954 GCF_000705375.1 Tinamus guttatus
CCCAAGGGGGAAAAAAGTTCTCAAAGAAAAGGAAAAGCTCTTTCAGAAAGGCCTTGGGCTTACCTACTGAAGATGCTGTGTATAAACAAACAGGATTTTTCTTTTCCCTTTTTTAAATGTAATTTATTGGTAACCATGCAAAAAGTTTTGCGGCCTCAAGGCAGGCAAGGAGAGGCAAAAAGCTTCAGTGCTTGAGGAAGGGAGATGGCATGGACTGCCAGGGCACACTAGGTTTATGACAGGCCTCACACCAGCTGAAGCATAATCATCATTATTCTTTTCTAATATTTATGCATGCAAGGGTGTGCAGGGAAGGCGGGAGGTTAAACCGAAGATCTCACAAGAATTTTGGTAACACTCCATGTTTTCTTCTCAAAGAAACCACAGCATTTACTCTGATGGAAAACACCAGTACCTCAAAACCACAGACTAAAGACTTGAACTACCCTTGAAAACTTTGTCTAGGTCTCAAGCTCTATTAGTTCTACCTAGATATATCTTTACCCAATAACGTTTATTGGGTAAAAAATGGGGACAGGAGGGGGAATTCAGGCTTCTCTGTTTTGAAAATTTTGAAAGTGGAACCTGTAGTAGAACAGATTCTTAAAGTCCCAATTACACTCACTGTTTAAAAAAAAAAAATCAAATCATATATTTATGTTTCAAAATGCAAACCACATTAAAAAAGACATTACCTTCAGTCTCTATTTAAGTATACTCTACACTTCCACTTTATCTCAGATCACTTATACCCACCAAAATTTTTTGATTTTCATCATCATCCTAACGTGAGCATAAGAATATTCATTGCTCCTAACTTAAAAACCTTATAAAAAGGGGAAGAATGCACAGTAATTTAAGCCCTTGATTATTTCATCAGCTGGCATAAACTTTTTATTGATTCCAGTAGAGACTTTCTTCTGAAGATGTACCCACCGAGCCGCAGAATGAAGAGGCTTACCTCATGATCATGGACCGGCTGTCTTGCTCCATCTGGAAAAGAAAAAATAAGCAAGAAATCCTCCAAACAAAAGACAAGGTAAACAAACAAAAAACAAGTAGTAAAGTTACCACACAACCACAGTCACACAACGAACAGTTATAGATAGAAAACTTGCATAGCTCTCCTAGAGTCATGTAAAAGTAGAATCCACTTCGGATGCTTTGAATGTTCTTGCTCTAGTACAACATAGTGGCAGTTACGTCCGTGTAAACACAGTTACTTTAAAATAGTAGATGCAAACACTGAAGAAAACACATTTACTCGGTAACAACCAAGGCTTTTCATGAACATGAAGCTATACTACTTGCTGGTCATCTTGGTCTAACTATGGACAAATTTTTGTTCCGTTCAATACCTTGTCTGTGTGATTTCCCTTTTTGTCTGTCCTGTGCTTTCCTGCTAAAGACTTTGTAGGCTTCAGTCTTCTGATACTGCTCCAGCTCCCGCATGTAACGCTCCTTATCTCTGTCTGCTTCATCAAGGTATCGCTGAAACGAAAAAGCCCAAGAGTTTCAGGGAATTTCCTCCCTTCCACGAAGGAGGGAAGAAAAATATCTTGTCAGAAGAACTGCTGATCCATCTCACCTATGCAAACAGTAAAGTAGTGGAGAAACAATGAGAATGTATGAGAGATGCACAGAACTAAGAATCCTGGATAAAACATTGCTATTCTAGTGCCTTTTTGTCTCTGTTTTACCAAATCACCATCCTGCTAACTTTTGGTTTGCTTGTTAGACCTAGAAGCAGTCACTTGCCAGGCTGCTCCGCTTAATACTATGTACATACTATAGAGCACATATTTAAGAATTATGTTTCTGTGGCTGTGTGTTAAATGGTGCCCTACAAGAATCCCTTGTTAACAGGTTACCATTTAATACTCAGATCTGTAGCAATGGGATTCCTGTATGCACTTGCTTTCAAACCCCACGGGCAAAATTCTACCACCTCACCCTTTCCCCTCATCTGAGGGGTAAGCAAAACACTGTGGCTACTCTGAAAGAAGAGCTTAAAGAGAACAAAGCCCAAAAGGTTCTATTAATTGCTTTAATATCTGCATTTATGTTAAAAGAAACCATTGTATTCTAGCCTGGAGGAATTTCAGGCAATTGCATAATACAACAAGCTTAACTGGAGAATATTTTAAGGATACTGATGAACTGAATATCACTTAAGAAGTGGTCAACTCAGGGATTAACGGGATTTTTCCAAGAAAAAGCTGCCTTTCCCACCACCAAGAGTCCCCCTCCCCATACAAGTTTAAAATGCAGTAGAAACCTCAAACCAGAGCAAACTTTAGTGGCTTGGCATGGTTGTTAATCTTCATGAAATCATCACAAGCCACTTCGCAGTTACATATTCAGTGCATTTGGGACATTGTCTTGACCCTGTTACAATCACTGCTTCTATTCCAGAGCGGGGCAAACTGCAGGAAGTTAGGTTTGTGCTGCTTTTGGGCATTGCTGGAGATGGCAGGAAGGAACTAAAGCCTTATGGAAAAACAGAACGTGCTGCTGAAAGAGCACAGACAATGAGTGAAGCAGCCTGCAACTTTTTTCTTCAACTTGTGCTTTGAACGGATTGCTCTGAATCAGTACTAATGAATTATGCTGTGCTAACTGTAACTAGATGTCTTAGGTTTTCTAGCACAGATCTGTTACCTCCCATATTTCCCCATACGAGAGAATAAAGGAAGAATGATTAATCATGTGTGGTTTGCTTTATGGCTACAGCAAGGTAATGGCTGGGTAGAAAATGGGGAAATGGCTTTTTTTTTTTTTTTTTTTTTGGCAGAAGCAGTATTTGGCCAGCTCACTCAGCTCAATCAAGTCATCCTTATGCTGGACAAATGCAAAGGGAATCAAGCAAGACTACTGGACTGGAACAAGGGAAATGTAGGACTGTTTCTTCTCAGCTCTCACATCAGACAACTAGTTTGCTAATTGCTGGGGACTGGCCAGGAGAGAGCTTTACCTATGCTTGTCCCATGGATTATGCAATATTAACCCACACAGAAGAAGAGTACTGCCTTCAACTCCACTGTTTGCTTTAGGAAAATAACATCTTTACAGTCAAAAGCAAGCTTAGTCAGCTTTAACCAGAATGTGGGGTCTGTCCTGTTAGATTTAACAGTTTTGAGTCAGCAATGCCCCTTCAAAAGCTGAATAAAGTCAGACGGGAAGACTGGAAAGAAACCAAGTACTTGGTAGTCCTTTCCCAACTCTCTACAGGTTAGTGAAACTTATAGGTTAGTACAGGCTCCATGGCCTTTTTAAAAAAAGAACATTTAAAAGGCTGCACATAGCAACGAGATTAATTAAGTGCCCCGGGTTAAGAAACTGTCTCGGAGGTTATAACAGTATCTTAAACAGGAGGAATCTCTTATTCTCTCACTTTCCCCTTCTCCCGGCAATGAGCAACAGCAATTGCACTGCAGCAAATCTGGTAACAAATCAATTGGCTCGGTTGACACATTTTCCATTATGGACAAAACGATTGTCCATACACTGTTTTCTAATATCTCTAACTGGTATTCCATGAACTGACTCATGAAAAACATACCAGCAAAGGCTAAGTCTCTGCATTTTTTGATTTCTAACAAAGGCTACAAAGAGTAGCTACTTAACTTCTTTCAGTAACATGTCCTTTCAGGTGCACTTGTATTATTGTAAGAAACCAGATATTTATATTCCTTGATGAGTTTGTAAAATAAACAGAAATTTAAAATCATTTCAGCAGTTCTGAAACCCTGCTGAAATCTCCTCAACTGCAGCAATGACCTCCTGCCCCACTGTTCCGACAGCTCTGGCCTTGGTAATTCCCAGCTGTATCTGGGTTAGGTTGAACAGAATTTCATCCCCATAAATCACATAAGCCACAGGATATTTCATTACAGCCTTCCCCCAAGTTCCCCAGTACAACCTTGCACTATTTAGATTTTTCCCAAGTCACACGTGGATGAGCTGCTATGGCCCTACCAGGGCTCATTATTTGAACTCTGGAGGACCTGTGCACCATATTTTTAAACATATTCCTAAATACAACTTCAAAAGTCTATGTTAACTTCCTCACTACACAATATTGCCATTTAACAATAATGATATTCCAATAAGGAAAAGGGAGTTTAATGGTACCCGTTTCTCCTCGGGAGGCAGTTTACTCCATTCATTGCCCAGCATCCTGGTGATCTCTGGGAAAGGAACTTCAGGCCTCTTCGCTCGAAGCTGCTCCCTACGCTCATTCATGAATCGCACATACCCTGTGAGGGGGGATTTGGGGGCATTGCTGTCCCTAAGGGGTTTCTTCCTCTTTCTCCCTTTGGCCCAGCCTCCTCGTTTAGTTCTTTGCTGCTGCAAAACGAAAATGGAAGAAAATTCAGATTGAAAGAAAAAGATTACCACCCCTGGAAGGAATAAATATTCATGTCTCACACATTTTCATCAGGTGCACGTGGCTACAATACATCCTGTCCAAAGATGCTCCTCACTACACTTCAGACCTCACTTTAGAGCAACTCTGACTGTCCTCTAGCCAGACAAATAAGTTTCCATGTTAAAAGTTTTTGTAGTATCAGTCCTGATCCACTAGGAGAATAAAGTAACATCAGTAGCAACTTCTGTGTGTAAAACCAGGATATTAAGAAATAGTCTAAATATACTGAGGACATAAAATAATCACCTTCTTTTTGGGGGGGTAGAAATAACATATCTGTTACCCCTTTTGCTTCCTATCTTACTCCAGTGGTGATTCAGAGTCTCCTCAGAAATTACCACAGGAAGAAAAGTCACTTCAAGCTATTAAGTTTGTACTGGACAACTAAGCAGTAACATGTTACAGATTAGGTCTGACCAGAGTCTACTATCAGTTTATGCTATGGACCATGAGGAGTGACACAGTTCATGAAATTATTATCCCCGGTACAGCAATTGCAAGTATTATTTTTGTTCCAAATCCCATTTTCTTTTGTGTTTGAGTCTCAACATCATGTTTGGAAAAACCTTATATACTAGCCAGCAGTTGCTACTAATTTATCCTAGTTAGTTAAAAGATTCCTTCCAAATCTCTTCCATTTGAGCATTACGAGCCCAAAATGTGTGCAAGAAGACAGTCGTTCTATGCACTTGCTTCCCCCACTACCTTCTTGTTATTTCTACCACCAAATACGTCAGAATTTCAAAATAAATGTCAAAAAAAATTCAAAGAACTTTGAAGAAGTTGAACATCACCTCCAATGAAGAAAGCCCTAAGGAGGCAACACTGTGAGACTTGCCTGTGGCACATCGCAAGTCCAAGGGAGTGACATAACTAACACTGGCTTCATAATACTACTTCATCTTGCTGGCTTTATAATACTACTCTAATCTCTGGAAAACACTTTTCCTTGCTATAAACATATATACAGCTATTTCTGTACTTTAAACTTCACCCATAATCAACATGCTCCCTCCATCATGTTATTTTTGGTTGCCCTTCTGGATTTTAACTACCAAAAAAGTAAAAGGACATCAAATCTGAAGACAAACAGCAAGAGGGGAAGATCAAATTTATCTATCAAAGAATCCAAACCACTTTCATGTCAAACTTCAGTTCCTTCACCATTTAGTCACCATATATTGTGTGACAGTACACAGGCGAGTCTAAAGAAGCAAGCGTAACGCTTCCAAAGACATTGGTCACTCCCAAAGGCATAACAGCCTCCCTTTGCTGCCTCAGAAGACATGAAACAAAATGTGGCAATGGAACATTCAATTTTCCAGAAAAAAAAAAAGAGGGCAGTTTAAGTCATGGGACTCTGCTGACTCAGCCAGGGAGATGCACGTTCCTCTGTGCAGCCCAACTTCTGGCTTTCCTTCGCTATCTGCACATGGTTGTGCAACACACGAGAAGACTAGAGGATCAAAAGATGAGAATGGCAAATGGATGAATATTTGTGATCCTATCAAAAAAAACTAAGCAAAAGGAGCTATAATGACAAAATTTTGCACCTTAACTCCATTGAGAAGTCACTGTTTTAACCATATTATTTCACCTTACCTCCTCCTCAGGCTTCGGCTCTGTGTTTTCAGCAGTATTAGAGGACTCATTTTGCAGTTGCTGGGCTTGTGACAAATCCTCCACCAAATCTGGGTTATTCACAGACTGTGAAGTTCCACCACTGAATGAACTCTCAGAATGAGCTAATCTGAAAAGGCACATAATAGTGAGAAAAATTAAATCATATTGCTAAATCACTTCCTCTTGTCTTCTAAAAGATGCAAAAATATTGCAAATATATTCAGTTCTAACACAAGCAAGAAAAAGACATTTAAAAACGTCATTTTTGACGAATTGATCACCATTTACGCAAGTGCTGTAAGCACTTACCATAGTTGCCATCCAAACACCATCTGAGTTTTAAAATGATATTTTGTCTAATTTTTCAGGCCTTTGATTACACAACAACTGAATCAGTAATTAAAAGCAGGAATCTATACCAGAAATAATTTTATGTGAAAGGTACTATCTTCGACTAATATATATCTTTTGGATACATTTAATAAATTCCTCCAGAAATACTCCTGAAGGACTGTGGTTTTGTATGATTTTGAATGGAACTTCATTTGATATGAACTCCTGTTGATCTACATGAGTATTTAAAGCACAAACATGACCAGGTCCCTGCAGGCTCCTGAATGGTCACTATTTAAATCTGCTGCGAGGTCTGTATCAATCCACCACTCTATAAAAAGGCTCAGTGATACAGAGACAGGAAGCCAAATATGCACATATATACAGGCACATATCTGGAGGTGCAAATAGAGGAGCACATATTTTGGGACAACGATCTCCTAGTCATTCTAGCCACTGTGCTCCATGGACAAATTCCTAACAGAGTTTAGGACTCTCATTACAGATTCTAATCCCTTAAACCAGTCGAAGGTTGCCTGGCTTTAAGCAGTTACATTCATGAAAATTACCACAACATATGCTTCAAATCTATTGTGTCTGATTACTCATAGAGACGCTTACACACAAGACAAGCATCTTAAATATTCAAAATAATTGTTCCTGTTAACGATGCAGTCTATAGCTATGGAAAAGCAAGGTATTACAACAGAATTGTTAGCTGAATGCCTACAGAAGACTTTGTCTTTAAATAGGGAAAACAGTATCGTCATTACTCAGTACAATCACCAATTGGGGCATAATTACTGGTTAAGAAACAAAGGCTGGAGAGTTCTGGGCCTGACTTGCAGATATCAGATTGAATTCACACCACCCGCAATCACAGAAAGGAGAAGGGAATACAGCAGGCAGCCTACCATTAAAAGTTAATTAAATTTGATGTATCAGAAAGAATACGCAACAATGTAGTTAGATTTTCTCAGAATCATTATTAAGATCTGAAGAGGGTTTTCAGCTTTCCTATCTGCTGGGTAATAGAGTTACCCTTTTAACAGGAAAGCTTTCTAAACTCCATATATACACACATATATATATATTATATATATATATATGAAAAAAACTTCAATGCAATGCAGCCATTTGCAGTAAAAAATGGATGAAAGCTCATCCAACACATCAATCCCTCTTAAAACTAATTCAAATGTGAACATTGCTTCATTTGGCACCAGAAAAGTCTGGAATCACAGATATGCAGAGCCAAATTTAGACCAGTTTGAAGTAAGCATCTCCACATTTATTTCTATAGGGTTCTACCTGTCCATAAAGTTTGAATTTTATAGCCTGGATGAAAGAAAAATGCCAAGTACCAACACACAGCAAGAAGCCCTCTAAAAGACTAGGTTTGTTAGCCTTGGTGGCTTTAAGAGGCCACTTTTTTACACTCCAAAAAGAGAGTCACCTAAAAAAATGAAATGCTTTAGTTCCTCAGAAGTTTTTGGAGATCACCGATGAACATCATTAATCATAATCATTAATAGAATGATCTACTCAGCAGCGACCACTATAGCAAAGTGTGAGCCTTATCTGGACGTGAGCCTCACAAGTGTGAGCCTTACCTCCTTCTCTGCCCATATTATGCTTTAAAAAAAAAAAAAAAAAAACACGTATTTGCTTACCCAGTTACAGTAATTTCACTACCTTCCTTAGATCCATCTTCATCCACAAAGAGCGGAGGAAGGCCGGAGCCAGTCACCAAGTTCTCCATGCTGCTAGTTAAAAAAAAAAAAAAAAAAAAAAAAAAAAAAAAAAAGGGGGGGGAAATAAATTAATTCATTGCTTCCTGTTATCAGCACATCCTTTTACATATTATGCAAGACTGATTTACTGTCAGCTCAGACTCATTAGCCCTGTTCATTAACGCAGCAGCCAAGCTAGCCAATTTTTCATCTTTTCAACTCTGAGGCTTTTCCAATTTAGATGCACAATTTTTGCTCATACCATGTGTTCCTCTGCCACTGCACTGATACCTCAATACATCTGCAGTGACAGCACGGAACCAGTTTCCTTTTTCACTCCACAAACCAACATCCCAGTCAGAGCCAGCCAGGCTCAGGACAGAGCCTACAAGCAGCTCTCCTTAAGGTCAGAGCAGGAGGAGGTCATAAACAATGTGTCACCCACAGTCTACCTCTGGGCCCAGGGCCAGTAACACACAGTAGCATCCCAGTTCCTCCCTGTAGACAAGTTTACATTCATCATATAATCAGCACATCACTATACAAGTCCCACTCTCCCAATCTACCTGTTGTCAGTCTAGAAATGTTCATTTTCACCACGCACCAGTTCCTGCACTAGCTCGGGAGAAAACGCTAAAGCTCTCCTGAATCTTCATTTCAAGGCTGCATTTGCTAATTGCTTGTCCATGTTTTCACAATATAGCTGTACATGTAGTTGGGTGTTATTCCTATATAAGCCCATGCAGTACTAGTCGCTGGATTATTTTCCATTTACATATTTCCATTTAAAAAATACAAAAATAAGCAATAACCTATTTGAGGCACAATGTAACTTCTCATTCAAAACAAACTAATCCCAAGTTGGAATCCATTTCTTTGATATCCCTGTTGCCTTTCATGAATATTTGATGTGTGAGGTAAGAAAACCAAGAATAATGGAATTAATTCATCCCCTTTCTTACTTAAAAGGTATCATTTCCCCCTTCATAATTTCAAAGAGATTTTTTTTCTATGAACAGAACTAATGACACTTTCTTATGTCTTATATCTCCTGCTTACATCCCTATCACAACAAACACCTTTTTATTTTTTAATAAACGGAGCACACTAGAAGAGCAGAATGTACTGGTTTGGGTACCAAAGTGGTAAGGCTCAAGGAAAAGCAGAGCATTTAACTGCTAAGAATGCTACTTCTTTCAGCTTTACCAAATCTGACACCCTGTTCTGAGACTGTGAGTTCTGCTCTACCCAGTTTATGACTCACTTTGAAAGCACAGGAGTATTCACTCCCTTTGGTAACATATCATTTCTGCATCTTCACAAGTTATTACAGATGTTAGAGGCCTCACTAGATGATAAAAGAATCACTCTGATAAGTCTCCAATTTGCTCAGCTAAGCAAACATCCAGGTAAAGCTCACACGAGCACATAAATTGGAGGTCTAACTCACACAGGCATTGAGTCAATCTAATTCCCACCAGAGGCAGAGAGTAAATTTAAGCTTCCAAACAAGAAATCTTTCTTGTACATGAAGAAGGAAAATGCAAGACAGGAGAGTAGTTACCTTCTCTCTTTCATTTTTTTCAGATGACATCCACCTTTCTCTTCTGCTTTTCCAACTGTTCAGATCTTTAGATAGTCCTTAAGAATCCCATCAGTCTGATCCCTTATCTAGAAAATAATTCAGACTAAGCAGACCGTTTCTAGGTAGCACAAACTTTGACCTAGAGAAACATCCTTATTCATGTAAATGAAGACTCAACTAGGAGGGAAGGAAATTGAATTCCGCTTTAATATTATAAACTGAGTCTAGTTTGGGGATCCCTGTACAAGAGAGATGTGACAAAAATAGGAGAATGTTTGGCAAAGAGTTATAACGCTGGACAGAGGCCTGGAGCACGCGACCCACCAGGAGATGTCTGAATGAAAGGCTGGACTGAGATGACCTCCGATGTCCCTTGCAAGCTCTGCTGATCTATGAACTGGAAGCTCTCACATCATGCTTTTTTCCAAGCACTAACAGCTCCTACAGAGAAAGGGAGGATGCTGACTGAAGGCTCCCATAGTGCACAATACTTTCAGGGAAAGTGATGACATCCACTCATGGAATAATTAGAATTTTAATTATTAATGAAGGGAGAAAAAACAGAACTTTTCCACACGTAGAAAATTCAGCTAAATCAAGGTTGCACTTTAAGAAAAATCTGGAAATTCAAATGATATTTCAATGAACTCTTCTCTGATGACCCGAAAGCTGGTTAAGCACAATTAGTAACCGTAGAGCATACTTGATCAGCGTCCAAAACAATTTAAGAGTAATCACGTTCTGTTTTGTTACACAACCTCTCTAACATCTTTTTAAGAATGTCTAAGACAGTTAGACCAAAATCTCTCATATATTTTGAAAAGTATTTGCAAAGCTTTGTGCTTAACTTAGAAAAAATAAAGCAGCTTTCTCTGTTACGCAGGCTTCTCCAGCAGCCTTCACAGGAGACAAGGGCCTCTTCACAACCTCACCATGCTGAACTGGTGGCACTCAGCACTCCCACACACGCTCTCTGTGCCTGAACATACCATTACCAAGTATTTCTGTCCCTCAGGCCCACTGTGTCCTTCTCACCAGGTTCCTCATTTGCCTGTTCACATCTGGACCCAGGCAGCTGCAGCAGAGTCTAAGTTGGCTTTCAAATTTGGGGAGGCAGCCGGACATCAACCTTAACAACACAAACAGAACACAAACACAGGAAGCTGGGAGAACACACGCTTCATTATTCTTTAATGTTTGTTTTATTTAACCCATATGGTTTAATTACTATTTTTTTCAGCTGATACTAAGTCAGGTCCTAACATTGTTCAATATCAGATATTTTACCAAGGTTTCTAATCTATTCCAGCAAACAAGAAAACAAAACTGTTACCAAAAGCTGAGAACTGGTGGGAATCCAAGTTCTCAAGTTATTTCAGCTGCACTTTCTGAGCTTAACAACATCCCACGGCCTTGCTCCCAAGCCGCTGCACCTAAGTTTCAACCCCACTGCGAAGCTGCGTGTTCATTTCAGAAACGTGGCGAAACAAAAACCTAAAGAAATAAATGATGGGGATTAATATTTAGTCATCTAATTAAAAGGCAAAGTTATAAATATATAATAAAGTCAAGTATATTTAAACATGAAGTCAGTGTCTGAAAAGGCCTGTAAATCAAATAAATCACTGCCTGAGTTCCGATTACCTCATCGCCAGCGCTAGTTTTAGAAACATTTCTGCGGAGTGGGAGATTTTCCTCCCCTACTTCCTGGGCCTGATGCCGCTCATACTTCTTCTCCAGAACTAATAGCTCCAAAACTTACCATTTAGAGAGGAGCAGATAAAATCTTCTGCTAAGTCACAGAAGCTGCACAGTATTCCCTGCTTAAGCATCAGAACTGAAACATTTCATGACCTCCATAACTTAAGACTCAGATGATTTACCGAGAGAAAAACCATAGGAATATATCACGTCTTCTATCTGTCCATGTTAAATCTAGTCAGAATATCAAAGAAAACTAAAGTACACTCCAAATTAACACCATAGTGCTTTGGGATTTCTCAGAAGTTCAGATTAACTCTTGACAGCAGCATTGTCTCCCATCAAACTGGAGCTGAAGTGTATCATCCAGCATCCTTGATTGCAAAATCAGATTGGACTTTTCCTACTGATAACTCATTAAACAAAGTCTTTGTCTCTTCAGGAAAATTGCAAGCCACCTAATGAGATGAAGGTCAGACTAAATAATTTTTCTGTCAGACTAAAGAATATACAGGAGAAGAGCCAGCTGCTCTTATTTTTACTTCTTGACAGCACAAAAAAATAATCAAAACCCAAAATAATAGAATACAAGAGCCCAAGCTAAAGACTTTCAGAAACAATAAAAAAACCCAAGTTATATTTCCAAGTAACTTCAGGAAAAGATGTAAAGCTTAGTTTTATGTTTAGTTTATTTGGATCTTTGTGGGAAACACTGACAAAGCTATTAATAGTCAAGCCTTAGTAATAGCTGCCAAACAGCTGCAGAAATGTATAAAAAAACCAAACCCTTAACTGTTCAGTTCTGTATTCAGCCCCTATTTGTAAGAATACATTATGCTATGTCATAGATGAGATCTCATAGGTACAAAATCCTGTTTTCTTGAGCTTATGCCCCTGTTTAAAGAACAAACTGTATATGCAGCTTTCCAAAGTTAAAGGTAAAATCATCTACGCACTCACCTCTTCCCTTCAAATATATTAAATAAATCACGCATCACACAAGACTTTTCAGATTACTTGAGAAAATAAACCCCCAATTTGATATGACCATACAATTAGTCCTGCTACCCACCTCTAAAATCATTAGCTAAATTGCTACACAGGTAACAGGAAAGAAGTCTTTGCCACCCAATTCTTGATGGCGAGAATTAAGTGTCTGAAGACTGGGATATTCCATATTTTTCTGAACTAGCTTTCCTAATTAGCACCAGTTACCACTCTAGGTACAACATACCCATCTCTGCAAAATTAATTTAAGCATTATGTCACAAGTCAAGAACATCTAATACATTCAGAAAAAAAAAACACAAGTATTGAAATAGATTGAAGTAATTCCTGAAAATTCTTTCAATTCATGACTCTATGCAAGGGAAGCTTAGTGTGACCCTACCAGGAACAACACAGGTTTGTGCAGTTTGTCCTTCGAGGGCCTCTTTGGAGCATCCCCAGTAAGTAATCTATTTACCACTTCATGCTTTATTATTTGGAAATTTAAAAGAACATAAGGCCATCATATTTCATAGGACATCTAAGTCTTCCAATAGCTACTTTTACGTTAAGGAGCAAAAGACCTAGCCCCAAAATAACAAAACCAACAACTCCATAATGGAAACAAACTATGCCTTGAGTACAGACATTTCTCTGAAATCAGAGATTATAAATGATCAAAGTTACCAGGTACTGCAGCCTCCTCATTCACCAAGTAAACAGTCACTTTTATCCAAAGAATTAAAGTTCAGTTTCCACTGAGTATTTATGTCAAACTCAATCACTTCAGCGTTTTTGCCACGCAAGCATAAGTGTCATGAGCTATACAGTTTATTTAAAAGGTAAATGAACAGAATATAAATCTTTTTGTGGCATTGGCCCAGCTCTAACACCAGTATCACACAAGCAAAATAAGAAACAGCATCAGATAATGGTTACAGACTGCTGTGATGATTTTAAAAAGCTAGAGAAAATAACTGGATGTCAGGGAACCCAGATTCTGACCAAGCAGTGAAGCACTAAGTTACATATTTGAAGATAATTCAATAGCGAATACAACTACAGCTAAGGCTGATAAGTTGTTTTAAAATTAATTTCACCACTTCTGCTATCTCTCAAGGCCCCAAGAATAATATAAATTGTCAGGAAAGCTATTGTATCATAGTTCACTTCTTGACTGGAAGCTGCAGCCACTGTCAGAGGAAGTCAGACTGGAATTTCTCATGCACATATCCAAGAAAACAACTGATCATTTTACAGAATGACGGTTGCATATTTTGCATGTGAGAATATACTGAGGAGACTGAATATATGCTTAAGGGAATGACTCACCACAGGCTTCATGACCCTATGTAAAAGCATCTACCCCGACCTCAAGAGCAACAAAGGCAGCATGGAAATGGATGTTTTAAGGCGCAGATATGGGTATAGGGGCAAAGGTTAGAGGAAGTGAAGTGTGGGAAGAGTAAATGAGTCTTACACAAAAAAATGCAACTTATTCTGCCTGGTTTTAGAGACTACTCATCTTTAGAAAAATATGACATACCAGTTTCCATATGCATTTTCATCTCATTTTTCTCATGCTTGCTGTTGCCTTGCACTATTCCACCAAAGAATGAATTTGAGCAGACTTTTAAAGGTATATTTATTTGCAAAGATATTACAACTTATACATCTTTAAGAACTTGCATATCTTAGAAATCACCATTTTAGATAAAGTTAACTGGGCAAAATAAGTTATATAAATGTTGACAAGCTGATCTGCTATTTCTTTCCCTTTTAAAGGATCAACAAAACTAATGCTACCAAAATCTTTCTAATAACAAAAGCAGTGAAGAACTGCAACAGACAGCTTGGGGAGCTTAGTTTCTAATCTGTTCTCAAAGCTCTCTAACAATGGACAAACTTCGATCAGGGAATGACGACAGTATGCAGGAACACTGCATTAAGTGCACCAAAATCTCTTCTTAGCCACAGCTCTTCTGAAACACATCTTTAATTTGGGAAGGTTTTGCATGCATCATTTGCGTGATAGGACACAAATTCTGCAGACCTCAGAAACAGAGTATGAAGGAAAAAAATAGTAAGAAATGAAAACAGGGGGAAAAAAAGCATGAGGTTCACGCAAAGATCAAGAAATTTGTAGGTACCATGTGATCGAATCTCACCTTGATGTGTGAAAAAGAAAAGGAGCAAAAAACAAATAAGAACCACAAAGCACCAGACAGATGTTTCTACCAATCCTAATGAGATGTGATTTATTCTTAGATCATCACTAAAATGTGTAAAGATAGTCATACAGGAAAGGACTACAATCAAAATTTAAATAAAAATTAAATGAACTGGCTCTTAAATGGGCACATTTCAGGATTCCTGTTTCACCACAAGAGAAGAGCATACAGAAGCTATAAAGTCATGTAAGAACCCACATTAAAATTATGAGCTTATATCACTAGTGGAATGTAGACATGATAGAATAAAGCTTTTGCCTATCCTCATCTTCCTCCACAGGAATGTCAGTTTCATGAATGACAAATGGGAAAAAAAAGGGGAGGGGGGCAGAGATGCTGAAACAAGCTGATTGCTCTCCAGTTTTAAGCAGAACCTTGCAAGGTATGTGGAGAGACAAGCAAAGGCCGTACTTCAGGAAGACTGGTGACATACAGAAGTAAAATCCCCAATTTTGCTGCTGAAAAAGCACCAAAAAGAAAGAAGCTATGCCAACACGGTGCCTAAATATTGTAGGCCAAGAGCACTCTAAACAGCTTGTAAACATCAGCAGTGCTTCATCTGATGCCCAAGCCCTTTCCTAGTAGCCTAGACAAATTGCTGAGGCTAGCTGCTAACTTCTTCCACCCACTATCTTTATGCTGCCATCTCTTCTTTGTACATATCCCGTAGTATCATTGGCAAGAAGCCAAAGAACCCAAGGGAAAACAGTGACTAAGAGCAGAGCATCACTGCCTAGAGTTTGAAGCCAAACAGCAAACAAGGTGAATCTGGGAGAGCGGCAGCTGAGACCTGGAGCTGCTCTCAACAGCACCCCATCCAACTTCCCTTTCCCCCAGCTGCTCATCTCACATAGGAAAGGAGGGGCTGCAAACAGGAAACAGGCACGAGCTCTGCAAAAAAGAGCTGCTCTACGTATACAGTAAATTCAGCCCTAACAGAGGATATGTCTCTTCAAACAGGCTGCAGAGTGAACGGACACGAGGATGGAGCTCTCGCATGGAGTCCAGCCAACATTTTAAGCACTTCTGTTTGAAAAGATTCCTAATTCATGTTTAAGTGTTCTGAAAGATATTTGGCATTCAGGTTTGAGCATTTACTGTATTTAGCAAACAGTAAAGATTTACACTGTTTTTACATTTCGTTTTGATGATTTCATTTCTATATATATATTTGCTAAGTAAATACTGTTTCTCTGGGGTGAAGCACAAATAGTATCCCAACATCCCTATATATGGGTAAAGAAACATAGACGGATTAAAGGACATCATATAGGAAATCCATAAGAGAGCTAAGAATACCACCAAACTTCGGAAACAGTCTGATGCTTTAAAGTGCTATTAATCTTCATTCTTTTACCACGGATCTCTCAAATTGGTCAACATACCTCTTCACCTTGTATACATCCAATTATTAGTTATCATTCAGCTTCGGACATCTAGAAGCAGCTGCGACAATCTGGTTAGAATACACATTGCACTATTCTTATTGCAGCATTGAAGGAGAACTCAAGTGTGCACAATCCTTGACAAAAGGTCAGCAGCACTCTAATTTATTCACACTAAGGACTGAGAGCAGAGATTTGTATTTTCAGAAGGATTACAACCTACATTTCACCTCAATATAGTCTAATAATCCAAAGTTCACTGCCTTAACCACAAGAAGATACTAGTTAAAGCCGCAGAATGGAGAAAGCTTTGTTAATATTCTCTCACCTCCCATATGTGGGGCCCAAACATTTCCCAGCACAAGTGCAGGTACAGTACTGCAAATTTAGGAAACTTAACTTTCCATGGTTACCTTTTACAGCCTGTTGGAAATAAGCACATGGATTACCTGAGGATCACTAATGACATTTAATCCTACACTTTAGGCCAGAGATTTTCAGTTAGACAACTATTACAGCCATTGGCTCTCTCTTTCCTTTTAAAGAGCTGCTCTCAAAAAGATTTTGCAGCTGTATTTTGTGCTCGGCCTTAATATCTCCCAGAGCAAAGGCAAAAAAAGCAAGACATTGCATGTTAAGCGTGATTTTAAAAGCAGAAAGCATTCAGTTTTTATATAAAAAAAGATTTTATTTAAAAAAAATACATATATTTGAGCTTGCAGACTTCCTGAGATAAAACATTATGTCACAATGATGGAAGCTTAGCTTTCCTGGTTTTTAACAGCCCCCCAAAACAGCTAATTCCTACCCTGGAACTGTTTCCTGACCTCTAGAAAGGGTCATCTATGTATAACTATGGACAAAATATGCCCATGGCACAGCAGTCCTGCAGGATAAGGTCTCGAGCACTCTGCATATTCAGTCCATACCTAAAATGATCTTTT
>NW_010588468.1:0-23341 GCF_000705375.1 Tinamus guttatus
TTTTTTTTCCTGAGGGTGTGTGTCACAACTTTAACTTTGCAAAAAACGTTGCTTGCAGTTACATATGAATGGATAGACTGCTCTAACCACTAGAGCATGTCCATAGTTTCCATAGTATCTCTAGACAAAAACGTCTGTCCAGATCATGCTCCTGTGTTTTCTTTGAGCTTGTATATTTGCATAACTTCTGTGGTGGATATTCAGTGGATGTAAATCAGCATATACTTACTAAAGTCGAGAGTTGAGAATCCTGATGAGGATAATATTTTTAAAAAGTTTATATTGTTTATATATTTTTATATAGTTTATATATTATATATTTTTTTTTCTGAAGGGGATTTACCATATCAGTAAACAGTATCTAATTTTCAGAAAAAAAGAAGAAAAATCAGACACTGATTAAAATAAAAAAACCCTGGAGTCTTACTGCTAGGCCACTTATTCAAGTAGATATCAATAATGACATAAATTGAGTGTATGGTGGAGGTTTTAATCTACTGCTAATAATGATAATAATATTGATGATGATGGAGAATAATGTGAATGCTGTTATATTCTACTCTTGCACTAGGCATGCTCTACGGTTTGGCTACCTTCACTGCAGAAAAAAACAGGTTACATAAGGAATTATTGAATTTGTGTCAAGAAAATTGCTTACATAGTAATACAGTTATTGACTTAATCAGAAAATGCAAAATGACTGTGCTTTATAACACTTAGAGCATCATTAGACTTTGTATCTCTCTTCTGACATATTAACCTTGCTGCAACCATGGCAATATATAAACAACAGAACTGGGTTTTGTTTTTGTTGTGCTTTGTTTTGTTCTTCAAGAGACGTAAGGTTCAACAAATTAAATTTGGTTTTCAACAAAGAGTTACATTGGGCCTGTTAGATCTGGTTTTGGAACTATGTAGATTTCAACAATATTTCCAATATTTCTGAATAGCTGAGTCTTAGGAATTAAATGTACTTTTCTTCATAGTTTCCCCTCAGATTTACCCATCTGTTTTCCTAAGTGATCCAATTTCCATTAGGCTAAAGATTTTTAACTATAGACTACTTTTCTAGATTTTCTTATGTCAGGTTTCTCCAGAGTCACATTAACAAATTGCGTATATAAAATGTTCTTTCAAAATGCAGAATTCTGGCATTCCTTGAGAGAGTTTCCTTGCCAGTACGTTAATTAGGCAAGTGCTCCTTATGACTGCCTATTTAAATTACCTGCGTTTAATTAGCCATCATTGCTGAAGTAAGGATTGATTTCTCCTATCAGTAAATATTGATCCAGGTTCGCACCTGTGGTGACCAAGTTTGCTCTGACAGGACGCGCTGACACAAGGTGTCCTTTTCCCTGGTGGCTTCTGACTATGCCTGATGCCAGCTGACCCAGTGATTAAAGCAAAACCCAGAGGTTGCTCTTTTTTTATTTTAGCAGCCAGCAACAGATTGAGACTGTCCAGATAGACCTACTGGCTTTATGGAGAAAGATTTTTCTGTTTTAAGAGCTATTATGAAAGCTCAGTGCCGTCAAGCTTTCTTGCTAGGAGATGCAGATACTTCTGCGGCAGAGTTGTGTTGCCAACACCCTTGTTCTGTTGCGACTCAAAAACGGGCAACCCAGGATTGGATTCATTCCCTTCTACGCTAAAACGGGTTCCCTATTTTTATGAGCTGCCTCCAAGTCTGTTGAAATAAATACTGTTCTACAAATATTTAGGTGACAGGTCTTGTTTATTTGAAATTAAAACTGAATAGATCATTGGGCAACATAATCTGTAATCCTGAAGTTCTGCATTGTCAGAAATGGTACCACAAGTACCAAAACCAATGCAGAAAACCAGTGTAAGGAAAGAGAGACTGGAAAGTTCAGCAACCTTCTGCTTCTTGCATTCAAAAAAAATTACTTACAGGAAAAACTGGCTGAGATAAAATAAATGTCAGTTCTGTGGAAACAAAGACAAAAGGTTTAATTTTGTTAATGAGGGTAAAGAACTTGCACTGAGAGTATACTGCTCTCCTTATCTTCCAAATTCCCAGGATGACTAAGGCTTTCCTGCCTGTAACATTAAGCCATCACTGTTTGGATTCTTGACTATCATCCAGTCCTCCAGTACAGCAGAACCTGGATCTAAACTTACATTTCGTGACTGTTCATTTAATACTTCTGATTTTTTCAAATTTGTGTTTTAGGCATAAGGTGGAAATGAAGTTACAAAAACCATGGCCAACGGGATGACTTTATAATATTTCTTGCCAAAATGAAACCACAGAACGTCTCACAAAAAGTGCCAGACATTTGGACTTGCTGCAATTTAAGGACTAAAGATGCGTAAGTAAGAAAGAAAAGGAATTTGGACATACCAAAAGTGATTGAGGTGCAAATAATACACCACAGAAAGGAGATTACTTTTTGTCCTGGTACCATCAGGAAAAACAGAAAAAAAAAAAAAAAAAAAAAAAAAAAGGAAAAACAAGAGTTTTCTCAAAAAAAATAAAGAAATCAGTTCCATTCCAATAGCAGCCTTGCACTAGCTTATTTCCTCTAAACTCTTAAGTATAATCATCTCAAGATGGTGATAACTAAGCCAACATAATATATAGTGTACCTAATACAATGAGGCGTGTACACATCATCTTCCACACCAACAAAATAGTAATACAGAAATTACCTCTGGTGCCCGGGGATCCCATGGTAGGAGTACAAGAACTTTCCAATAGCAGCCTTGCACTAGCTTATTTCCTCTAAACTCTTAAGTATAATCATCTCAAGATGGTGATAACTAAGCCAACATAATATATAGTGTACCTAATACAATGAGGCGTGTACACATCATCTTCCACACCAACAAAATAGTAATACAGAAATTACCTCTGGTGCCCGGGGATCCCATGGTAGGAGTACAAGAACTTCAAAAATTGGGCATTCGCTAAGTTTGCAGGAAGGGAGAGGGATGGGCTTCTTTAAAGTATTTAGAAAATTGAAAGGGATGTATAATCAATGGCGTTCATTTTAAGTTGTAAATGGTGAATTAAAAAATAATAATAGATAGACTTATCTGATGTTAGAATTCAAAATACTTATTATTTGATCTAAATAATTTGATCTACATCACACCAAGCATCTCAGTTAAATTAAGAATAATTAAAACACAACTCCTCTGATGAGTAGTAGTCTTTGTATGTAAGACAAGGAGCCCCCGCTCCCCGGCTACAATAGGCGGCTGCTAAAACCCTCTGGCGCGAGGCTGCGCTGCGACCCCGCTGCCTGCAGAAGTGCTTTGGCTGTGACCACTCTCAGCCCTAATCTGACCCCTCCAAACCAAGCCTTAGAAGATGTGTAAAGTACTTACTCACTTTTGAACAAGCTTTAAAGCCATCCCTCAGAGCAGATGGAGTTTATTTTGTAATCTCTTTACAACAGTAGAACAACGGGAAATATGCGGCAGTGCAGTTCAGAATCAGTGTCTCTCTTTAAATTACCCGAAATATTTTAACAGTTACTCTGTGCCTAATGGAGGCACCAGTTCCTGTCAAATGTGAAAGGTTAAGTTATTGTCAATGACATGGGATTAGATATTTGCTAACCAAATTTATTTTTCATTAATGGCTGGATTTGTTAGCCTCCACTTCTCAGTTCTCAAGAACTTAGCACTACAAAACCTTTGATTACACTCTTACAGATTCATAAATATTTTACTAATCCAATCAAAGTAAAGGAACAGTGGAAAAGGTAAGTACTACAAAAAGAGTTAGTGAACATCTAGTCCATCTTTGCACAGTCTATTTTTGAGTAATTCTGAATAAGTACAAATCCTCAATTTCAGCCTGTTTGGGAATAATTAACAAAGAGGAAAAAGGTACACATTCTTTACTTTTTTTTTTTTTAAGTTGTTTCCCCAGATTTAATGAAAGTTAAAAATGAAAAACCTCTGGAAAACACATTCCCTCCTGAGTCTCAGTTTCTATTTGTGAAGAATTCAACCCAATATAGAAGCCCCATTTTTTTTTTGGTTTTAGAGAAACTGGTATGATTTTAAGAGAAGACTGATGGAGAGAAAGGCATATCCTCAGAATACCTGCAGAGATTAACAGAAAGCTTCATCGCATATACTAGCTACTGTTTCCTTATTTTAACACAATATGTTTTAATTGATTTTACTTGTACTTTGGCTTTTTATAGTAATTGCCTACTTATCCTGTTCTCATCAGCTATTTGGGAATAATTATTACACCTCTAATTGACCAACAATAACTTTTGTATCTTGTTTTGTTAATTAAATGCTTGTTTAGGAGAATGCTTAATTTACTATAACATTTTTTTTTCTTGGCAAGCAAGTTGACATAACTTTATTATTATGCGGTGTATAAGGCAGCACATGCAAAGTTGCTAAGAAGATTATGCATAGCACCTTATATCTACCATAAAAGGGCTCAACCAAAGCTTATGTTATTGTTAAACGTCTTGTAAAAGGAATCTTTAACAAAGTTTTAGTTATGACATAGGAAGATTTCCAGCACATGAAAAAGTCAGGAAAATACGTTGATTTTCATTACAGATTAATATATCAGGGATCTTGTTCAGGGCTAACTCTTGGCTCACATAGTTTTCAATGAGCTCCTAAAGAAAACATCTTACCATCAAAGCCACAAGCCTTCAATCACAACGAAAATGTGACAGTTACTGTTAATTAGCAGTTTCATGACAATGGCACGATTGTAACATTCCTTTAGTGTCACTTAGCCATCAGATTTAGCTGATCTCTGTGTAGCTGTGAACAAATTCATGCCAACTGCATCTTACAGTCATTTAGTTTTATGAGTTTCGTAACATGAACAACTCGCAAGCAAGTTAAAAACTGGCAAAAAGTCCTCACAGTGAAATAACAAACCAAGATTCACACGGTGCTGACTCAGGAAACGGTGGCCTGATTTGCATCCTTGTTTAAGCAGTTGCTCTACGGTTAAAGGTCTGCGTTCCCCACGTTCTGCTATTTCAGAGTTTCTAGAAGGGCACTCTCACATCGCTCCACAACCCAGGGCAATTTATGCACGCTCACAAACCACTACAGCGCATACAAACTCACTCTGCCGACACACACGAGGTCAACAGACACCTGGGAAAATGTCTGTTTTCACAAATCAGTTAATATTATTTATATAAAAGAATAGGAATGGAATGCTTACCTTAGTTTTATCATTTTTTGTGTGAAAAAAAATATCTTCTTTAATATATCCACAAGTTTTTCAGTGAAGACAATCTTTCTAACACCAACAAAAAAGCATAAGGACAAGGACATTTCTTTCTTGCAGAGATTTCTACAAATAAGTGTATTGCAGTAGGAAATATGGCCTAGGAAACATGCTCAGCACAAGGTTGAAAAGATTTAAATCCTGGGACATGCAGCATAATAAATAAAAGCTTTTCTTTTCCAGAAAAAGAGAGCTATTCTGCATGACCTTTGTCAAACCAGAATGTGTTTCACTTGTAATGAACTGCTAGTATTTTCTCAGGGAGGCCATACCTTGCATAAGCAGTGACCTTCATTTCTTTTTCACCAGACTGGGAAGCACTGGGCTTTCTCTGAATATAAGAATACGTCTTCTGCCATTCTGAAATGACTCTCACTTTTTTCAGGCCAGGTTCAAAGGTAATATTTGGTAGTTCTTAGTAATAATTTCATGTCCAGTGGATATATTTGGCCCTTCTGCTTTGATGTCACTCTTACTTCATTCTCATAGTTACAAGAGGGAGACTTTTTATAATTAAAAATAAAGCAGTACATTTTCACCTCACATGTGATGCTTGCACAGTTCAAGTTCTGGCACTATAAACAGGTTATTTTTGCCTATTTATACATCAGTTTTGCTGTATAAGGCAGCTGTTTATTTTAAGTTATATGTGTTCCTTGGAATCTATCCAGCCTGTAGTGGCTGTATCCAATCATGCCGGATTACAGGAGACAGGCCTGGGCTATCTCGTATTGGGCTTATATCCTTGGTCCTGAACATTTGAATAACTTGCTTTGTTCTTACCTGTAAAAGCAGAAGAGCATGAAATCTGAGTTTCTACAGGAAGACTTGGAAAGGACAATAAATCCAGAACCCTGCTAGTAAACATTTTTTTGTTTTTAACTAGGCTGATTGGGTCAAGTGTGCTTGTTAATAAACACTGACTCAACCATCCTTAATTTTTATCTGCTGTAACTTCTTAGGTTTCATTAACATATGTTATGAGTTGAATGTACAGAGTTGTCCTTCCCTCAGTCAAAATCAGCCAACCTTATGTCTTGCAAGGTTTCATGCTAATAGATATATGTTTAGGCATGGAACGTAGCCAAATAAAAGGGATATTAATAAGATCTAATAAGAACATACATCAACTTCACCACTTGTTCAGTCAAGGAATGGCTGACTAATACAAAGCTGAAAAAAATGCTTGATATGTAAGTAGGTAGTTTCAAAGCAGTTTTCAAGAATATTTGGCTTCAAATCACCCAGAAGACCTTGTCCTCATGCTCAGGGTATCAGTTTGTCTGAACACATACACCGTACAGAGGCAAAATTAGAAAGCTAATGGGAAAAATGCTTTAACATATGAACAGCAGTTATTTCTTATCGTGGCACAAGTATTGAAATTCTAATCATCTGCAGCCTAAGTCTTTAGGCAACTCTGCATAAGAATTCACATAATGCTGATTTTTTTCTCTCAAATTGATGAAAAAAGACCATGGCAGATATTATAGTTTTAAATACTCCTTTCATATGTGTAAAAAAAAATCAGAAAACATTGAACTACACACCTGGAGTAAAACAGAAGGTCAAAGGACCGGACTGATACACTAATCAGTCTTAGAATAGACAGTTACAATAGGGGTCATGATGCCTCTTCTCCAAAATTATCCCAAATTCAGCCAAAACATAACTTCAAGGAAAAAGAAATATAATACATCATTAACTGAAGGAGATATAAACATAATATACTCAACAAAATCTTCATTATGGAAAGATGAAATAGTGGATTTTAAACTAAGATGGATGGAGCAAAAGTCGTCATTGACAAAACAAGCTAAGCCAATTCACATAATTTTCATTTGATGGAAAGTATGCCTATTCTGAATCGGTCCTTATGGGATGGGTTTTATCTTAGCTGCTGCAGAGATCCCTCAAACCAAGCAATATGAAAAATCAGCGAATACTGGGCATTTTCAACCATACTTTTTTTCAGCCAATCCTGAAAATAAATCTTGGGTCTATATAATCAAATGTACAATTTCTACCTAAAGAGAACTCTGGTTTGCTATTCTAACAGTAGTAATAAAATATTTTTCATGGGCTTGCACATAATCCTTTTTTTTTTAACAAAATTTTTCAGATCATATTTCTGAATAATCTGGTGAAAAAGAAAGATAAAAGATACTTAAAAATTGTGATGAAGTATAACTTGTTTGTTACACAAAAATTTGTTCTAGAATAAACTACTATCAAAGAGCATAACAGTTTGAAAAAGCCAGATACAGAGCAATTAAACTTGAATTAAATGGATGTGACAGTGTGGTACAGTTCATTTGCAAATTGGATCACAGTCAAAGTAGTATAATTTAACTATTACATGCAATTGGCCTACTGAGAGGTAAGATTTTAGACCTCTGGGGTGCTGAGATATTTACTCACAACTTACAGATCTCTACGATTTCCTCTGCTACTCAGGCTAGCGCCCAGTTGCTTATCATCCCATTAAAAATTGGAGAACATCCAGTCACTTCAGTGGGAGCTGTGAAAGTGTATCTAACGGTGGTTTGACCGACCAGAAAGGTTCTTTTCTTTCAAGAAACATGAAAAATTATTTCAAAAGTATTCTGTGCAAGTGCATACATTTTGAAGGAAAGTGATATTGGTGGAGACCAAAAATCACGTTAGCCCTTTATGGGCCAGAAACCAGTGTAGTTTTGAGTATAGTTTGGGTATACAAGGGCAATTATTTCTATGTTTTATTCCAAAATCTATTCCACGTAAGAGTTAATTCACTACTTACCCTTATGTATGTTAAATTATAATTATTTTTCTTCCCATTTCACTGAATTACACATATCAATATGGAATTTGATCTGTAATTTTACTACCCAGGTCATGTGAGCAGCTTCTGCATTTTTTTTTTTTTGTCATTAGTCTTGTGTTTATTGCCCTGATTAACTTACCAAATATCGTTACTTCCCTTTAATTCTCTCTTTCTTTTTTTTTTTTTTTCCAGATCACTGATGAATGAAAATCCATCCCTGTGGGACTCCACGGTGATTTTCTTCCAGTGAGAAAAAGGACCCTTAATTTTTCTCTAGCACTATATGCTGTTTCTGTTGTGTGGCAAAAGTACAGAGTAGGAGGCTTCTTTATATTCTTCTAACTTTTAAAATTTATTTCATCTAAACTTATAATTATGTCTAATACATAAATGATATTTTAATGACTAAAATACATTCCTAGAAAGAGACTTAGCAATTATTCTTTCAAAAACTTACTTTTTTTTTTCCTCACTGGAAGCAATTTAAATTTGGCCTCTGTCGCACCTTGACATTTTTGCTCTCTTCTATTTTTTACATTTGAGAATCATTGGCTTTTCAAAACCAAACTGTCACAGACTTGTGTATTTTGAAAAGAAGCCAAATTTCAGTATCATTACACTTACACATTCACCCAGAGGCATAATTGTTCTAATACACAATTTCATCCTGCAGTTTAAAGGAGAGTTAGTGTGTCTCTTCTCCTTCCAGTAACTGTCATAGGATTTTCATTATTCATTTGATAACATGAGCACTTTCCTGTTCCCATGGAAATCACTAGCAACCCTTCATACCTGTTAACTTGTACAGAAGAAATGAGATCTAAACAATTAGGACTCACTTTTGTTTGGTCAGTCGTGGTTTGTTCACACTGTTGTCTGGAAAACATAAGATAGTCTTCAAATGAATTAAAATTTTCAGATGATGGAAATAATGATCTAGGTCCCACCTTGCAGAATGGTTCCTGAGCTGCTCCAGTCCCATAACTGCACAGCCAGGTTACATCATGATTTCAGTACTGCGAAGCTGAAGGAAAACTACTTGCCACACATGCTCTACACAGGTTATTACATTCGCAAATTTAAACCACCTTCTTGTTTTTCTAATATCTTATTTAACTAGAGCACTGCTCAGCATCACAATGTCCAGTTCAACAAGTGACAGTTCAATGTGTACCAAAGGACCAATCTAAAGTTACTATCTCTTCTCTTTTTTCCTCACATTTCTGCATCAGAGTTGTGCATCCACGGAGGTCCTCCTGTGGGGTCCAGATTCGAGGCAGATTTTAACCTAGTTCACTAACACAAGGAAGATAATTACACTTTCAATGGGCTCCCATCATCTCTTGGTCATTTATTATGCTCCATCAAAACGCACAATTTCACTCACAAAAGCTAAACATCACATCAGCACTAATCATAGGTTGCTGTAGCTGCAAATTTTTAATAAAAAGAAAAAGGATTTGTCAGATTTACCAATAGCTGGAAGGTATCTAATGCTCAGAATCAAGCCAGTAGTCATCCTGTTCATTAGGAGAGCAGATAGTAGCATAAAAATTCAATGAGCCATAGTAAAAAGAAAAAAATGACTTGTCTAAGTCATTCAAGTATTGGCAACATATAAAGTATCCAGGAATTTAGAGACAACCAATGGCACTAAATGTCTTAGGGTAACTGCATATTTCCTGTATAGTGCACTTTTTTTGACCCCAAATATAATTTTCAGCAAAAGGGAGAATGGAGTTTGAAGATTTGTACAAACACATAACTACATTGCCTTCTTGGATTAGAAAAGCACAGGTGAGTGTGTATGTCAAGAACCCAGTCAGTTCTTGAAGTCTTCAGTATGCATGTCAATTGCATTTAAACTAGCTCATGTGTCCTTCTATAAAAATAAGAATATTCCAGTTATTTCTTCAACAGTAAATTCCATTATTGACAATCTTTTGTTCTAGACTTCAGAAAAATCATAATTTAAGACATATATTTAAAAAAGGGAATACAATTTTGCAGACATGCTTTGCTGAAATTCTGTTTTTGCTGTACCTAGTGTATTTAATCTTTGATGACGAACAAACAACTAAAAAGAAGAAAAGCAAGCAGGCAGACACTAATTGCCACTCTATATGGTGCCCAGCAGAAGCTTTAAATACCAGCCAGCCTATCTTTTCTGAGATCTACTTTTTTTCTTGACTTCGAACAAATATACACTTTTAATATTATTTATGCTTACAGCTTACTTAATGAAAAGTAGCCTCAAGTAATACCCTGTTTCTTTCAAAGTCTCAAAACAGCTTGTGCTTTAGGTTCCTAAATATTAGAACACTTCAATTTTTCATAAAACATATATGATTTAAAGAATTTTCTAATTTTGGTCTCCTAAGTTCCAGCTGTGCTTGGGATCTGTGGAACTCTAACATTTAAAAATTAATTACTTCCTAGAATGTGCTCTGGGAAATTTTACTGTGATTGTTGACAAAATATTGATAAAAGTCCCCAATTATAGTGAATGAAATGTCAGTTTTACCTTAGTTTGAAGAAATAAACAAACAAAGATTACACCAGAATTAAAATCTAGACTGACACCTTATTTCTAAATGGATGAGCAACTTTAAAACTCATTTGTGAAATTCTTGAACAATTTTATGAACCTTATGTTGGACAAAGTTGACAAGCAGTATAAACAGAACACAGCACATAAATATAATGCTCAGTATCCATCTCTTTTCTCTCTCTTTTCATCCAATTTTCTTTGAATATTATCATTATTCTTTCAATAATGTAAGAAAAATCTCTCCTTCCCCTCCTGCTGGTGAATGCTTTCAAACAAACTCCAACCCCAAATTTCTTTTATTTAAGAATAAGTTTGGATAGATAAGTATTACTACAAAGTACACAAAACTTATAAAACAAATTAAAACATCCTTTCAACAAAACAAGCAGAACAATAAGCAGCTATGAATAACCATTTTTCTTTATCACCCTGCTGATACTCTGTGTACTAGCACACAGTCAGTAATTAAAATATTCTGTAAGACCACATCTCAGCTTGATTATTTTCACCAGCATTGCCCTCCAATCTTCCATCCTTCCTACTTTCTTTCACAGCAATGAACTGATCCTACAAGCTGTAGCTTGTCTATTTTTCAGTTTAAAAATACAAAATCCTGTATTCTACAAGTCATATTTGACACTGATCAAGCCTAAAATGGCACTGCATGTTATTAAAATCAGCATGATTGTATATATAGAATGTTCTGATTGTTCTTTAAAATGTGCTTCACATATCAAATAATTAGGAAAAAAAAAGTGAAAGAAATACACTTAATACAACTTTTATACTGTCTAGTTATCACAATATTTTCAGTTCTAGGAAATAATGCCACTAACTAGCAAGAAGCAAAATAATTTGAATAGCACCTACTAGCACTGCCATATTTGATAGATTCCTGCTAATCATTAAGTTGACAAGTACATGGACAAAAACCTATTTTGGTCCCCTGGATTCAGATATTAATTTTAACCTATTTCTAACAAAGCAGCACGAAAACTGATCTATTTATAAAACCTCCAATACCATACGGTAAATTAGCTTCAAAACACCCTTTTATAAAGTGGAGCTAAAAAAAAACACTGCCTCTATTTTGCTAAAATAAAAAGCAAGTAACTTTTGGTAAGCAACTACCACAGAAAAATTACTAGAAATGTGACTGTTGATATTCTATATGCACGTTAAATCAGCTAACAGGAAAGAAGAAACACACCTGACTGCTCAGTATCCTGAACTCATTACCATACCTCAAATAGAGCCCACTATAAGATAAAGATGCTCTAGAAAAAGTTCAAGAAGTCAATAAGGGATAGGGTTTGTTACAGTGGGTTGAATATAATCTTTACAACTGGTCCCTACATACCTGCTTAATAACATTGGTGGATTTAATGATGTCCTGTAGAAATACAAAAGAATGAGTTAAAGCTGTAGGGATCAAATACGTGAGAAATATGCATTTATTCATAGTATGGTTGTAGTTATTTTGCTGAAACGTACAGCCTAGAGGTAGTAAAACAAGAAAAAAATTTACTCTGACTTGACTGTTGTAAAATTATTTCCTATAATACTGTAATGTTGTAAAATAAGAACAGCAGTGACTATTAGGTAAAATCAAGTAATGTAATGTGAAATTGCGTCGTTTAAGTCCATGGAGTTTTTCAGTAACTTCGGTGAGGTTGACTTTATCACGACATTTTAATAGTAAGTTGCAATGCAGTTCAAATATTTCCATAAGATTCTCATAGATTTCCAGGAGTAAAGTAAGTTAAATCTTTCAGAATTTTTAGAAAATATGGTTCAAACAAAGGCTATACATTATAGCACGAGGCAGTTCCTATTGTCAAGAGCTTTATATCAGCAGGTGAGGCCTGACATTTCATGAGCGCATCGCAGCCTCGGTGCCAAGGAGGAAATTCACTCCCAGACTGCTTCACAGGAAAGCTTTGTATTTTCTTCATCTTCTATTTTTATTATTTTTATTTTAAACTAAAGGTAAGGCTTGTGTGCATCTAGCTTTGAAAAGACATGCAAAGTTTTAGTACAGCACACATAAAAGGAGTGTCTTTCAGTTTTGTTTTCTTTCTAAGGGGTAGGTAAATGTCAAGAAGTCTCTTTAATTTTATATTCTAAAAAAGAATGTTTCATGGGGAAGGGAAATCAAATTACTTACCTGTAATAGGAGATTTTTGAAGGTAGTTCCCTGTTTCCCTAAAGGTAGCACTGAAATATCTGTAACGATTCACCAGTTTGTACTACAAAGTTAGTAGGCAGAAACGCCATTAATTATTCAGCTCTATTAAGAAAAAGAGAGACAATGAAGAAAATTAAACATGGGAAACATGGAAAGTAAAGAAAAACATTCACCTTTTCCTCAGCTATCTAACTGAGATAAATGGACAAACTGTGCTTTCCAGTGGAACCCTGCAAAACTCATGGAAGAAGAGTTTTTAACCGTCGACAATGTCATCGCTGTGCAAGCTTGGTCTTCTGTGTACAAGGACTCTGGTGCTTAAGATCATCAGCCAGTTGAGCTTTCAGTGTGCAAACACCTGTAAAAATCTGCCTGCTCCTGTACCTGAGCTTACTGAAAGGCTTAACTGAAACTGTCCAAGGACTAAGGGCACTGAGCAGCCTGGTCCTGCTAGCTACAGTCTAATGCTTTCAGTGCAAACAGCAACTACAGCTCAGGTTTTCTGTTCACCCCAGCAGAGCAGAATGGGCTTACTACTGTCCCTTAGATTTCGATGATTGGCTATTGGATAGCAAGAAGATGTTGTGGGCACATAGCAAGTGAGAAAGGATTGAAACGCATAAACATCTAAACATAAGCATCACAAATGCATAACGTAAGAATTTAAACGCCGAAGCAGGAACACAGAACTAGAAAAGTTTAAAAGTAGGTAAGAAGTTTAAAAAAAAATCAATGAGGAAAACACTCAACACTAGCAAACTATACATCACTTCTTAATTTACTCAGCAGGGAATTAGGAATTTAATGCAAAATAGAAGACTTAGCTTAAATAAGACTGTTTCAAATACTGTTTTCTACAAAATTATTTTTTACACCTGACATTTTCTCATCAGAATTGGTCACAGAGGCCTCTCTCCATCTTGTTCTTGGTCTATGGCAAACAGGATCACATACATTTCATTTCAGTGTTAAAAGGACGTTTATAATGCAAAGGTTAAGCGCTAATGGTTTAGGAAATACTAACTAAACTTGAAAGTTGTCCCTGCAACCCATACTGGTATATGCATTTGTCTATTCAACAATTCCACCCACACTGGGTGGGATTTGAACCTCTTTCAGGGTACAGGACAGATAAAGCTTCAGGAGGAGAGGAGAGAATCTTATGATTAGGTACCTGCTCCTTGGAGCAGGGCAGAACGATCATGTTTGGTCTCCGTAGCTGGGGCAGGCAAGTTAGGGCAGGATGCTTTCAGAGTGCTTAATGCTTTTAGTGCATTTTACCTTATCCCCATAGAAATGCTACTATAAACATGTATTCCATAGTAGGTACAAGTCCTCCATGCTCTAGTTGTAACAATTACTGTGGAAAAAACACCATGTATTTCCCCAACATCGCAGAAGTGTGAGAAATGTTCATCATGGTGTTAAATTAAGCCTTTGACAAATAATCCTTATTAATTAAATCAAAAGCAAAATCTATGCAAATTGAAATTATCACAGTGGAGGATGTTATTAGGGATTTGAAAGCTGTTTAGTTCTGGACATGAATCTTTTCTGAATGTTTCAAGGACTTTTTTTTCTACTCTCAGTCAGAAGGTGCTTTTTAAGGCTATCCACATCATTAAAATTAGAAGGCAATCTGCAAAGGTGCCTCATTTGGTCAATAAAGAGCAGCAGCCCTTCAGAGGGCAGAGGACACACATAATGATACGGTCATGAGGATATATGGAATATCATTTAAGCATGTGGTTCTGGTCCCCCCAGAAACTACCTAACCAGAGTGTGGTGGAGTACCTAACCAGAGTGTTTAATTTCTAAACATATATTGCAGCTGAAATAGCAAATGAAATCATTATGATCTGTAGTCAGAAACCCTACAAAATAAGCACAAAGGGATCACCACTTAGATGAAATGACTCTGCAATAAACCTGCTTTATATATACTTTTTCTTAACCTATATCTTTCTGTCTTTAAAGCATCCATCATAACGAATCTGAACATCTGCTGGAAAGCTCAGTAATTTTAATTGATTATTGTGGATGGGTACCAAGACAATATAACAACTGCACATCCCAAGAGAACAGGACCTGTATTTGTTTAGATCTGCAGAATTAGCTTGTCCGAAAGTAACTGTTAAAAACAGTCTAATAAAACCATAAGATCAGTTCCTCGAAGTGATAGTTAAATCAATAACATGTGCAAGCTATTATTCTGGCTGACAGAAGCCTTGAGTAGTTTGTCAGCAGAAGGTTTTGCTATGAAACGTAATTAAAGTGAGATAAAATTGATTACATATCTAAGTCTTGAAGCTGGAAAGGTATTTTTGATCATGATTTAAATACTAAAGTGTTTAATTTATCTTCTGTTTGGACCAAATCATTAGGAAAAAAACTTTTTTTGCTATTGTAATGTATCACATTTTAAACTTGCTTTAATTACAAAAATGTTTTTTATTCTAAAAAAGTTATGAATATATATCTGATATTCTTCTCTGAAAAGATCAGATGGAAATAAACAATAAAGAAATAAGATAAATTATTCTTAACATACAGTAAAATAGGCACAGAAGTATCTCTCTGAGAGGTTTCAATGTAAATAAAAACTGTAGAAAAAATGTAACTGTTTTTGATTTTAAGATAGTTTTCCCTTAAGGGTTATAAAAAATAGGAATAAGGCATGTAGCTTGCTTTTGTCTAAGTTTCTAGGATGATTTGGATCATAATGGGTATCAAAAAAGAGTAGAATCCCTATCATGTTACACCTGGTGAACCCTTTATATATACCTACCTAAGAAGTCTCTGTGAAGAGCCTATTTATTTTTCTCTTTTGTAGAAAAGAAAGTCATTTGAGTGGCTGTCATGCAGGCAGCAGGCTTAGATGATCTGAGATCTAGTTTCAAATGTACCACTCAAATTCCTGTGCAACTTCAAATAGGTCAGTTAACCGTTGTAGAATTCAGTGAGTCTTGGTCAAAAAAGAACAATAAAGTACAGAGGAACAATGAAGACAGAATGAACATAATAAAACAGTATATTACAATAATATTTACATTTTAGTGGTGCTGTCAGGCTTAAGTAATATACTTCAGTAACGTGGCAACTGCTATAGAACTAGGGTTAATCTATTTCTATAATGAAGAACTATTGTATTTAAATCTCATTTTATCATACATTTTTTATACTAGTGTATCTTCAAAGATTTCAGTGCAAAGGCACAGTACTCAGGTAGCCTGACAGCAGAAGACAGCTTGCTGTGTATCATTCCCACCTAGTGCTTCCTCTCTGTATAATTTTGTTTGTTGTGAATTGCGTTAAAATGATGAGAATGTAATCCTTATTCAGTATCATAATCAAGACAAAGTAAGGAATCAACCTCACATAAATAGTTTGACCAAATTAATCTTTCTGAAATATATTTTAAATTGTGTGTTTTTTGTTTGTTTTTGTTTTGTTTTTCCACTAAATAAGAAAAAGTGGAGTGGTATTTAGTGACTGGCAATAGTTCTACCATTACAACTGCATCAGAGTGGTTAATAGCATATATTACGCAGGATTGGCCGAGGGAAGTAGAGCTAACAAATGTTCAACAGTTTCTTGTTTCCTTCACCAATTTATATCATACTGATAACCAGACCTAGTGGCTGAAGAATATAAAGCACCCTGCACAAAATCTGGCAGGTAGTCAGCTTGTGAATTCAGAGCTGTCAAGGCTGCGTGTTTCAATCAGTTTTGACATCTCTTGGCATTTTTTTTCAGATTCTGATGTCTATAAATAATTCCCTTACTCAAGTGTTATTTCTGGTTCATTTTTTAACATACAGCCAGAATGCTTCTCATCCTATAACCATGTCTTTTCTTTTGTCTCCACTTTGGAAATACGCACAAACAAGAATTAAACGTATCTGATACTAAAATAATCTAGTGGTAAGCAAGTTGCATTTTAAATTGAATGTGCAATTCTCACATTGAGATGGAGAAGAAATTACCAGCATCACCTTTTCTCATCTGAGATAGCCTGAGTTTCCTTCTCAGCATTTTGAGTGAGTTGGCAAATTAACAGTATCAGTCACAGGAGGAGAGCCCAGGGACTGAGTTACACCTCCTTTCCGCTGTCTCCCTCGTGGCTCAGTGAGAAGTAAGCTGTGGTGTGTTTTCCTCCTACCTTCACTTACCTCTACTGGCATTTTTGAAGGTTATAGGGGGAGAAAAGAGACTAGCATAGGGTACTCCATCCTCTCCTGTTGGAATTTAAATAAAAAAACAAATGCACTTACTGGATGCTCTAACACATATGTCCTTGCTGATTGACACCAGTGGTGACCGTCTACCATTCTGCTTAAGTAGAGTGAGTCAGAGCTGGGAAAAAAAAAATAATAATAATAATAATAAAAACATACCAAAAAAAAACACTAAAAAAAAACCCCACTTACATGATCCAGAAGTTTTAAGTTGCCATATTTATTTTTAATCATCAAACTCCTGCCTACTTAAAGACCCCAAAAGTCAGCTTAGGTGACTCAGCAGAAATATTTGGTGTCATACCCGATTCTCGTCAGCAAAGTTAGTAGGAAAAGATCTTTCTCTTCTTGTTAAAAAAGCAAATTAAACACAAAATGCCTTCCCTCCCCTGCCCGTGGCTGGAGTTCTTTTAACCAATTCTGTCTGGCAACCTTCTCTTCTTCCTCATCAATTTGCCTCTGTAGATTTTCACTGTTGGCAATTAGCAAGCAGAAGAAATCCCGCTGAGGAGAGCAAGTTAAAAGGGGACTTAAGAACGGCTGTGTCTGGGAAACAAGCGGGCAATCTGGAGCAGCAGACTTACAAATTTGAAACACATGCATTAGAGAGATGAAGAGCCAGGGCAACTTCTCTTCTTAATTCCTTTTATCTGGGTCTCCAATCTGCTCCCAACAGTACTTAGTCCCAAAACTTAGTCCACTTCAATGGGTTTGGAAAGGAAATTACCAAGATCCCAGCATTTATTCTACCCCCCAAAAAAGAGCAATTTAGATAACGGCTTTCTTGCTTGCATAATAACACAAGAAAATGGCTTTTCACATCCAAGCCATTGCAGTCTGGCATCTCCCAGGAAGCCCTGATGTCTACAGATGAAAACTACAGCATATACACCAAGGGCGAAAGCTCTTCCTGCTGCCTAACTTTGATCAGTAGCATGAGGAAACCCAAGACACTTTCAGAGATTTCAGTAAATCGAGGTCAACTTAGAGCTCCATGTGCCATATTTATGAGGAGGAAAATAATCTTACAGCTATAGATCTTGAGCCCAGTATCTGTTCTCAAGGTCATAAAAGCTGCATAAACATAAGACACGGTAGGAAAAACATTCCCTAAGTGCATCTCCATTTTAGTTGCTACTGCAGAAAATGCATTTTTGAACTTTCAAGATCTTCACAGTATCCCTGTGCATGAAGCCTGTGTGATGTTTTGAAACGCTCTAAATAAGTGACAATGATTTCAGGTAAATCATCTTAAAAACACTGTGAGAACAGTATTAAATAAAAGATGGCTTTTCAAACAGAATGTAAAATGTCACATAATACATATCATTCAATAGCTGTTTTTGTGGGAAAGTAACAACAACAACAAAAAAAAGTAAAACCAAAGATGCAAAACTCTCTTTGGGAAATATTCGGTTTTCACAAACAAAATCTGAAGACTGAAAACATCTCAAAATCCAATTAATTTCACAGTTTCCAGCATCAAGAAAACAGAACATACTTTCTGAAGATGCCTGCTTCTTTTTGGTTTGGCTCTAAACTATCAAAATATAACAAGAACTATGGAGAATTATGCATATAGAAAAGCAATATTTTTAAGTAGTGCTTTTTTTTAATAAATAAACAAAAAAGAAAATTAACCAAATGACACAGGAATTTACTTTGTAGCTGCTCGAGGGGTGTGCAAATACAGTCAGCAGGCAGGCTTTTATCACCGCGGTTGTGCCTTGGCACTCGCGCTCCCTTCTGCTCTGCTGTTTTGAGTGGTTTCTTGCCCCCCACAGGACTGCAATCTTCTACCCGCAATCAAACCAAGAGATGATCAGAGAGGGACCATTTGGCCATCAAGGTAAAGTGCCACATAGTTTGGGATGAGTCCTTAATGAAAATGCTGTAGTAACGCAAACATTTGGAAAAAGTCCTAACATATGAATACAAAAATAAAAATTGATCCTGAATTATCAGGGTTACCATCAGTTTCTGATCTAAATTTTCATCATGTTTGGAGGTGCTTCTATCTGGAACTTTGTTTGTGTAACATTTTTCACAAATTTGCTCAGGCAAGAGTAAAATACCTAACAGGACTAAAATTCTGTATAATTCTCTGTATAATTCTGAGTCTATAATTCTGTTATAGCTCAGTGCAGACATTTTGGATGAAATCCTGCCCTCCTCAAGTCAGGATGGGAGTTTTTCCCATCAACTTCAGCACAGTACAGGATTTTTTTTTCCTTCGAATTTAATTAGCATTTCTCATTTTATTTGTCCCATTTACCTACTTCATCACCATATTATTATCCATTTTCATAAGATGAGATTGCATGTAGGTAGTGGCATACATATATACCCACAAGCCTCCACCAGTCATTTAATCTTTTCTCTTTCTGTAGTAAAATCACTCACAGAAATCAGGGCAACTCTGCCTTATTGTCTGCTCCACTGGGAGGGTGGTGGTGAGGGGACAAAAAAAGGTGCTTTTCACTAAATGAAAAGATTAGTTATGATGACCCTGATTTAAAATATGATGTTCAGCACTGCATGATACTGCCCTGTTGCTATGAGCTATGCAAGGACTGATTATTCAGCCTTATTCCACTAATATTTTTGATTGTCTGTTTTATCACAGTTGGAAGTGAAAAATTGGAGCAGCTTGGAAGTATGGTGTGTGCTAGACAGAAAAGGTTTTCCTTGTACTGAACTGGCCTGTTTGGTGGTAGGAGACAAGCCTGTGTGGGACGGTACAGCTTCCTGCCCTGGAACACTGCCAGGCAAGCCAAAAGTTTCCTCTTCCACCACCTCACACACAGCAGGTGCAGCAAAAGCAAAGAAAGATGATGTCTCTCTTCCACTTTCACCTCTACGGTCTTTTCTCCTCCCTGCAAAACCCTCAGAGAGAGTCATTACAGATGACAACGTATCCACAGACCTTCCTTGGCTTCTGCTCATGTGGTTATCTGTCTTTGCAAGGAGCCTTTACAGACACGTTGACATGAATCAGGCATGACTCTAAATGCTCCTTTTTGGGTTGATGATCCAAAACCTCATGGCTCCACCTTTGCTGGACTCTGAACACTCCTACATTTCACAAACAAGACCAGATTAACCAAATGACACAGGAATTGTCACTTAAAGTTGAAGCCTTCAAACATATTATTGTTCGGCTAAACCTTTCTCACATATTATTCACCTTTATCCTTTCTTTCTCACTCAGTTTTGTAATAATTCTACTCTTGTCTGACTACATTGATTAAAGACAGTCAAACATAGAGCATCAGTGCAAAACTGCTCCACTCCTGCAGCAGTCTTCCAGTTGTGGAGGAGGGGAATGGCTTGTTGGTGACGCAGCCCAGACTTTGTCCTACCTACCCTGAAACGTTCAAAAAAAATGTCTTGTTGCAGGCAGCTCCTCTGCCTGCTTGTACAACATTCAACCTGCACTAAGAACTATGGAGGAGACCAGCAAACCCAGGCTCACTTTAATGGAATGCTTTACAGGTAAGTAAGTATTTGGCACAGAGTCTACAGGCTCCGTTCTTGAATATTCAACCAATTTTAGAGTTTCTACCTTGAGAGTAGCCAGAAGGGGGGAATCCATGTATAAAGTAACCCGTGCATCCTCCACCCACATTACAGACTCACAACACAAGGGTGGAACTCACACTGCTCTGCAATGAGCAAAGAAGGTGATGTAAGCTCAGGCCACCAGGTCAACCATTCTTCACATTAAGCCTTTGCTCCTTATTTCGGTTATGAGTCACAAAGCTAAGAGCACGTTTAAAAGACTGAGATAATTTGTGTTCGGACGTATTCACTCTCGTAGTATTTTTATGGGTTTATATAGCATTCTCTATGCATTTTCATCATTTATTTTAGGGAACCAACAGTGTAGCTTGGCTCTTTTGGTAAGACAAGCACTGAGATACATACTCACAGACCACTGCAGTTTCTTTTACAGTTTTAGCATGACTAAATCTTTAAATCATAAAAACTACACTACACTAGTTATGACTTGCAATAAGAAACAATGCTGCTTTCCTTTCTTTGCAAAGTAATAGCTGTCTGTGACTCTTTTTACTATCTATCTCTTTGGAAGGTTTGAGTGGTCAGAAACATTTTTTATTGTTTTTTTAAATACAGGAAATAGTAACTACTTTAGTTAAATGAAACCTGATGAGATCACACAGCATTCTCCACAACCATTTTCAGCACATGTCATTCTTCTCCTTGCACTTGGGAAGAATTTAATTTTGCACCATAACAGTTCCAAAAGAGAATTTGTTCTCCATGGGATACACAGTGTGAATTTCGGAATTTGTCTGATTATTCATGTCATCTGAAATTGCCAGCGAACTCCACTGGAAAGAAAAAAATTAGGGCAAGGGGAATGAAATGGCATGACAGGAAGGTACTCCTGTTAAATGACAGACAGTTCATCATAGATTTTATTGTTTCTTCTTACTGAGCTCATAAGAAATCAACTTATATTTGCCTTTGATTTATGCATGCTAAATACAGACAGGGTGAAGCAGCTAGGGGATATGACATTAAAAGTCAAATTACAATAGGAAATCACAACCAACATTTCTTTATAGCAGCTAAAAATTAAAAGCAAATAACAAAACATTCCTTTGGGTCCTTGATTCAGTGAGATGCTAAAATACTTTCACAGATCTATGCAAAATAATACATCTACTGAAGTTAAAGTAGAACTAGGCCCATGCTTAATTGTGCTAAACTTAAAATACATATATATTTCCTCAGTATGACGGATATCCGACTTGTATGTGAATTGTATATGAATATACAGATAGATATAAATATAATACATAGATATAAGAATATATAGATATAAGATCTATGCGCTTTTTTTTTTTTTTTGTATGTGTATGTGTGTCCCCACTCATCCTGGTTTGCTGCACATTTTACTCAAGCAAATCAAAATTATTCTACCTTTAGATTACAGTAGGACAAGGAAATAAGATATCCCATCTTTTACTCTTGTTAGCACTTCAGGGTTTCTTCTTTCTATCATCATTTAATTCCTTCCAGTAGGAAAGTTTATTTGCATTAAAAGACACTTATCACTGGAAATCTAAAATATAACTCCATAAAACCCCAAAGACAATGTATTTCCTTTAATTAAAGCTGAGCCCCATCGCTGACTTTTTGTTAAGAGACAAAAATGTAGATTTATTTATTTAATAGGATGTTGAGAGACAAATCCTCCTCCTTTCTTCCTCTGGGAAGTGTTTTATTGTCTGCTTCCTTTCTCTTGCCTGCTTGCTGTGTAATTTAAGACTGATGCCTCCCTGTGGGAAGCAAAACTTGATCAGAGAACAGCCTGCACTGCCACCTAAACAAATTATGTTTTAGTCACTGCTGATGTTGGCTCTGTCATAATAGAAATGTATAATTAATGCCTTGGCTTTTACTGCTTTGGAATGAGAACTCCCCGAAACTGGTTCAACAGGGAGGGATTTTTGGACTGCACCCTTCCCCTTTCCGAGCAGTATCATGAAGGATCACTGGAGCTGCCACTTACTAAAAACGAATGAGAGGATCCCTGGTACCTGCAGTTAGTTATTCAGCCTACAGTCAAGCTATTAAATAACATAAAAACTGCTATGCAGTTTGAATTTGGCCAGGAATGAGAGGAGGTAAAATTCAGTAACACAGGTAAAATGTTGTATTTCTCCTTTTAGAGGAGCTTGAAAAGATTAAGCTGTTTCCATTAGTTGCCTGCAGAGCTGCATGCAGTGATAATAGGCATGTGCTAATTTCACTATTGCATTGTACTATGAAGCAGCATTTTAGATCATCTTTCACCTGTGTCACAGCTCCAAATATCCCCAATTAACAGCTCATTTTTTATTTCCCATTTTTGTTGTTGGGTTTATAGCAATGGCTAAACATCTGGTATTATGACTGCAAATAGTCTCCATCTTCCCACCTCTGGGATGCAGTGGAGCTTTAGACTATTTATACTTTGATCTAAAATTCTAAATGGCCAAATCATTCTGCTGTAATAGGCGCTAAGTGACATTAAATGGATGGTCTCAGATTTTTTTTTCTTTTTTCCCCAAAATGGACATCGCTCTCACCTCGCTCTCCTAGCTACTGCACTGCATAACAGGCTCAGCACAATGAAATAACAGCAACACCATTTTCAGCCTGAAATAACCTTTGATTTCTACAAAGCTACTCATAGGCCAAGAAAAAGCAAAGGCAAAGCAGTAACTGCATTTAGCCGCATTCTCTTGTCACAGGTGACTTACCATTTTAGCTAAGTTTTATATTAAAGTAT
>NW_010588468.1:23408-53618 GCF_000705375.1 Tinamus guttatus
AAATGAGTAAAAACATGGACAAAAAAACTTGGCTGTGAGAGAAAAATCAAACTGCTTCTGTATGCCATTTCCTTGTTAGATACTCCTACACGTCACTCCTATACTGTACCCTCTACTTTTACAGACATTTACTTCTGAAAAAAAAATTGCACTGTTCAATATCACTATCCAAGGCAGGCATGCAATTATCATCTTCGTCCTATTTTGCAAAAGAGAAACGTGGGGTACCAGGGTTAAGTCTTTGCTAGACTTCTTACGTGGTTTTGTCAGAGTCTGAAGTAGGTGGGAGAGACTGTAAAGCTCACAGTATCTTCAGCTGATATAAATTAGGTTAGTTACTTTAAAGCCATAAATAGCTAAGATGGATTTAGACAGTCTGTCCCCAAGTCTTCTGACTTCTGGTCTGGTAACTTAATCACTGAGGTATTCTTATTCAATTATTTCAAATCCAAAAAGACAGACATAGCTACCGAGGATAACACAGTTCATTGATATTCCCTGAAATTTATATCACAAAAAAAAAGGAGGCTGATACAAGTTCAGACTAACAATAGTTCTCCCTAAAGAAGAGAGGCATCAAAGGTAACACATCGCTCCCTCTATATGCAAAAATTCTATTTCCAGAAATCTGTTTAGCGAAAGTTAGTCACTTTAAATAAATCAGAAGTCAGCAGGAAATTCCCTAATCCTCTGAATCTAATGTCAAAATTTTAACTCTGTGGTAGCTCTCCTTCCATTCCCATCTGCCTTTTTCTTATCCTACTTTCTGTTTATGAACTAGCATCTCCTGAAAAGCAGCATGGTGACTGAGGAGAACAGGGTAAAAGAGGAGATATCTTTTTATCAACCCTATTCAAAGCAGCCTACATAATCTAAAGATCATGGGCCAACACCAAATTAATTTTCAGATCCTGGATCAGGCTGACTCAAATCACTATTCAATTCTACTCACTGTGTGGGACATCAATTCAGGCACTCAGACAGCATGATAGGGGAATGGGCTCAGCTGCCTAACTTTCTCTGGAATAGAGCTGGATCTGCTTTGGGAGAAGCTCTGGAGAACATTGCTAAGCCCAGCTGATCCTACTCCCTCCAATTTTGCCTCTTCAAACTGGTGCATGAAAGTCACAAAGGATCACTTATATATCCCAGCTGCCAAGACAGGCTTCAGGGTAGGCCTATCAAGCATTTGGAGGATGACATAAGACATAGGTGTCCTGCCCAAGAAGCCCCCAACATGGTGCTCCATGAACAGGATGGTTATGATTTTGAGATGCCCTGGAGAACTGTTTCAGCAGTTGCATTGGATGTGCCAGGGTGGGTGGCTGATGAGGGCTGTTTTTCTCCAGCAAGACAGTGTAGACATGAGCAGTTATCTTTCCCCTTCTGCAAGAGTAGCAGGTTGGTGAAACTAGGCTATTTATAGCCTGATGTGTTTAGCGACAGCAAGGCTGTAAGGCGTATTAAAGTACAGAGAAGGCCACTTGGCCCATGCTGCTTTCCTTATTAAAATTCTTTCCTTGTTTCCACTCATGTATCACCTCAGTTGGCTCCTTCCTCAGAAACTATAAGCACCAATAAATAGATATTGAAACACACAAAAAAGACTAAAAAGACGCCCTGCCTCAAGCTGAGAGTTTGGGGTTGTTAATAACGATTTCCTTGCAGCACAAACTTCATGGTCATTAGCTATTCAGCACTGCACAGAGGCCTGTATTTCAGAGCCTTCAGCATTAACAACATTCAGCGCCTAAAGTTTCCAAAACACGGGAACTTTCTACTGAGCATTAAAAAAATAACAGTGCAAGAAAGCTGAAAGAAGCTGTGAGGTGAAATGACAGTGGGTCTGAGAGTCATTCATCACCAGCAGGAACACCGGCACGTGTCCTCGTGGGCACCTATAGCGAGGGACTGGCAGCTGTGTTAGAGGTCACAAAATCTCTCTCAGTACATCGGGTGCTATATCACATAAGCAGAAAAACCCAAAACAAAACCCAAAACAAACCCAAGAATTATATGCACTTACACAAACACCAATAGGAAAGAAAGAAAAAAAAAGAAAAAGAAAAGAGGCCAAAGTCTGCCTGAATGTTCTCATAATTGGAAAGTACACAATACCCCTGGGTAACCACGTTTTTCTGAAAATCTATTACTGGAAATCCTGTTTGCTAAACTAAACAGCCTGACGCGGGATTCCTCACACACATCACTGCAGGCAGACAAATGTATGAATCCCTTTGAGGTCTTCATAATGTTGTCAACAGATATCCCTGTATTAACCTCCCTCTCATACCGCTATTTTTGTTTGTCTCCTTAGTCTGCAGACACTAAAGGTATAATTTATTTTAATTATTTGTTTTCAAGTTAAATAGCTACAGATGCTGAACAAGAAATATCATTAGGCTTCAGTACATCAAGTAGCGTTGTAAGGATGCTATCCATTTTGAAGGTAAGCTAAGAGAATTTTAGCATTTTCATTTAACATGTTGATACACTGAACATATTTATAACAATAGCACAGCAACTTGCAGAACACTGAACTCTGTTAGATAATCCTACGGCAGAGATTTTAAGGGAACAGCCACTCTATACAGTATTATCAAAGGAAAAAGAATACAGAGAGAAATACTATAGTACATTTATCACTTATATACCTTGCCAGGTTAGGACCTTTATCTTTCTCATGGTTGTTTCACTTGAGTGCTATAAGGATAAATGTATTATACTGTATCTTTGTCTTCACAGTTATGCATTGTGCTATTTTTCACTCACTATGGGCTAAGGTAGAAACACAAGTACGTTACAAAGATCTGTCTTTTTTTCCATATTAGGTTCCATCTTTCTCATTATATGTACTATAGCACTTGCAACAGAATCCTTAATATACGCTTAGCTGAATTTGTATCTACACTGTATCCATAAAGACAGTTCAGAAAGCCTTATTCCAGTGCAGCTAGGGAGTCATATCACAAAAGAGGAGGAAATTAAGCTGAAATAAAAATATTGTTAGCTGAGAATTGGGACTAAAATCTCAAGGTGAAAGCACAGAACCACTGTTAGGCTCAGTTATTTTTTTATAATTAGAGCAGAGACTTTAAAGTTAAGATGAAGAAAAAAAAATGCAGCAACTCTCTCAGAAGACCAATACCACTGAGAATATCCTCTGTTGTACACTCTGCAACTACTGTATCTCCTTTCTCTACGTCGCATCAGCTGTGTTTTCCATGCGGGGCACAAGAGAGTTTGGGAAATGTAGTGTGACTAACCAGCACGGAGTCAGTGAGGTAGGCAAGGGAATTGCAGGAATTTCCACTCTTCCACTCTCCTAAACTAACGTGTGAGAGTCCCTAATATAGACTAATAAGTAGCTTCGGTGTGATACACAAGCCGTTACTTTTTCTCCCTATTTACATATGGAACAGGATTTTCTGTGTCATGGAGTGGAAATTATGCCCATTATTGTTTGAAAGGCCAGTGTATTTAATTTTCCTTCTAATGCTACTGTCTATTAATACAGCATCTTCCACCTGAAACTGTAATGATACTTGCACAAGTAAATGAACTAAATGTTACATCATTCTTTTAAAAGAGTCACAACCCCAATTTAGTAAACATCCTGAGATCTGGTCAAGTTTGGTGTGAGTCCTCTTCCTCTTGGTCTCTCTGACCACTGACCGAAAACTGAGACAACCATCTTTTTAGAAATAGCCCTTATTTACATAAACTTGTTTTTACCAGCAATTTGTATCTAATGCACGCATAGATGGAAGACCTGCTTTCCCTCAGAGAAGCCAGAATACATCATTTGACACTGACACTAAAACTCTCCAGTGGTTTTTGCCTCTCTTGTCCTGCATTCTGTCAGTTCACAGGGCACCTCTTAAGAATACATTATTATTGCAGCAGCCCTCTCCAAATGACTCAGATCTTTTGTAGCATTTTTGAAACAAAACAAAACAAAGCAAAAAACACAAATTGAGTCCCTTGGGATCTACAAAATTATCCAGTTCACCCATTTTAATTTGGTCTCTCTGAGAGTGATTTTGCATTGTAACTTTTAGTAATTTTTTAATCCATCTGAGTAGGGTACGGAAAACAAAGCAAACAAACAAAATCTTTATGCTACTTCTCTCCTTTCTGCCCTACTTACATCCTCATTTTTTCTGAAGTTCTGTGTTCCTCTAGTTTTATTAGCTATTGGTCTAATAAATTAGTATTATATTAACATAAAAAAACATATTACTGTTATTATATAATGTTATACAAATATACCAAAACCTTTAATTATATTTTAAGCACTAGGAACTTGTAATTCTTTTCTGTTATTGTTCTACTTATTTTACAATAAAGTATCTTCTATGAAGATACCATTTTATTATTGCATTAAAAGTCAGGAGAACACAGGAACTGCCGAACTAGAATTAGGGTTTCAAATTCTCTCCCCTTCAATCTTCCCTCCTCCGTGTAATCTATCTTTTTTGTGTCATTCCTTCTTCCTGCACATTCTTTCATTTCAGCAGAGCTCTTTATCACATCTCATCTTTTCATGAACTTCTGTGTATTCCTTGCAGATATATGTGTATATTGCTGAAACTCCCTCAGAACCTCAAAAAAAATTCTTTATTTTAAAAGTAATCTTAGTTTCATAAAGAAAAAGATTAACCTTCGTTCAAAGTTGCTGTTTGACTAAGAGTCAAAATCTGAATTCAAGAACCAGCAAAAAAATACTTGTAAATCTCTGCAGGGAGGCATAGACTTTTACTATCATTTTAAAAAGAACATCAGCAATGAAGTATAAATACAGAGGGGGAAGCCAGCAGCAAGTTTAGGACAAACGTGATCTATTTCAATCTTCAGGACTTGAAAAATCCGTGCAGGCTGCATCTTGCATACAAGAACATGTAATCGTAAGAACCGGAATGGAGGGGATTACTTTATTGCCAGTTCCAGCGAATATTGGCTGCCTAATGGTATTTTCAGGACACTGGTGGACAGCAGCAGATGGTGGTCATTTCCCTGGCAGGCCATAGCCCAGATAATTTCCAGATACAGCTCCAAAGTTTATGCTATTATAACCCCCTCTCTCATTTCTCAATCACTGCATGCGAGGGGTAAGGCCCTTTTCACTCCCTCCACAATGATTTTATGCTACCATTAACACCTTTGCCTCCAATGGTTTTGAAAGGATTCAGTGGTGAAGAGAGAGAGAAAAAAAAAAAAGATATAGACCTTGTGAAGAGAGTGAAAATAAACAAAATACTGATGCTAATGCTGTTCTTACTGAATGCGTTTGAAAACTAGGAATAGCATTATGAGATTAAATGACTCAGTTGATAGCAAAATCTCTTTTACTTTGTCTTGGCAGGACTTAATACAGTAGCCTTTTAAAAATGGCTGACGTGCACGATGATTCTGTACTATATTAGCCTGTGAACTAACTATGCCTGCAAGGCTAGTGGTACTTAAACTGGACCAGTCAGAAGCTGGAAGGCCTGTTTTAAACTGGACTAGGTAAAGCTTTCATTTAGTCTGATCTCAGTTTATTGGAGAAGATAAAACTCAGACCTTTGGATGCCTACAGAATAGAAGCTAATGGAAGATAGAGCACATGGGTCAAGATCAGGCACAGATCTCCTATTTCAGTGAGACGCTTGTTCTAAGTGTCTTACAGTGAGAGACAAGAAATTAACTGCTGATGTTTGTCTATAACAACCAAGAGACTGGCTCTGTAAATAAAACTTAATTCAATGTCGTTAAATTGACTAAGTCTGAACTTCAACACCTATCACAGATTCAATCTCTGAGCATTGAGATTTACCCAATCAGTCCAGAGAAACCCTGAGACACTTGAGGAACGGGCTCACTAAAGGAAACAAAACAAGGAAAAGCACAAAGCTCTGCACCTAGGGCAGAATAACCTCAGGTGCCAGTAGCGGCCGGAAACCCACCAGCTGAGTGTCAGCTCTACTGAAAACGGTTTGGTAGTTACCCGAAGATGAGCTAAGTGTGCTCTTACAGCAACAAGCCAAACTGAACATATACATTAGGAAGAGACCAGCCAGCAGATCAAGAAGTATAAATGATTATGCCCTTCTGACTCAGCACTGGTGAAACTCCCCTGAAATGCACACAAAAGGCAATGCACACCCCGTCTGCGGAGGCTTTCCAGACTGCAGCAGAAGGAGAAAGGGCTGGACCTAGGGACAGCAACTGTCCTATTTTGGGAGGAGTGGGTGACCTGAACTAGGTGACCTTCAGAGTTGGCCTCTCTTTGGACCAATATTTCTCTGATTCTTTTCTATGATTTGTTGTCATGTATTACTTTGTTGATGTACCGTTCTCTTAAGAAAAGGACTATTTGCCCTTTCCTTAGAGTGGGAATGTAGTCGGTGATGCATTCTGCTATAGATTTTTTTTTTTAATCAACACTAGTAACATCAGTACAAAAGAAAGAATTTTTTTAAAACTTTGGAATCGCCATGGGAAATGTTTGCCCATCATGAGTTTGTTTCTCCTTTTGATTTCTAATCAGGTGTTAGTAGAACAGGGGCAGCTTAAACATCACAAGACCCAAAGAAAGATGGTAATGAGAAGTGCTTGTAACATCCACCTTTTATATCTTTAATTTGTTTTGTACTTAAAATAGAAAAGTAAAAAGACTGCTTCTTTTCTCTCATATAGATAAAATCACCATTTCCAGCCTCTCTAGCTGATGATATACAAGATATCTCTGGTAATGTATGACAGGATGAAAATGAGCTATGCTAGTTTAATAAAGCAGCAAAGATACAGGGAGGATAGAAGAAAAGGCAGAGATGAAAAAAATATAGTAAAAACTCCACATTTAAAAACATGCTTATTTTTGCATATAGTTACAAACTATAAAACAGAAATACAAAGGGTTAACATACTTCATCTAGACAGTAGTTTCCAAAGGATATATTTCAGTGGAAATAATCCATGCTGTGAGCACATTACTGTATCATGTCAAATTTTGTTCCAGGTTTGGAAAAAGGTACACCACCTCACAAAAGTATGTGGGTTATGTGTGTGTGTGTGTGTGTGTGTGTGTATTTAAGCAGGTGCACACACTGAAGAACTGTTTGTTGTTGTTGTTTTGTAGAAAGTATTGGAGAAAGTAAAAAATGTTCCCCTATTTTCTATTGAAGGTTCTCTCAGACCTTCTTAAGTCATGTCACAGTGACCTTCCATGGTAAATTTCTTCATAACTCACCAGTATTGCTCCTAGGCAAGCTCAGAAGGAAGAATAAAATGAGAAGTGACAGAAGATACTCTTCCTAGAAGTAAATGCATTGCCTCAGTAAAGCTTCCATCGTTTACTGTCCCTCAGTAATAAGGAACTTGTCCTGAAGCATCTCCTTGGCTTGTGAAGTGCTGTAAGAAAATGCGGCCTATAAGATACTGATATTTCTTGAAACAAGGGAGGGATCACTCTTGCCCTCTGATTAATCCCTCATGGACTGCTCTAGTCCATTAGAGGCTTAAAGATGCCTTTAACAGGCCTCTAAGCAAAGTGCTTTATGCAACTTTTTCCCTGTCCTTGACATGGAGAGTATCTTAAACACTGTCTCAGACTAACACAAAATAATCAGAAATGGAGGAATGCCTCTGGGGAGTTGTTTCTGCCAGAAGAAATTAGAGCAGCTCATAGTTATTCTAACTTATGTTAGGAGCCATATCATGCCTGGGGCTGCAGGGTCACAAAGGTGCAGAAAATGACCTTCGCTGTCCCCTCTGCTCAGCTGGGCTGCCTGCAAGAGCTACAGCACCAAAGTGCCCCGTTCTGGCCTCACACACAGAAGGGGGGCCACAGATTCCAGCGATCACTGCAAGGTTCTCCCCTTACTCATACCAAGGCATCTTTTTGAAGGTGATATTTAACAGGTAGGAAAACTTTAATTGTACTAATCTTTTGCAAAAGTAAAATTCTGGAATATGTAGCTATGTTATCGTAACAGACACTTTTCTGGTAAAATTTACATCCGTGTAAGACTGTATAAGACTAAATTAAAAGCTGCTGAAAACTGCCAGTTGTCTTGCATAAAAGCAGGATGGCTGTTATGCAAAGCAGAACATATTACACATTTAGTACAAGTTAGACTAGACCAAACAATTTAAAGAAGGAAATCAACATTCCAGATACATTTTCATTTGTAAGCCAGACTGACACAGACAGCAGCATGCACTGTCTAGTGGCATTCCTAGAATACGTCTAGATACTAAAAGACCATGCATTGGCAAACTCTTCAACAGAGGTTTTCAAGCATGGACCGTACTTTAGGGGGTCCTACCTGATTCTATTTTGAAGTGCATATTTTGCAACACATGATCTCCTTATGGTCTTCACAGTCATTTTATTCTTGTTTTATCATAAGTACATGTAATTTTAACGTGAAAAGTTAGTCCATCCACTCAGGAATGTAGCCAAAACTGTTACATAAGGAACCAGCAGGAAAGTGATTGCAGAAAAAAGGAAGAACTAAAGCAAAAATAATGGTTGCTTGCGAAAACATTAGACTAAAGAACATTAATATGCAAACTGAAATCTTGAGAAAGGTACAAGGGCAGAACACAAAGGAAGCAGGAAAATAAAACTTTTAGACTATCAGAAAATACTCTGATGATACCATCAGTTCCTCCTAATTACTAAAAACAGCACTAATAAAGTTATACTGAACTACAGATCTGGCATGCTTTGCTTCATGCTAACCTATCTGTTAATAATATCCCAATCTCCCAGTTGCTTCTTAACCATAAATATGTTAATCTGGAATATTTGAGTCATAGCATTATTCTCCCAAATTTTACTGATAACACATCTCACAAAGGCAATTCCTTCAAAGAAGTATTTTATTCCAATATTTTCACGTCAAGATTCAGAAAGATTTTAAACAAGAAGGATTTTGCTCATCTCTGGCATCCACAAGTTTGACAAATTTTGAATGCATTTATTTCTGCCATACTGTGTGTTTCTGCAGAAGTTATTTCAGAAATAATTTTACTAAATCTCTGTGAAGGTGGAAGCCAACGTCAGAAACAGCGTAAGTGTTACTGTTTATGCAACTGAAATCCCTGATGAATAAATGGCACTCAGCAGTGCTGTTTTATTTGTCTGTTTCTGAATGCCAAATGAATGCTATACCATCGTGGTATCTAATCACTGCCAGTCAGACACTCCACTTCGGTGCGGTTCCAGCAGTGCATAGGAGCCATAAAGAAACCTTAATGAGCTTCCTGGGGATTGTCTGTAACAGAGCAACGTGCCTGTGGTATACGGCTGCACGGTGCTAATTCTGAAAGAAACAAATGAAGGTGTACAAGCTATCACAGGGAACTCCCGCACCGATGGGAGAGTACTACCAAGTGCTGAATTTATAGCCAATATTTTGCAGTTGCTAATCTGGAAATTAATGAAAAGATCTGACACTCTAGAAAAAAATCTGTATTTAAATTACTTCTTCCATAAAAATTATGGCTAACAAAGTTCTTCCTACAGGTTTATGACTTAGGCCCTTTTATCCTCTATCCCTTTCTATTGTAATGGTATGGCTTTCCTATGTATCCTATGATGCTTCGTTCTTACTTTGCAATATTAATATGTAGTTAATTGCTGTAACAATATATCCCAGCACATATCCTCTAAACACCTCCCATTGATCTCCCATCAATCTCTCATGATCCCCCTAAAATTATTAACACAGAAGTAACATTCATGACTGATTCTGAATTACGAGTGTTTTGATCAGCTCACCTAGCATATCAACAAAACAGATAAACTCAAGCTCACTGTGATTTTTCCCTAATTGTCATCACAGACACTGTCATCTTTCAAAACAGCCACTGATCTGAAAACTGTAGGCAGTTCATACCTTTGAGACTTTGAGTCTTCTGTCAACATGAAACTGTTTTAAAGGTTAAAAATTATTTGGGGAATCAGAAAGGTGTGTACAGAAAAAAACAATGGAAAGTCAGGATAAATAAGCCCAGGTAAAAATAAGAAGCTAAGAAAAGTGGTAATTGGAAGAATATGCAGCATAGACACAGAATAGGAATGATATTGTATACCGACCATCCCTTAAATTGTCACCGAATTAAATTCACACGGTTGCACCTTTCTTGCGGGCGTCCCTCCTCCAAGATGCCCAGCACTTTGCAGCATTAGCTCAGTGTCGCACAGCTCTCCACGAGCACCGCAGCCGCTGCGGCACCGCGACCGACGAGCAGCCGGCGCCCGGGGAGGACACGCGGGCAGCGCCCCGGCAGCCCCGCGACATCCCGAGTGTGGCCGGGCCTCCCTGCTTCCAGGGCTGCACACGCGCCTGGCCGCAGCGAGTAAGACATGGTGCACATCAATCCTGCATTCCTTATGAGTTCAAATTTATAGTGTCCACAATAAATCAGCAAATCTTCTGAACTGGACTACTAGTAGTACCTAGTTCTAAAATAGCTATTTTCCGGTGTCTTACAGATAAAACCATAGTTGTAGATGCTTTCAGGCTTGCTTAAAATTCTTATTTTTATGTTGTAGCATTTACTTTCATTCCATAAATGAATGTTTTTTTGTTTTGGGTTTTTTTTTTTTAAGCAGGACCTCTTGTTTTATTATCTTTTCTCTCTATTCCCAAACACAACAAACAAACAAAAACTACATAAAAAGACAAATGTCGTAATAATTTCATTAAGGCATAAATGTGCTAAGATGACAGACATAAATATATGCAAATGAGTTTGCACACACCACATTTTACACTCTCAGATCAAAATATGTTAAGCGTTATTCCCAAAAATATTTGGGATAGGACATTCGCTATTATTTTGAATGTACACTTGACCTTTCCTCCTTTAACTGAACTTTAAAGTTATCTGGTTCTCCAGGCCCACAAGCTTTCTAACTTCAGTAATGAACAGTATTAGCTACCTTAAATCGGCTTACCAACCATCCAAGAATTATTATCCAGAACAGAAATTCCCCACCTACAATCTATTTGGATCAATTGGTGGAAAAAGCTTTGAGATTTGAGACTACTTGGTCACTGTGTGACATTTATACACCTGCTAACTAAAGCAAGGGGAAAAAATAAATAGTAAATTAAAGTATCTTGTGATAGACATAACCAGTTAAAGAGAAATAAGCACAATGTTATCCTACAAAATAAAACTGACAGAATTAGAAACTTTTTTTTTTGAACTCATAAATATTTATGGAACTGCTTAATATTAGACTAATCAATAAAAATTATAACAACTTTCTGCTGTTCTAGTAAAAATATACCAATAAGCATTTCATTTCTCAGGTTCTTATCTCCATAGGATTACTACTAACACAATATCTCTGATTACTAAGTTCATTCATTAAAAGGTTCTAAAATGAATTTTAAAATAATCATTTCAAATTGCCTATTTCTTGCATCCCGAATGAGTAGTTATTAAGCAAGAAAATTATAATGATTTCACAAAGTCACAGTAAGATTTATTTATTGCTGCACATGTCCATATTATCTGCAGCTACCTCTTAAAGTTCTTGAGGAAGTTTAGAAAGCAATTTTTTTGGGGGGGGTGGGCAGGGAGAAGGCTGTGGATCTTCCTAGTCTATCTGGATTTATTTGGCTCTAATTCCTGATATTTTTTCACCATCAAGCCAAATTTCATTGCTGAACAATACAGTCATGATAAAAAAAAAAAAAAGTCTAAGTGTCTCCTACATTTTAAAGTCATTCCTTTTCTCTCATAAAAGAAACATTTGGCCTTCTATATCATTACCATAACTATATGAGGAAAAAAAAAAGGTGGGAAAGCAGGACTATATACGGTGTTTCTCAAATTCAAACATAAAAAGGACCAACAGTGCTGAAGAAGAAATTGGAAAGGTAAAAAAACGCTGATTCTAAAAGATAATTAAATTAGAATTGATAGATTAACTAAAAAGTGAAAGAATAGCCAAATAATCTCATTCATCTTTTCATATGTGCAGTACCACTGAAGACAATGGTGTGAGTTATACCAGAAAATCTATGTAACATTTTGCATGTTGAGAGCTTATTAAAAAAAAAAAAAAAAAGAAAAAGAAAAAAGAAAAGAAAGAAAAAGAAGTTTTCGCCCAGCTACATGTGTGAAGAATGCAAACAAAAGTTGAACCTAAACATGCAGGACAGTGACTCTAGACTTGCATCCCTCCCATTCATTTCTTGACTTTGACTTGCCCTAAAGAGCATCCCAAGGCTGTAAATACTTTATTGAGTTATGCCAGGCTGTAGTGATTTACTTCCTCTCCTCTCGCTGTCCGATGCTGAGGATTTACAAAGATGGAAGCGCAGGCCTACTTACCTTCTTCCTTGTGTGGATGCTACCCCGGCTCTCTGCCCCTCTCTCCAAGCTGGTCTCCTGGAGGAAACCTGCCCAAGACACCCCACGCACAAACCTTTTACAGCCACAGGAGTGGGCTCGCTGTGCCTGGTTCCCTTTCAGAAATAAAGCCTGGGAATAGAAGAAAATCACATGATACTTCTTTTCTGAAATAAGTGATGTTACCAGTTTGGCCCACAGCTAAACATTTTACAGTTTCAATGCACAGATATATGCAAAGATGCAAATATTCACCCAGTGCAAAGCTAAACCATTTAAAGTTGCTCTGGTCTGATTTATGTACCTTTCACATAATAGCTTGCTCAGACAAAATCTTTCTACATCTGTTCATGTATCTGTGATTGCATTCAATCATCCATATTCATAATTACCTCCAGTTTTCACAAGGGAGTTCTTTCAAAGCACTGAATGGGTGCACAGTTTATTGGCAATGTCCTCTCTTTGTAATCCGGTTGGAATCCTCCTATCTGCACTTTGTGTTCTTGTGATGTTGAGGCAAACTCTCCTCTTTTCTCCTCCATGCATCACAGAAAGGGTGCTGACAAGGAACTTGTTTCTTTGTCTTCCACTTCTTACATTCTCTCTCACTGTTCTTGCATGAAGGACTTTATCCAATTCAACACAATTTTTTACATGTGTTTCATTGTTGCTAAGTATTACACTATGATGAGGTAGCAAATCCTCTTTTTTTTTTTCAAGAGATCCAATGAACAGATATCCTTCAGGAGATAAAGCAGGTCAGCTATTTTGGTAGCCAGTACCTCCAGATGTAATTCCTCTATGAATTATATACACAGATATAAACTCACAGATACTGAAACTGGTGTTTATAAAAGAGGCAGCAAGCTGACAAAGCTGATTTTGTGTAACAATGAAGCTACACCAGGAGTTTTAACTGTGTGATACAGACAGACCTCATTTAGCTCCTGAACTAGGGTTTCCTTTCATTTCAGTTGTTGATTAGGCTATTCAGTTTTTGTAAGTCATGTCATATATACTGTATTTAAAGAATTATTTTCTGAAGAATGAACGAGTTGTAGGATAGTATAATCATGAATAGAGAAATTGTTCTGCATGATACAAGCAATGGAAAAGCAACCATTGCATTCCTTGAAATTAATGAAGGTCTTGGGTAATGCAGGAAATGCTAAAAGTAGCATCTCACATAAATGTAGTATAAGTATTGGTAATTTTCTCATAGATAAAAGAAGTTTATTTCAATTACCAGAGATATTAGCATAGTGCAAAATAGTATGTATTTTATAATAACATATAGAATAAAATATAATTCACAAAATTTCCTAATACTCTTCAATAGCTGTTTTGTCAAAAATTGAATAGAGACAAGGAGCTACATTGTGCCATTTCTGTCACTTTATTCAGTGCCAAACTGCAGTGCCCAGTGATGTCAATCAGTATTTTGTGAACTTAACTGTTTATCTCGAGCAGAGTGATAAACGTCTAGCCCTCCAAAAGTAATCAGAAAGTTTTCATCAGACTTGAGCAGTGATGTATAAGGAGTAATTCTAGAGGATATTATGCCCTGTGGGCACACTTCTTCCTTACAATTTCTCCAGTGGTTCATTCTTGGTGCAGGCAATTTGCTACTATGAACAATATTGTATATGCTATTTGGAACAGTCTGCTGAAGCACCAGACGTTAGCATCACAGACCCTCCTACTTTTCCAGCTACTTCCCACTCATATACTCAGGTAATCCAGGACAAAGAAGGTGCAACTTCCATAACTAGCAATTGATTGACCTGTGGGTGATGAGACCTGCCATAGATTAAGACCTAATTTAGAGAAGAACACAAGGGAGCAGTAGATTCTCAGCTTTAGTTCATGCACAGCTAGTTTTACTGGGGGTCAGACTCTCCATTAGACTGTGTACTTCAGAATTAGGAGCAGTATTTTAAAGCAGATATGTTGCATTGTGAACTTGAAGGGATGGCAATGAGTGCAAAGCGGGGAAAGATCAGAAATGAACTGAAAGCAGGAAGGAGAGGAGGAGGAGAAGGCAAGCAGGCTAGTACTTATTTATTCTGAAGATAAACATATTTCCTAAAGAATATCATTATGACTGCTAACTAGAGGCCAGGCAGACAGCAGGCCAGACTTAGGAATATATTTGGGAGACAGTAATTACTGCATCCTCACGACATTCTTTTTTACTTTATAAGACTATGATTGGTAAAGCTTCTTTTATTTGTTTCTGTCAGTTTGTATTAAGTCATTGCTGAAGAAAAAGCAAACAATCTGCTTTATTTGCTTCATAAATATAATTATAAACTTGCCAGAACGGGGTTAGCCACAAATTAACATGACAGCTACATTCACTTTCCCATGGATTATTTATGAACAAACTTCAACAGTATATAGCTACTGATAGGACCAGGTGTTGCCGGCGGAGTTGCTATAGTGACAGGCCACAAGAGCGGTCCAAAAGATACGGCAAACATCTTGTAATCTGCCAGCTCGGGAAGTTTGCTCTTTAAGAAATACTGGTTACCTTTGCAAATATAACCAACGCCGGGCATGAAAAAGGCGGGTATTTTGTGCCGGGGTCCACGCTGAGCTACTCGGCTCCCTTATCCCCGCAGGTTCAGGGTCTGGGCCGCAATCGAACTACTCCCTCCCTCCTTGCAGATACAGACAGCACCTCTTCCTTTCCTGTACGTAGACCTAACAAATGTCCACAGGATGATTATTTGCTGTATCTTTGGAGTTTTCTATATATGCTATTTGTGATAGCACTAGATTTTAAATATTTACAATTGTTTCTCCTTTTTGGATCTCTGCCGTGGAAACCGGCAGCACATTTTCCAAATAAATAATACAACATAAACCTATTTTATCCATCGGTTAGTGGATTCCAGACTAAGCAAAAGACAATGGTCCAAAGCAAACAACCAAGAAACCAACAGGCAGGAAAGAGAAGAGGAGGTGGGAGTTTTGTTAAAGCTGTTAGTAAAAGGGTACCAAGCAGGGCTGTCTTCACAGTGCGGGAACAACCTTCTGCACGGATAATCACTGCATCCATTGATGTTCACACACAATACAAGGTTCAAGGGGTGTTTTTTTTCTGTCCTGTATTTCAGGAGGTCAGCCACAGCTCATAAATACATTTTACTTGGCTTAATCCAAGAGGCAGGAGTCATGAAGCTAAGAAATGAGAGGAGAAAAAACAAAACACTCTGCATTTTTACAATGGCATAATATAGACTATTGAAAGAACTCGGCACTATTTAGATGGTGGCAGTGACAAACTGGTATTTGCCCTTGGATCGACACGTGCAAAGGCACAGTCCTTGTAAAAAAGGGATAGCAAACCAGGCTAACAATAACAGGCATTATCAGAATGATTCCAGCTGCAAGGGGGACACTTGCAGCGTCCATTGCATTCTGAGATGTAAAAGGTATTTAAGGCTAAAAATAATCTTGTAAATTGTCTTCTGCATTTCTGCTTTAAAGTCATTTGTATTACTTCTCTGATCATTTTCATTTTCCTTTTTACATCTAATAGTAAAAATACTAAATGTAAGTAGAAATGGTCACAATTTTCACCCTCCTCCACATGTTTCTTCTTTCAGAGGCTAAAGACATCACTGACATTGGTGCTGTTATGCAGGATAGATATTACTTGAAAAGGAAAATGGACAAACCTACAAATTTTGCAGATTGTGAAAATTACCTTCTTGATAAAAAATAAATTGTAGTTTGTTACTTCAGCAGATGCTGTGGCCTGGCTATGAGTAAAGAAACCATATCAAAAATGATTGTATTTTAATGATCATAAGAAGAGGTTACAGGAGAGAAGCTTGCTGCAGGCTCCTTAAGGCAAACCTTTCAAAATCAAGTGAACTGCATCTCCTTTAGTACTCACAGTTATTCAAGAAATATAAAATGAAGAAACACAACCCCTGTGAGAGCAAAGTTTGCCAACTGGCGGTGCCCGCAGACCGAGGGCATCCTGCACTATGCCAGCAAGTTTGTGGCTTGGGATTTTACTTATCAACTGCCCACCCAAACTCAATGGAGAAAGATATGGGAGCACCCGTCCTGGGGCCATGGGCCAGACTGGGGGTGCGCTATGGAGTGCTATAACGTATTATGTGGCACAGAGACTCAGGGTATTTTGAACGCTCATTAAAATATTAAAAATGGACTGCTTGCTATCTCAATATATCTCTTCCAAGCACTGGAATATTCATGTTCTCTACTTTCCTCTATAAATTCTCTTAATTTTATATGAAGCCTCACAGAAAGCACTTAATGACCATACAAAGAGAAAATCGCAAATTCTCCCTTTTTCATTTCTCTCTCTCTAGAGAAAAAAAAACAACAAGAGAAACTATTAACTGAAACAAAGAGAAAGCTCTATGATTTATGAAATCTGGACTAGTCATAGAGCCCTGGAAACCTGCGGCCTTGTACGGCACTGACTTAGGCAAGGCATGTCATTCAAAGGAGCAAAACAAAAAAACATTAAGACCTAACAAATCTCCCAGAATTCAGAGAATTCTGACTTGAAAGACACAGCACATGGAAGCCTCGTGTGGCTGGAATAGTTTAATTCTCTTTTTTTCCCCCTTTTTAAAATCAAATGCAGATTTGACAAAAATTTATCATCAGAGATGAAAGGCAATTGATTGTTAATGCTATATATGTTATTTACAGAGGAAAAACAAAACTGCACTTACAGGAAAAAAAGCCAATGTTATTTGACCTTCTTTGAATAATATTCATCTTAGGCATGGCAAAAAAAAGTTAATGTTCCAATCAATATATTTTCAGGACGCTTAGTTTGGTACAGCACAGCCCTTCCTAAATCATAATAGGATATTTTTACATTCTTCATAAGACCCTGTAAGATAACAAAAATTCAAAGGTGGGGGAGACTGGATAACAACAAAAGGCTAATTAAAATATTTTAAAAGGAGAATTACGATTTCATTTGAATCTTATTCTTTTTCAAATTGTAAAATATTTCATTTCTGGAAAATATATTTCAGAAACATTTTGTAATTTCTGACTACGTATGCCTCAGTGTTCCCATTATCGTTTTCTTTCTAAACCCAAAATGAATTTCTTGAACTTCGGTATCTGTCCCCTTTCCTGGTACCTGCACTGGAGATGGAGAGTAGCGTTTTGCTTCTATGTAGTTGCTGCAAAGTGTAAGAATGAAATCCTGGGTCATCCGTGGCCCAGCGAATGGCATCCATTCTCCAGATATGAAAATAGCTTCCATTAAAGTGTCTCTTTTGCCATACCAGACAGGCATACATGGTCAATGTTGCAGCATACTCTTCACACTTAGACTTGGAAATTGCACCATTCACAGTCTGAGAATATCTCAGAGCAGGGAAAGGCTTTAAACAGCTAAAAAAGTTTTCTTCTGATATTTAAATAGGGAAAAAAATCGAGTTCCTGACATCATCTCCTTGTTTCATGAGAGAAGCTATTAGCATATGAGAGTCTTTAGTCTAAAAATCCTCTACAATTTAAAAGAGAACAGCACTTAAAAAAAAAAAAAAGCACCATCAATCAGCTCTAGGTGCATTTCAGACTCAGTCTTTTCTTTATAAAGATGATAAAATATCCCCCACCTTCAGAAATACAAGTTTTATTTCAATATTTAATAACAATAAAGGTGGGATAAAATATTTTATTCTACTTGGTACTGAATAATTTAGGCTTTTTATTGATCTTTACAGGCTTGGTTTAAATTCAAAACTTGGTTTAAAAAAAAACTACTATTTAAATTACTTCTGTAGTTTCAGAAGGCAAAAATAAATAGGCATACTTGACTCTTGAAAGAATACATACGCATAATATGCTGTTTTATTTGGTACGTTTTATTTGCCAGATCCTACCAGTATTCCTATCCTTTTTCTTCCAGCACATAGTAAAATTTTAGTACAATGGCTTGTGAGATACTTCAGATTCAGGAAAAAAAAATCCAATTTAAAATCATTCATATAAGTACCACCACACCACAATTCAGTATTTTTAAAAAAATCATTTCCATATGTGCCCTGTATGGCAAAATTACAACACTAGGTTAAATACATTAGACAGAAGACTTGCAAAGGTATTTGCTATTATGTCAAATGAGTTCTCTCCCATGCAGCAACTTCCTAAAACCAGTTTAATTACAGTGCCCATACAAAGGATATACGTTACAAATTAAAAGGAACATGGAAGAAAGCCTTGAAACAAATCCTTATTTCTAGATTTCCCCTTGGGTCTTAGTGTTATTTTACCATTAAGCCTTTTCAGTAGTAGAGATTGCATTTTGGTATACAAGGAATTCTCATTGTACTGATATTCTCCTTGTAGAACAAGAAAGTTAAACACTGTAAAACATTTACTGAATTCTGGAATTAGAGTGTTACCATTGAAAAAGAGCATTTATACTTAGGTAGAGTAGTATTACCCACTTTGTCCGAAAAAAGTAATCTTTTCTCCAAATATAAAGGGTGGGGAGAGGAGGGAGAGAAAAAAGATGTAACAAGTTCTTCCTCAGATCTGCCTAATTCTGTAAAGTTGATGCATACGCTAAGTGGAACAGTAAAGAAAGTAGTTGCAAACTTGTTTATTACTATCCTAACCACATCCAATTCCAAGGAAGGGAAAACTTGATATATGTAGATGGAATTTGAAGTAGCATTAGTTTTGGAGTAATATCCATTCATAAACTTCAAAAAGTCTAGAAGCATAGAGTAGACTAACTTCGAGACAATAAATCTTGGGAAATCCAATAATTGATTCATGATTGTGTTTCTTCGGAATGACAAATAAATAAATAAGCAAATCACTGCTGATACTCTGCCAATTAGTTTTTTTTAAAACACAGCAATATTTTGACAGATATCATAATTAATCAAAATATTTTTATATCATAAGAAAGAAAATATTGTCAATCACAGCATGAAAATCAAGGGAAAATGCTCCGTAAAAAACTTATTTACAAAGAGCAATAAATTACCTGAAATGCGTTCTATGTTGTCAAGGATCAGCATATACCAAACAGACTCAAAAGCGACTCCTTCAAAATATCTGGCTGGAAAATATTGACATAAATTTAGACAATTCAAATGAAACTCTGAAAAAAGAGAAGACAAAATAAAGGTTTAAAGTACATAGAAGCCTGACTTAAAGCACTATTAAAGTCTAGTAAAATGAAAGCTCACAATTACAAAAAAAAATTCAATTAAGCAAACCCAACTAGTATATCCTGCAGTTGCTTTCAGAACACAAGATCATAATTCAAAAATCAGATGATTAGAATTGTTCAGAGTATTTTTATTCATCGCTCTTCAACCTCATTGCAGAGGTGTCAGTTTGTCCTGAGATATCAGGTCAATTTTATAATTAATTTTCAAAGTTAAAGCAGAAAGATGCACTTTGTAAGAGTGCATTTAATTCCACTAAAATGAAACGACAGGAGAATCTCTGGAAGTCTGAAGATTTAATTCAGATAAGCCCTAACTTGGCTATGAAGGTGTGCCAACATTGACAAATCCTTTGGATCCAGGAGCAGTGTAAGTCTTTGACTCTCTAGCTTAAAAGAAGAACACCTGTCTCGACACCCTCACTTACTTAAGATCATAAAATTGCTTATATCTAGTTCCATATACAGTATTTGTTAATTATTAGGAATTTCTTGATATCTGTTTATGTGGTTCATAATGGGTGGCTACTATGGCTTTAATAAGCATAGAAATTATACAATAGTATAAATCTACAGACATCTTGGGGTTTATGAGCAGAATTTCACCACAATAGACATAAAGACTTTTGGTCAATAGTCACTGCTGCATAAACTGGAGTTCAAGTCCTCCACAGGCAGTGCCCAGGGAAGGAGTCCTGGTGCTTAAACAGTCCATGTGAGTATACATAAGGCAAGTGCTACACTGCTGCTTTTTGAAATATAGAAGTGTTTACGGTTAGTTTTCCAGTGTCTCCAAAGCTTCTCTGAATGCAGAAGAGCTACCCAGAAAGACTGCTGGATCAGAAAATTAAAATATAGTGGGTGGGGTTATAAATAATATATCAGCATTTAACTGGATTTAGGTATACGTTTACAGTAAGGTAACAGTTTGTCAACAATTAAAAAAAAAAAAAAAAAAAACACCCTACAATGAGAAAGCTGTTTAAACCTATTAAATACAACTTCCCAGCCATGACTGCAAAAGCTGGTAATTTATTCCACAGTAGTTTTCTATCCAGACTTATTAAACAAAACACACATACGTACATTTTCAAACTGCAATCAACCATGAAGAGACCCAAGTTTGAAAGACTAAACAATGAGATTTTTTCCAAATTTGTGTAAACAGTTACAAACAAAAATTCTGCAAGCAACTATTCTGAGCCCTTATTATACCACTAAAATTCTAATATGCTAATCTATCTTACAAGTGAATTTGTTGTATTTTAGGATCTTCCTCTTTAATGTCTCTGCCTGTCTTTATTTATACGTACTCATTCCACTGTGAGTAGTTTTGTTGCAGTAGGTACAAGCTCAGCTCCATCTCCTGACTTCTGTGGAACCCGGCCAACTGATACCAACCACAGACCATGGACTTCAATTAAAACTTGCACAGTACACCAAGCTAAACAGCAAGCACCTGCTGTTCAGGCTTTTTATTTCCCCCTAAGATCAAGACACAGCTTTTTAACAGTAGATGCTTAGATTTGTTACACAACCTCATTAATATGTTTTCAGCCCATGACCTTTGCATCATTCGGTGATTTCAGAACTTTAAGGATCAACGTGATCCTTATTACCTAATAAGGTCGTATGAAGAGAAGCCACACCAGCAAAATTCATCAAAATAAGATAACCATTTACTGCAGATTCCCAACTAACTTGATCCATAAATTCCTTGTCTTCTAACTTAAGACAGGAAAAACCTTTTTAGTAATTATACATAGTGTAGCAATAAATATAACGTTGCTCTACAGAACATCACCACATAGTTCAAGTGTGGAGCCTGCTAATATGTATTTTAGTTAATAAAGTTACGTGTTTATCTGAAGCTTGACAAGCTGCTGCTGTATCTTAATTCAGGAGAATTATGGTTAAAGGTGATCTGAACAAACAGCTGAGAATTGAAGCAGTAATTAGTGGAAGCAAGGAAGTGTGGAACGATTAGAGATAAATAAAATAAAGTCATTTTCTGTTAGAGGGTATCAGAAAGGTTCTTAAGGAGAATTTTAAATGAACTGAAATTGCTTTATGAAAATGCAGTATTATTATATGGGTTAATGATCCATTAATGTCTATCATTTATAATCATAATAAAGTTTACTACTTGAAGTTATGTAAAAAGCTATTGTATCAGATATATCATCATGAAGCTATAGGACTATGCTGTTTCATTTAAGTGCTCACATAAGTTGCAGCACTGAGCCTCTTTGTTACCTCGCAAGGATCTCGTGGAGAAAACAGCCCTCTGGACTCATAGTTCTGCCTCTTCAATCCCCACTATAACACATGACTTATGATCAAAGCGTGTTACCCTTAGGGCATTACCTCCCCTTTCTAGCATCCCTCTCCCCCAACCATGACCAGCCAGAATCCTCCTGAATCTTCCTGGACCAGGTGGTTGAGCATGTGATATTACAAGGGCATCATAACAGCAGCCCACTTTGCTAGGTGCAGAAGCAACGGGAGGTATCACAAAACACATTCCACAGGATTTTTGTTTGGGTCCTTCTCTCAAACTGGAGAAAATCCCATCACAAGTGGTTTTGTTGGGATGCTGCTGGCTTCAGCTGCAATCTTCAGAAGCAAAGCAGCTATTCCTGCCCCTGAAGGGGCAGCAGTAAAACCTCAGGGACCAAAGAAAGATTTTGTAGCCACACAGTTGCTGGGCCTTGGTCACTTCTCATTTGGATCTGACAAATGCAAGTTAAGTAATATTTGATGCACCTCCAAAACAGCATGTGGCATTTGAAAATGTAATACGAGAAATATAATTTTCTGTGTGACTAGTAGCAAGCTTTTTTGAGGCCTCTGTCAAGATCTAACCTTCAAAAGGTAACACATCTCCTTGGTGCTTTGTAATACAGCCTACGCCGTGTTCAGGTGTGTATTTTACAGGAGTAATTAATACTTTGATTATTTTACATGAGTGCCTCCTATGGACTTCAAAGAGACTTATATCATTCGAATGCATTAATTCAATGAACTTCGTTTAACCTGATCTCATCCTATTGACATTGACTGCAGACCACTTGTAATGACTGTGAGAAAATTTAGACACAATTTACATAAGAAAAGAAAATCCAAGATGCTTCTGAAGTTCAGAAATTTGATTCCGCTTATAGAATTTCTCAGACAAGAAAGGACCATTTAATTTGACCTGCTGTATAATACTAGGTATGATCTACATTCAGTCATCCTTGTTCTGAGCTGACTGGCTTCTGCTCAAGCACGTCCTTAGAAAGGTAGGCTTTAACTATTTTGAATTCATAAATCGGAAAAATGTGTCTAGAATTTTCAAAGGGAATGTTATTTCTAGGATATTCAGGTACTACTATTTCTCATTGTAGATGAAAATGCTGCAATATCAACTTCTAGCAATTTTGTCTGCTTTTCTGTCACAGGCTACAGTTATATCAGTAAAGCACACACAAAAAAAAGACTGTAAAACTTTCAAATGTTTTTAGACATCATAATTCCTGCATATGCTTTCATACTGCAACTGACTGTGAAATTACCTCTACTACTTGAGTACTACTAGTATAATTTAGTACAAAATGCGTTTACGCATCTCATTCAGGCCCCTTGGTCTGACAATGCAACATCTTGACATCCAATGTTAAATGGTAATAACTTCACATTATTTAGCTTTCTACCCGCTGCACAACATAACACTTTGCAGACTGCTTCCTTGAACAATTGGCTTTTCTCAAATCTAATGTAATTTCACTGTCATCATTTTTAAATATAATGCCTTATACTCCCTGGGAATAAAGTGCCTACCTACCAGAAAAAGAAGATACACATGAATTAATACTTGTAGGACTCAGATTTTTTGCTTGCATAAATCAGTTCAATCTGGCTTTGTCTTGCCATTGCTATAAGACTCACCACTTTCCCCTACCACTTTCGTGTACCTGTACATTTTTCTCTATCCTGGCAGTTACTGCTTGCTGGTGCACAGTTTTATTTCCCTTCAGGAGAACACCAACATATAAGCAAAAACAAAACTCTGTAAAACATCCAAAACTCTGTAAAATATGTTCTTCCTTTAGCTATAATTTACCGACTAGGAGGTCAGTCCTGATACAAAGCAACAAGTATCCCTCTTCCAAAATCTTGTCTTTCAAATATTTAAAAATGAATATACTTCAGACCTTGGAAACCTTCTGGATGCAACTGGAGGCACAGCTGTGCAAAAAAAGGCACTGAACCCTTATGGAGCCTTAGCACCATTTTAATTGCTTTGAAGCTGACCAGAGAATATGTCCAACAGCACAGTGTCCCTAGGGACAGGAATACGTGCACAGCGGTGTGTCCCTTTTTTTCTGGGCCTCCATTGCAGAGATCACAAGTGTGTAAAATGGACAGGCCGGCGATGCTCCTAGGTTCCAGCAGTTCCTATTTGCCAATAAGCACCACCACTGCAATCAGCTTTAATTTTCTCTAACTCATGCAGCAAATCAGGCTGGCCACTGGCCAAGCTGAGAGGCCTGTGACAGCCGCTCAACACTGGCTGACGCCACCTCAGCACATCGGGCTGCGCTAGACCTGGCTGGTGCTCAGTCAAAAGACCTGCTCTGATATTCTGAAAGTGAATCCTATGGCTCAAAACTTCCTCCTCACTAAGCCAGAATAACATAGAAAAATACACCCGCACAAACTTCATCATAAACAAAACTGGAAGCTCCCAGCTATCTTGGAAGACTAAATGCAATCAGTTAAAATTTAAAACTGTTAAGAGGTATCACATACACACTGTTTCTAGCTTTAGACAATATTTGTCCACAATTTTAGGAGTCTCAGGGTAAAAGAATACTGAACTTGGTTCTAATTCCCTGTGGGAAACCTTGCTGGAAAATAACTGAAGTAAAAAACAATTCACTTCTTATTGTGCTTGAAAGAGGGAAAATGAAGAATAGCTTGGCATTATTATTAGGTTACCTAAGTTCACGAACTCTCCACAGTCTACAGGCAATCTATCATAATACAATTTCAACCCAGTTCATATCAATTTGAAGTGATTTCTTTTTCGTTTAAAGCTAAATCAATTGTATCTTGGACTAAATTAATAAAAGTGGCCATACAGGAAGTTGCATAGCCTTAAACAAATAAACTCTAGAAACAGCATTAACAAAAGTGATGCAACTCAGGTGGATGCAAGTGGTTAGAATAATGCTGATAAAAGGCAATATTGGAATCTATAGGAATTGAGGCTTTCTCCTATTCTTTTGAAGTCTTTGCAAAATACATTGACATTAATAGGGATAGCAGTAGACCTTTGCTGTTGAAAGCTCCTGCTTGCCTATGTCCATAAGCAAGCTCCCAGTAACCTAATGGGGGCCCAGTTTCAAAGAATAACTGCCTAAATAAAGGAAGAATACCAGGGCGCACACATACATTGCATTTATTCACATTCATTTATTCATTGAAATTTCATCTGTAAGTGAATTAGGCTGTTAAAACCTAATTTCATTAGGACAAGCGAGTGCTGTTCGTGGGACTGAATTCCCACAAAGACTGTCAAGCCAATCCATTTTGCCTGATTTCACAGTTCCAGACTGCACAGTCTACTTGGGCTTGCAGTACCCAGGAAATCATCATAGATGATGGACCTGTAAAATAGTCTCCTCTCATTACAGCCTTTCCACCTCAGATGACTTGGCAGAAACACTCCTCCAGGTTCTGCTGTCAGACAGGAGTTTCATTTGAATTACCTTCCTTCCCAGCTTCCTGGACTCCTTTCTCCCCCCCTTTTTTTTTTCCTCCACATAATGTCTTCTCCAGGCTTTTGTTCTCACTATCCTTCACCCCACTGAACCATAATAGAACCAGCTGTCTTCACCATTAATGAAACAGGATGAACAGATGTGGGCAAAAGAGCCGTTTGCTGTATGACTAGTAGCCTAAGTTCAGAACAGAGACAGAGATATTACAGGATGCTCCAGTATGCGGTAGATGCTCTCAGCAGTTACTTCTCATGCCCTTAGGTCTTCATGAGTAAATCTACATTACAGTGCATCAAGCCAATTGTTCCCGTTGCTGAGCATGACTTCTTTGGTGCTTTAATTAATTCACCCACAGCGTGAGCACTGCTGTGTTTGATGCACAGTCATTCTTGAAGTGCTTGGGCATATAATTACTACCATGAAACAAAGACTAATGGACTGATAGAAATAGTGGACTAGAAAATACAAGAACACAAGAAGGTAGAATTTTAGTAAGACAGGCAAATCTAACTTGAACTCTTTCTGCCAGCAGCTGTCATCAAAAGAGTATATATATTTTTTTATCCTCACTCATTTCCCAGAGTTTCCCAAAGGCTTTGTGGGTTGAAAAATGACTCTCTTTAGTTTCAGGTTTTACCTGGAGTTGTATTTAAAAATTATGTCTAGTCATAATTTTATTTGTCGGCTTAACACCACTTGGGGCAGAAGGCAAAAAGGGAAATCATAGTTTTTATTTGCCTTTGTTCTTGAAAAGCTGGTTTATATACTCTGCCTAGCAAGATGAAAACAAAAAAAAAAAAAAAAGAGAGAAAAAAAAAATAAATCACAGCAGTAAAATACGTATGCACTTCTTTCACTTGCCCAATAAATGTGCTATTCTAGATAAACAGGAAATGTGTGTATTTTGTTAGCACACTTCTTAAATATGAGCAGCTTTTTCCCCCCCTCTCTGAATTCTCCTACAGCAGGACATATAGACTTCAAGCTAGTTCCAGTCCCGTATCAGAAAGCCTCCTGCCTCTGTGGATTTCATGCTTTTCTTCCACAAGGCAGACCACAGGAAGGCAAGCTTCATTAGGATGTTTGCTTTCTTACATTGTTACTTCTAAAATATGCAAGTAGTATGTGGGGCAAGGGCTTTTCTAATGAAAGAAATGGTTAATACAGCACTGGTTTTGCAACACGAAAGTCTATTCCTACACTTCTCCAGAAAGCTATTGGCTTAAGTCAAACAAAGATTTAGGTAGATTCACTTATGTGTTTTGGTCAAATCTTTAAAGCAGCACTAAGCCGCTGATAGAAAGTTAAAAGTCAAAATAAACATGGATGTGATACGTACTACTGAGAACAGTAACATGAAACATCACCACACAGCCACATGCTAACAGTTTAAATTATAGCATTATTTCAGTCAAATCCCCACATTTAGATTCCATGATGGAAAGTTGTGTGAAAAGAAGACACCTCTGATCTCAAATTTATATTAGGAACTTCCATGTTGTATGTCTTAAATAGGCAATAACTAACAAGATAATCAGAAGTAATCGCTTCTTATTCCATGACTATCTGGAACTATTCCACTTTGTACAGAAGAGTATTTACTGAGTCTCTGACAAGCTGATTATAAGCCAGCTACTGGGACCTCATCTGGAATGTACTAATTGGAAAGGAACTTGTATACAAGTGTCCCAAAACCCAGATGACTGCCTTGATCAGCAGGCTATGCAATTAGGGCTCTATTTCTGGGTTTTCATGATAATTTAGATCTTAGTGTTGCAGTGTTCTCTCCAATAAAGAGGAAAAAAAATGTGGAAAGCTCAATATTGTATTACAAGTGGAATTCTTGTTTTCCAGACATTTCTACCTACATTTGCTTTGTTCTTGATAGCAAAATCTTCTCTTAAAAATAATCATGCTTCACTTTAAGGTAGTAACGCAATGTTTTTACACTTACCAATACTCTACAGAAACCCAGGCATTCATCGGAGAAGAGAAAAAGAGAATAGACTCAAGTGAACAAAAGGAATCAGAGCTTTCATGAGGATTTTTGGTACATCTCAGAGAACTAAATCCGTATAAAATGGAATACAGAAATCCTTCAGAGTCCTGGGTGCTTCAAGAGGTTTGCCATCTGTAATTCACATTGACAGACTCACATGGGTCTCATTCCCATCTTCAGTGCTACAGCAAAATTACAAATGAATACGCAATTTAAGGAAGACCCAGTGTCAGCTGCCAGTCAACAGAAGTCCTATTTTACTATCTATCCATTTTTTTCTCTAATAGAGAATTCCAGCTGTAGTTTGCCTACTTGCTCTGTCTTGTGTTTTTCTTAGGCTGCTGCAGCTTGGGTTTACTCAGTTCCTCACAACCCTCCTCTACAGAGGCAATGCAGTCTATTCACCTACCGCGTCACCCATCTGCGCTGCGGTGGTTTCTGCTGGTCTTCCAGGGCTACTCGTTGCTGTCATCATTTCAACACACCGGGCTGCGACTGCAGGCTGCCAACTATTGTTTCTCAGGTGCATAGATTTTAATGCCTAAAGAAAGACACCTCCTATTGTTATTTAATAAAATGACTATAATAATAACACCTTACATTTATACAAATCCCTTTTCACTGAAGTTTATGAACATTTCGTTCCCTGGTTACAATGCTAGGGATTATTCTGCCTGTCACTGAAAAGCAGCTACCTTTACCATGCAACACACCTGCTTAACAGTACAAAGCAATGCTACACATTTGGAACATGTCTATATGACAACGTATATTACATGAACCACTATCACAATCTTCCTAGCGCAGAAGTGTAGCAGGACAAGTTAAAAAGTACCCATATGGACAAATTTGCTGCAAATATGGTCACCGCTAGCTAGAAAATAGGGTCCCAGGTCTGCTGACCCAAAAAGTAGATTTAAGAGACAGTCTGAAGCACCAATTATAAAAACAGATAAACAGAAATCAAGGATAAACAGAGCAGTGTCTAAGATCTTGACATTTCAAAAACAATGAAATGTTCTTTTCCATGGCCCAGTTAATCTATTGACTTATGTTAAAGTTGTTACTTTCACATAAGCATAGGCTAAAAGTGCTTTAATATGGAGACTGAAACTCTAGGACAGTACAATTGAAAACTACAAGTTTCTCACAAACATTACAGTCTAGCTTGAAAGAGAAAAAATGACAAGAGTCATCACATTATTTCAATGAAAGATATTTAAAACATTATACAATGAAGTCTTATTTGTCTATGCTCCTCAACATCTGCAGGTATTATAAAAACTTGGGAGGCTCTGTGGAGTTTGAAGAAACGGTGCCACTTGTGCACTTGCACTGTGCTGCACTCATTCTAAAAAATTTGCTCATCTCTGAAATGAATATAGGTCTTTTTGAAGCTTAATTGTAAAATTAATTGAGCCATTTTAAATGTGATGATTTCTCCCCAGACTCCTTCTGTACTTAGACAGCAAACAGAAATATTCCTCTAAATGTCTGTTCAACACAAACCTTTCAAATTCTGCGTACACATCAAGGACATGACCCCATGTTTGTCTGGATCCATTTTTTTGTTGAGAAAGGTTGTTATAGTATCGGTCCTCTTCTTATCTCTTGAAGACAGTAGCCCAAATTCTCTCCCATTACACAAGTCCAATCTCACATTGATTTCAATGGGCTTCGGTGAAATAACCGAAAACAGAATTTGGCCCGTAATCTCTCACTTGATCATCTAACTAGTAGGTGCTTAGCCAAGATTAGATTTAAAGATAGATCAGAGGGGTATTCAAGGACTTGGGAACGCCAAAGTCTCCTGTCTTTGGGGAAAAATACAAGATTAAACAATGTGCGTTTTATAGCAAGAGTTCTTTGAACAGGGAAGAAACGCTTAACTAAAGGACTAACTGGTGTTTTCCTCCCTCCCTTAATAAAGAGGGAAGAGTTAGGTTCTAGAAGAAAATACATCTTTTTCTATTTTCCAGTTTTACTTGAAAAGTTTTATGAGACTGTTCATGATTGTCTTAGGGTAGGGAATATTTACTGCTTTTCTTACCCTACATACAATATAATTGGAAGCAGCAGGTGCCTACATACTCTCTTCTCTACCAGGATCGTCTTTTGACCTTTTCCGAGTCAATTGCCTAAATACACTGGACTAGTTTCTGCTGAGGGCCCCTTGGTACTATATGCTAGGCAGTCCATGAGATAAGAGGTAAGACTTTTTTAAAGCTTGAGGTGTTGAGTGCTAAAACAAAAAGCATACACCCACAACAATACTGGCAATGACACTAAGCTTAAATGCTTTCTAAAGACTCAGAAGGTTGATTATTAGCCACTGTTCCACTCACTGGTCATCATCTGTTGAATCATTCTCAGTCTTTTGAGACAGTAAGAATCAATCATCAGAAGTAGAAATCAGAAGAAGAGAGACTTGACTTGGATTACACAGCAGCCCTGCAGCTGACTTTGTAGAGAGAATAGAGAGAATCTCACTAAGCTTTGATGCTTAGAAAAATGTTAAAAGGGAAAAAAAAGAAAGAGAAAAAGAAAAAAGTCAAACATTTCACTCTCAGGCTTCCTCTTTTTTAGTCAGACACAACCACTTGGTTTATATTAAAAAGAAAAAAAAAGCACAAGGCAAGAACAATTGTGATTTGTGTAGTGCATGGTTTCAGGAAAATTCTCATCTTAAATTGCAACTGCAGAATTATTGGTTCTACAAGAAATAAGAGCATTTACAAGTTACGTTTCCAGATTTTAGAAATATTTTCAGCTTAGCAGTTGTAGACAGATTGTATTTATTAGAAGGTAATTTTATTCACGAAGAAAACCAAATAAACTTGATGGAATAGTAATTGAGAAAGTAAATGCAGATGATCATTTCA
>NW_010588468.1:53666-85770 GCF_000705375.1 Tinamus guttatus
GAATGCCAAGGCCGCAGGATCAGTGAGGCAAGATCAGTACCAGAAATAACCAATAATTTGTGACCACTTTTTCCAAGCTTTTGGGCACTTAGACAGCAATTTTTATACTCAATTATATCTCTGGAAAGAAAATCTAACTTGGATATAGGTGCCTATGGAGATTTATTTTGCAGACAGTGCTGTTAGAAGCATAAACTTGCGGAGGCTGCAATGCTGCCCCTATTACTGCTCTCCAGAGCAGAAAAGGACCACGAGCATGAAGCCAACCTGCCGTCCAAAGGCCTGTTCAGCTTTCGAATTCACACCAGGCCATAGTGGCAGGCATGATGCAAATTTAGCTAGCAACTGGTTAAAGATGCTGCAGCCCTGCTTGTTTGTTACAGCCCCTCTGCCAGAGGTTACCCCCTTCTCAGGAGAGCACTTCAGGGCTGCCTTGTAGCCAAGCCATTCAGCTTAAATCCATCTTGAGCTGGCAGCACAAGGTAAGCCAGCAGGCCTTGCACCTGGAGCAATGCCCTAGCTGATGTAGAAACAGCAAAATCCAGAGCAGTTACCACAAGTGATGGGCAGAATCTTAGTACACCATAAATACTGCCTAGTGAAAGTGTTTGGTTCTAGTTATCTTAATTTCTATCTTTGAATTACTCCAAAGACACTCCATAATACTCACAAGTCTTCCTGTCTCTTCTCTGTGCTTTTCTCTCACCACTTTCTCTTGTCTCCAAGCTTAGACCTGTATGGTTAAAAGCAGCAGCAGTTCTTAATATTACGGAGGGAACGTCCCTGTGTCACTCTTACTCAGGTTCCTAAGAAACCTCACAGAAACACTGCAAAACATGTCATCTACCTTATGCTAGGTTTTGATTTGATTTTTTTTAACTCTCCTAGGATTTGGAGGGCTTTTTTTCTCTTTGCTGACTGGTTGAACAGCATAATAAATCTACTTATTTTATACTTTTGTGGCATAGACTCTGAAATCCATTCCTAAAACAATTTCCACAAAAATAAAACAATTCTAACTTATCCCCATATGCAGCATCAGATTTGCTGCACAATTACAGGGAACTATACTCTGCCAACACTGTTAAATTGAGGACCTCTCTTTTCCTGGCTCTGCTACTGTTGGACAGCTTATGTTCCTACTGCTTTGCCTCCATCTGTGCTAACAACAGAATCCTTTTTGATTAAAATGTTGCTGAGTTATACTGTGAAAGCTCACTTGAACTGTGCACTTGCTTCACTTAGAAATACTTTCCCCCCATTTGGATGTGAGATGCAAGCACTTGATGTTTACGCTTCTAGCCTAAGGTATTTCAATGAGAAGAAAGAACCAGACTTTTTAATTAATGTACAGTTTCTCAAGGAGGAAGAATCTCAAGCTCTGGGTGAGTCTTTCCAATTGTATAAGGATGTTTATAAGGAGATAGTTAGCAAACAGGTATACGAATGAATGCCTGAGAGAGAGGGAAAAAAAAAATCCTCATACAGGGAAACAAGGCAGAACTTTGTGAAATAAGAACTTAAAACATACACATGCAGCATCCCTCTAAAGATCTCATGCTTAAATGAAACACAGACTGAACAGTAACTACTAACGTAAGTAGAAAACGAGGTCCTACACGTTGAAATGACCATGAAGAAAGCTGAGGATGCTTTGGTCTCCACGCAAACCCTACTTTAAATTGTAAGAAATTGTAAGAAATCTACAGTATAAGCCAAGAGTTTTTCCCTGCCATTGCACAGTCGTTGCACAGTTTATCTTGAAAAACATGCTAACTGCAAAGTCACATTTAGCTGTTTTGCAGCAGATAAAGACCTTACCTTTTGTCACAGCACAGACTGAAAAGTCTGTTTCCCAATTAAAGGAAAACACATGAAAATGTAACATATTAAAGTAGGGATTAATAGGAAAATTACCAGAGGAAATTAAGATAAATTAGTAATTAATTAGTCTGTAATTAGGAGATAATTAAGTAAATTAAGGAATTTAGGATGTACATCACATGCTCTAGTTAAAACAATAGTTGGAGTTCAAAATCTGATGCCATTAACTACTCCTGTAATTCTCAGTGACACATTTCATTTTGTGAAGTACTGAAGTTGGTGTTTTCAGGGGGGTCTTAAGCCTAAACGAGATCCCTGAGTCGGGGGGTAGTGTAATCAAAGAAAGAATTCAAGTAACATGGTTCATGAGAACTGCTCAAAATTTGGGGAATGATGCATTTTCCACATTGAAAAGTTACTGGATCTGAGTCCCGGGTCAAAGTTCTTTTAGGATGTGGAAAAAAAAAATATTTTATCTCAGGCATGCCGAAAACAGAGAATATGAATACACACGATGGAAACAAACAAAAAGCATCAGGGTTCCTGACATTTTCAAATCTCAGAACGTGTTCATGCTTGAACTGTGTTTCAGGGAAAGACTCAGACTGGTCCTTGCCTTATCTAAGCTGCTCCATCCACAGATACTTTGAGGAAGAGTTGTGTAATAGGTTGGCAGAAAATGTGTTAGACAGGCTTCAAAGGTATGGCAATATTTGGAATTTGGAAAATCCTTTTCTCTCTCTCGAGTCCAAACATTTACTAATAAAAGAAGTAAGATTCTGTGTGTTTTCACTAGTCTCCAGAGTTACAGTGCCACTCACATCTAACATTTACTTCTCATATGCATTATTTAATACTTTACAGTTCAATCCAGGTACAGCTAGAACAGGCATTACATGCAGCCCAGAGCTTGTGCGTCTAAGTTAGCCATTCCTTCATATCAAACTCCAACCTTTCTGCAAAATATTACACTCAGTTCATATAGGTGGAAAGTCTACTTGAAACAACTATATAACTCTGTACTTCAAGTCTTACAAAATTGCTCATTTTCCAACACTCTTAACAACAAATAAACTTAAGTCAAATAATTTGAAGCCTGTATTAGCCTCTCTACCTCCTTTTGTTCTACATTTCCAACTCTTTCTCTTTAAGTAGCTCATCATGAGCAGCCTAAAGTGCATCACAATATATGCTTTCATATAAAGAAAGAGAAGCGATCATCTGTTTACATAGTATTAATTACCTAGAGGGATAATGCACTTGCCATAGAAATCCATATAGGAGGCAAGCGAGTCAGCCACTGGAACAGCATCACTCTCTAAATAAATATAACTACACTGCAATAAATAGCAGCAGTGTACAGTATGTGAGAATGGGAGAAGTAAAATAATATATTCAATTGTAAATCACTGGGCATGGAAATTTAGGCAGGCATAATACAATTACCCAAATGGAGGTCAAACGTAATTTCACAGGGTGAATAGCAGACTATGACCATGTATCTGTTTAATTTCTTTTAATTTCAGAATGATCTAGCCATTATTTAATGTTTGGAAATATCTTTCATTTTTCATATGCTATTCTGATGAACATAATTAATTAATTTAGCAGATGACTGCAATTTGCATAATTTCCATGAGGAACACTTTATGTTTGAAGTTTTTTATTCTGGTCCCCACATGTAAACCAAAAAAGGACCAAAAATGGACAGATAATGTTAATCATAACACTTAACTGAGAATGCCTGAAAATAGATAAAAATAGCATTATAAAGTCTAAATAATGGAATAATTATATTACTTTTATTTTTGGATTAAAAAAAGAAGAAAATTCAAAGAGATCTGATTTACAAATCTTCATATACAAGAAACAAAACCTATTAAAAATAGTTCGAGCTGGAGCTTTCAAATCCCTGCCAAAGATTTTGCTAAGAGTTTGATACTGAAAACAGTCTTAAGTTATAGTCTTATGAAAACAAGCATCTTGCTTTTTATGTCCTTCTTCAGATATTCAGAGTTTATTTTCCTTCTTTTCAAGAACAAACACGCACATTGGCCAGGTTCTATAAACCACTATAATGATAAAAGTTTGTATTTTCAGAGCGAAAAGCAGAGGTGCTAGGGTTAGTTCTACCTGTGAGATACCACTGCAGATAAATGAACATTCATAAAGCTATTCTCATGGCTTCAGTGGTCAGATTCGATGTTAGTTCTCAAATTTAGTATTTTTTTGATGATCATACTACTTGACCTGTCTTTTAGAGTTCTTAAATATGCACCGGAATTGCAGTACAAACCGAGTCAAGAATGACACAGTAAACATGAGCAGCTCTAGCCTGAAAAACTTGATGCTTTTTGAGCAAAGTAACACAAATGGTCCACCACCTTAAACACCTTTAGTAGATCCCTGTCTGTGCAGTACTTCATTAACAAGACACTGGGCTGGGATCAATGCTGGCACTCCCTGACAGTCCTGCTGCATACCTGTCTCATTTTGTTAGTTTAATGAACTTGTTCCCAGCTCAATCTTGCAAGGACAGCACGGTGTCTGCTTTAAAAAAAGAAATTAAAAAAAATGATTCAGCAGATACAGATCTGGGAGTCACTCGGCTATGCAATGTCGAATGACTTTTGGCCAGGGATCAGCAGTGAGAGGCGACTTATTCTGCTGCAAACCTATTCCCTTGGGAGAACTAGAAACAATTTTAAAATAGCGTTCAGTTCCATTAGTTTAAAAAAAGCTTTGAAAAATGTCCACTACGTTTAGCAGCCATTTCATGGTCACAGACAGATATTTTATGCCCTGGAAAAACACTGAGCACAGGCAGATGATGCACAGATGCCTCTGACCACCTTGTTTCCTCACTTGTGTGTGTGTTCTCGACTGGGAGCATCGCTGTAGCCACCACGCGGCACGCGGGAGGTCACCTTGGCAGCATCGACACTGAAAATAGGGTGAAATTTATGTTTCCTGCACACAGCCCAATCGTTCGAAGCAGCGAGCGCTTTGGCCCCAGCCCAGTAAAGCACTTAGAGGACCGAGGGGACCCGTCGCACGCGGCGTGCTAAGGCCAGGGCCCAGGCTTTGCCGAGCTGGGACCTCCTTGCGCAGAGTCCTGGCCCTGGGCCTTAAAGGATCAGGCTTTGGCGATGGCAACAGCAGCAGCCTACCCAAGTGATAACAAATTAAAATGATAACTATTTTATTAACTAGCTTATAAGCTTATCAAAGTGTGCTTAGGCTTATTTGATCTACAAGAAGGACTTCTTAACCTCAGAGGCAGAGATCCAATATTAGTCATCCTGAAATCTCTGAAGCCCTAAGGGAAACTTCCTGACAAACACACATGAAATCCAACCTGGAATTCTTTCCCACTCACATTTTTTCTGCTTTATTATTTGTTTTTAATATAAAGCATTAGTCAAATCTTTGATGTACCAGGATTTTCCACATGACAGACAAGCTCTTTCCTAGGAGAGCTAAAAATGCTGTGTAATTGCAGCAAGCTTTCACATCTCGATCCTGATCATTTGCCAGTAGTAAACCACAACAGCGATGGAAAGGGTTGAAAATCTAAAAATAGAGAGTGATGGAAAACAGCAGATTTCCAAACTACTCTGAAACAGCAAACCTGATTGGCTTCTTAATTTCAGATAATGTTTCCCTAGGAACTCATACAAAATAGCAATTAGGCTGGTCGGCAGTGAAGGATGCAACACTATCAAAACCAGACTGTGAGTATGGTCTATATCTGCAGCTTCTGTTTTAGGGTCTCCCTCTGTTCCTAACTTGCTATTTCTGCTGCACTCATCTATATAGTTTTGGTTTGAAAGCTTCATAATTTTGGAGTTGTCTGCTCTGCTAATTTCCCTCCTACATACCAGCCCGCTTCTCAGTCATGAAATCATTGTGAATTTTTCTTCCTATTCTTTTTTCTCTCTTTTCCAAGGTGTCAATATGAGATCCCCCCCCTCCCCATCCTTAACCTAATGACTTAAAAAAAAAAATCAGTCATTCATTCATATTTCAATCTGATTGATCAAGATCTTTACTTACATATTAGCCACCAAAAACAGAGAAGAAAGTAAAAAAGAAAATCCTGGTAGCAATAGAAATAATAAATCAGATTGGGGCATCAAATCCCTAGCGAGTGTGCACTGACTATTTATGCAAGTTTGCCATAATACCATTAGGGGATCTGCATCCTGTCCCTACTTCAATAACTTCCCTTTATCTATATCTCTAAAGGCATAAGTAACCATGAAGTTTAAAGGGATCCAACACTTTTTTTTTTTTTTTTTGGCTTCTTTAACTGTAACTTTCAAATGGAAGCAACATATGGAGCCAGTATATATTTCTGACAGAATGACTTTCATATTTTCCCTCAGTTCCACATTCTCTCCTTTCACCCTCACAACAGCTTTCCCCTCCCATTCCCGGGCATTACTGATATTTATAATACAGACAGCCAGGAAAATGATCTCTAGAAAGAATTCCTGCCTATGATATTGAAATCTTAAGAAAATTTTAACTAAAATTAATTAAATTACGATTTTAAGAAAATTTTAAGAAAAAAAAAAAACACTTCCATCTTTTAAATGTAATCCTACCAGAAGGGAATTCTTTCTTTTAACATTTTTCAGTATTGAGCATTTGCATTTAATTCACAAAACTCCAAAATATTTTTGTGTGTGTTAAAATGTAATTACTCAGTGGTTGCATAAAAAACATGCCGAGTGTGAACACAAAGAGCACAGAGACACCTTACTCAGTACAGCTGAGAAAAGCAATGGAGAAGTGCATCCTCTAGGTCACAACTAGGCTAGTACTGTGAAGAAACAGGATTTCCTCCCAGATCCCAAATTTAAGCTTGAAATCATCTTAATTTAGTCATTTAAATTAAAAAAAAAAAAAAAGCATGGTGTATGCTAAACTGCAACTTTCATTTCCTCCTATAAAAAATGCAGAAGCTTATTAAAAAAAATCTCCTTCTGCTCCACAACCCTGAAACTAAATCATTGATTTCATAATGTTTAAATTTTAATTAAAACTAAACTCTTGCAAAACAAATTAGAAATACATAAATATTGTGTGTTGAAATACCAAAGGATTATTCTGACAACGTGCAACGTCAGTACCTCTGTCTCTGTGGATGCAGAGCAGTACAAAAACGTGTTCTGAGCTTTCCCCCATTCTAGTTTCAGTTTGTGATCAAAGGAGCTTGTCAAATAAATTCTGCAAAATTGTCACTACATTAAAAATGAACATTTTTTTTTTTAATTGGCTAAGGTTATTACCATTAGAAACTACTAAACGTCCGGGAATTCACTGGGGAACTCATTTCAATAGAGAAGTCCTGTTACCTTCTGCCAGTCGCAGCGCTCGGCGGCTTCCCCCCAGCTCGCTCGTGTTGCGGACGCGCTGCTGTCTCGGGGGTCCTGGGCAACTGCTACAGGAAAACAAACAAACAAACAAATCTTTAATAACTCGTTCATAAAGTTCTCAATCTCATTGTCTATGTGAAAAAACACAACGCTGAAGATTAAGTGCAAAATGTTCTCACTGGCATTTGTATTTCACATGCCTTTGTACCTAGAGTAGTGGCAGCGCTTGATCTATGCCACAAAATCCAGAGGAAAAAAAAAAGTGTTAGAAAAATTGTAAAAACGTTAACTTTAAAAATACAAGGAGACTTGCACGTGGCTGAAGGTTCAGTGAATGCAGGCACGTGGAGCAGCTTTGTGCAGGTGAGAAGCCCAGCTGATAGCAGTGCAGCTCCTCCAGGCAGGGAAATCCAGCACAAGCTCCTGTGACTTGAGCACAGCCAGGGCTGATGAAGATGAAAAGCTGGGCATGCTAAGAAGTGCCTGCAGTTTGGAACCTGTGGAAAGCACGTTCTGGGTTTACTGTGCTTATTGTGCTTTGTTGCTAAAATGTTTCATCTGAATAAATGCAAAATCAGTATTTTGCGTGAAGTTCTAGCTCTAAAATCATAAAGTAGCTGTTAAGAGAATAAATATATTTCTAAAAGATATCAGTAGAAAGAGTTCCAAATGAATCTTCGACAGCCTCAGTCAGTATATCAGAATAGTCTCAGAAAACCCTCTTTTTTCAGTTGCTTAATTTTTTTCTGATTTCTATAGGGAAGGCTTACTCCACTCAATTCCCAGTCTTTATTAAGGAGTATTTAACTTGTTCTGATTATTGTTAAAATGCTCTTGAATGTTTAAGCAAGGAACTTTACTTCCAAGATCGAATTACGGGGGAATATTAAATGTGCAGAGTTTCATAACCAGTTCATTCAAAAGCTTTGAGCATTTTCCCAGTATGCAAGAGCCATGTCTCTGCACCAAGGAGGAGAGGAAAAAAAAAAAAAAAAAAAAAAAAAAAAAGCTAAAGTCATTGTAAGACTCTGATCATACCCTGCATATTTCTCAGCATTTTGGTAGGTGGTTTACCTAGATCCCACCCACACTGACCTGTCCCCTGTGCAGGACTGCAAGGAGCACGGGGAAGCTGACGGGTACTTGCTGCAGCTAGATGCCACTGTGGCACAAAGCACGGCGACTGAAAGCAGAGATTCCTCCCTTCCCTCTTCAGAGTCTCCCAGGAAGATGGAAGCAGCCAAACTCGCACGCAGGCAGCGCCAGGAGCTGGGCAGCGCCAGGGGGTTTTGTGCACAGAAAGGCCGGATCTGTACTCAGGAAAAGGCTAACGAAGCAGAGAAGGGAGGAGAGAAGGAATTAGGCTCAAGAAAATATGGAAGAAATACAGAAACTAGGATTGTGTGGAAAGATACAGACTCACCAAAAGAGCAGGAGCAGCTGGAGATACAGTGATATCACGTTGCAGGAGCTACAGGCAGAGAAGACAGGAGAAACTCTGTCTGGGTCTGTCATTCTTTTTCTACTAGAGCTTGAAATAGAACCCAAGATTTTGTGTAAAACATCTGTCTCCTGATAATTCACTGCCTTTGTCATTTTCCCCTCATTAATGGCAGAGTGATACATCCTGTAGATTTTGATGTTGATTAGCCACAGTCATTTTGCTCAAATCTTGAATTTTCAAAAACTGAATGAAGACAGTGTTGAACAGGAAGACCAAAGCAGACCTAAGGATACTACTTTCTCCTATATTATGTCTGGTAAAAATATATTCTTTCACTTGCATTGCTCTCTCCTTGTTGCAAAGTTATTTAGAGCATTAGGCTGTGTGATTTGTATAAATAAGACATATTTAATATAATCTACTTAAGTGAATCACAAAGTTCTTGAATCCAATGCAATGAGGTTTGGTGAAGCTTACTCTGATCTACACCAATAAGAGATATACTTAGGAACAAGGTAAAAAAAAGCTTACTTCTGTGAAACACAGAACTGTATCATGAGGATACAACTGAAAGGGACTGAAAAACTGTACTGCAAAAAGATACCACTGAAAGGGACCCTGAAAAGCTGTCTTTACCCTATGCAAAATAGTGTTAGCCTGTGACAAATATGCCCCTGAAGAGATATTAAATATCTTGTTTTAGAGCTGCTGTCATAGTCTGAACTCCTTAGAATTACTATCTGATAAAAGCAGAGAGGTCTAGTTGCTTTAAGAAACCTAAGCCACTCACCAGTCATGCTGTTGCATTTGTCCCCGACAGCTGTATTTTAACGACACCTATTTGCCTGGAGTCAAAAGTTTTGGTGCTTATTATCACATATAATTAAAAACTACAAAGAAATGAAACAAAGCAAAAAAAAAAGTCCGCAAAACCTGCACCCAGCCTTCCCTGTCTCCCCACATGCCCCAGGTTAACCTGTTCTCGCCAACGCGCAGCTGCTGGCACCCGCGGGCGCTGACAACCTGCGCTCCGGACTCACCCCTGCCCTCTCAATGAGGTCTCACTCGCAGGTGTCCTCTGCTAGAAAACCCTCCAGAAGAAGGAGATAGCTTGTTTCAAGCTTTTTTTTTTTTTTTTTTTTTTTTTTTTTTTTTTTTTTTTTTTTTTTCTGTAGAATAATATATATATATACACATATGTATAAATAAATAAGATAGGATAGAATATGTATTTTTGTTATTATTGTAGAACAGCAGACATTAGCCAGCCTATCCCAGTTATTAATGCATTTCAGAGACCTTGAAATCTCCATCTGATACGCGGCTACTTCAGTCTGTGTTTCTTCCTACCCCATTATAAACTTGACCTTAATTAACCCTCTTAGTGAAATGGAGTTTGTTGACTCTCAAGGACAGCCTCATTGAAAAACAATGTTGCAATGTCAATCAAAAGCTCAAGTAATGCTGCTTTATAAAGGGATTTGGACTAATAACTCTTGAATATTAATAGCTTCTTATTCTATGTAGCTTACATAAATCTAGCTCTATAAGCTAGGACTGAGCTCTGTCTTTCCTAGACACTTTCTTTAGCAAAATACATTTCTTTTTGGAAAGCCTACATCACTTTTGTGAGAAATATGTTTAAATGTAGGCTCAAAATCAAATATGGCAGATTTTACCACTTGTACACCAAAACACCTCATGCTAAAAGGGTAAAAAGAGGCAGTACTAGCACTCCACTTATATGCTCCCAACATGATATAATGCAAGTTCACAGCAACTGATCTTTTAAGATACATTTTTAAAGGAATATATGTGGTTCTTACGTGAATAATCAAGAGCATTCAAAACCAATTTCCTTTTTTTTTGTCCAGAGTTAGAGGTAGAGATTTCACAGTCCAAAGTCACACGCCCTTTCCACTTACACAACTGTATGCCAGTCATCACTCTGAAGGACCATTTTATCAAACAATATTCATTTCTTAGACTATTTAGAGACTGAACAAAGATAATGAGTTAGCTTAACAATGAAAATATTCATACTGAGCACATAACTCGCTGAAGTTATAAGAAATCCCATTGGTATTTTCTGAATGGTTTTTGAACATTAATGGGTTTTTGCCAATAAATTACATGCTATTTCACAGATGCACAGTGCATTCATCACCCTGTCATTAAGTACATTTTATCCTCTAGATTCTGAATAACAGCATGCAGATATAGCAATACTGCAAAATATGGGAATATAAGAAAACATTTACATGCCAGGGAACCAAAAAAAAAAAAAAAACCAAAAAAGCTACTATTTACCAGTGGGTTAGCCTGCTCACCAGTGGGCATTTATCTGCAATTTGCAGAAACTCACATTTTTACCCAGGTCTAATGTATTTCTCATTAAGTTTATTTTTCCACTACTGTGTTGAACTACATAAGTGAAAAAACAAAATAATGAAATGCTTTGCGCATGAGAAAGTATGTGCTACTATGCAAATAATGCAGCAACAGTTGGTGACACGGGGCGCCTTCCTTACCTCTGAAGAGAGGACTCCCTGGGTGATGTCTCAGGGCAGGTTTCAGTGCATATCAGAAGTCTGCAGCGTTCCCCCACAGCCCAGCACGCTCTTCAGGGAGAGCTCAACGCAGACTCCTGGAGCAGCTTCAGCCCCTCTTCTGGTGAAGACTTGCACACACCTGTGAAATTGGTGCATAAGCACCCAAAACTCTCATGTGCTCTCTTGGAGAGACTCCTTTCCCTTACAGAGACAGAACAGAGAAAGCAAATTCAAGCGCAATTGTTGTGTACAGCAGTGAAAGTCTGCAGTGTAACCTGGGATGACCAACACATATCAAACCCTGTTCCTCACACTTTTATTTTTCAGCCCCTGAAGCATTCAGTTGTTGAAAATTATGATATTGAAGGCCTATTAAAATAAAACAGTTTCCCTCAAAATTATTAAAAATATATTAGATAAGTTGTTGACATTACCGTATTAGCAAAGACAGAATTAGATGTTGCTCAAAGGGGAAGAACTCTAAAACAAAGTCCCAACACTCAAATCAGCTTATATTCAAATGCTGTAGACACTTAAAAGCATCACTGTGTCTCTCTGTCACAATAAAATCGTTACTTCTTTTGTCCAAGTGATCCAGCAAAAATACTGCTGTGTTAGCAGAAAACTCAGAATTATTTCTCGCACACTGAAGTTGCACACTGTGACACCAGCATACAACATGCAATGGAGAAACACAACTGCTTTTTCTTTTTTTTTCCCCTTGAAGCTTTTACAGGTTTCATAAATGTGCACAGTAGCCTGGCAAAATTGTTTAGTAACAAAGTAATAATTTTACCTGCAGTGTACAAAATTGCTACCTGTCAGAATAAGCTTTTATAAAGTTTATTTTGAATGAAAGAAAATATTTTAAACGTATCAACAAGTAACCTTGACTGCTCTTCAGCCATTTTTAGTTCAAAGTATTTTACAGGCCTGTCACACACAACTTATTTAAATACTGCAGGAGCTTATTTAAATAATACAGGAGAAGACTGATTCAAGGCTTGCTCTATCTTAATCAGTGTGTCTTTAAAAAAAAAATCCCAAACAAAAGGAAAAATCCCCCCATAATCAACCAACCGTTTCTAAAAGCAGCCAACATAGGCAGTATTCAAAGTGTATTATATGCTATTTATTCTCTTCAATGCTATTTCCTTCATTGGGCCTCATCCTGAGACCTGATCCACCGACTACTACTTCTCTGTTGTATACAGTTATATGTCAGTAAAGACCAAATTAAACTACAAGTCTTTGTTATGAAGTTGGGGACTATGAATCTGAGTAGTTTATGCATCTAACTCAAGATTTATCATCTTTATGGGGTTTATTTGCCATTCTGGCATGCACTGAGCATATTTTCTCCTTCTCCTGTGACAAATAACCTTTAGGATCTAGGACTCAATTTTTCAAACATGTCAAAGTGTTTAGCAATGCTTAAAAAGGTAACATTTTGTGTGTGTGTGGAATTTGCAACTTTCTGATTGATGACATTATTACAGAATATTTAACCAAAACAGGAGAGCTTGATGTACTGCTGGGAGTGATGTACTGTTTAGTATGTTCTTCCTTTCCTCTAACATCATATAAATTGTGTAAACTAAATCTATTTACCTTCTCAGAGAGCCCAAAGTAAATACAAAAAGTAAACATTTTCTCGCATGTATTTACTTGGTATAAACTCTAAAAGAAACAGCTGCTTTGAAATCAAAATACTGTAATTGTGGAGAAGCAGCAGAAAGTTTAGCTCTTCCATTTCTACAATTTAAAAACAGAAGAACACAACAATATTCCTTGAGCAACAAAGTTATCGTATGATTTCCTTCAACCCAGCTCTATTGATTTTCAGGTCTTCTAACATGGATTTCTCACAGATACTAGAATTGAAAATACATGTGATTTTCTGAAAATTAAATATGTATATATAGTTATATCCAAAAGTGATACAGGTACTCCTATGGAGAAACCTAAATATTTAGAGGTTGGCAGTTTGAAAATAATGTCTTAAAATCAGGAGACCAAGACAGGCTTCATCTTTGTAGGAGAAAATCTGTCAAAAGGACAGGCAGCACATGCAAGAACTTCTATGGCCCTGTGCCTGTCCTTCAGATATCTGCTATCAGATAAGGAAAGAGAAAATAAAAGTAACTTCTGTCGAAATAGTTTAACTCCTCTTCCACTAGCCATATAGAGCCCCATGCTGAACATGGAGCACATCAAAAACTGACAGTTAGGACCTATTCCACAAAAAGAACCATTCCAAATAAATCTACATTTCTGTCTTCAAATAACTCACCTCTGTGATTGAAATGCCTATTACACCTTTGAGTAAATGCACAGATACTAGATATAGACTCTAAGAAGGGGAAGAATAAGGGTTTCATGCTTTCAGTTTCATTACTATAATCAAGTAAGACAAAGCATACATTTAAGGCAAAGTCTAATAATAGATTAATATACAAAGGACTACATTATTAATATGGATTTTCCTCTTGTTAAATACCACACTTCCATCTGGGATACATGGCCACCTAGTGATTAATTTAAATTGATCGAAACATTTATGTGATATACACACTTAATTACTTTTCACCTTCACCACTTTGAAATATTCTGAAACAACTGTCAAGGATGCAGCACCAGCCTGTAATTGGTGGCTGTGAAATGTGCAGCTTTGATATAGGCCGGGTGAAAACTGTGCTTGTGAAATTGTGCTTACTTGTGAAACTGCGATTACAGTAAAATATTATTTTAAGTCAATCAGAAGCACCTCCACTACTTGAAAATGTGTTATTTGGGAGAATAAATTGATATAAAAAATTTAATAAGCTAATAGGAATCAGGGAGTAGGCATTTTTTTTTTTTAATACATAAGTTTAAGATCTAACCTCTGTTTTCTAATGGAGCAACAAAGCACAACTCTAAAACACAAATCACTAATCCATCTACGGTGAAACCAAGAAGTTTGGAGAGTTTCAGAAGTTGGTTCAATTTTCATTTGTTTGCTTTAGGATAGGTATGACATTAGATAAAATACGTAGGATGATTATATACATATCTCTAATTCCAGATCTACCAATACTTACATGTTCCTCAAGCATGTTCCTATTCCTGACATTGTCTTGTCATGCTCTTCCTGATATCTTTTACTAGATTTCCTAAAAATAAAAACAACAAACAAACAAACGAAAAAGAAAAAAAAAAAGAGAGAGATAAATTGTGTTTGGAGGTGCAAACGAGTATTTCAGTTCTGCACATTAAGTAGTCAGGTTATTCCCTCCATACTGAACTCCCATAGTTTTCTACCCAAATGCAGACAGATTAAAACACCAAAGACAGCTGCTTGCTTATTTTGCATCCTATTACCATAACTAGAGCCACATTTTGTTTGCAGATACCAATTCTTATTCATGTATTAGGAAATGCCCTCAATTACTATGCACCTCCACTAGTAAAATAAGGGATAGACTTAGGAAATCTATTTGTTTCCTTCTGTAACAGAGTGCAGAGCATCTCGCTTCTCATTAGTGTCCAGCAGTTTGCATCTCTGCTTGCTCAGGAATACTAACCAGGGAGGCCATTGGGAAAATGAAGATGATCCTTGGTGAGATCTCTTGGACCCCCATTCCCAACAAAATAATCACACAGCAGCAAAAAATGAAGAAGAAATAATATTCGAGACCTCCAGAGACAGACAGGATGGAGAAGGGAGATTAAATAAATAAATAGTCCTGACAGTTCTTTATTCTTTCTTGTCGGTCTGGAGTGCTTGAAGGCTTCTGCATCATTAGTCATGACGCAGTGAGCTCCCTTCTCTCTCTCTCTCTCTAGCTTTGCATACATTTGCCTGCTGCTTTCTCACTTGTAAAGCTTGAATTTACCATTGTTTTAGCATTGATTTTTAGGGTTTTAAACTACATTTGAGGTTTGTCTTTTTCACACTGCAAACTCAAGCTTTTATTTTCAGAGTAGTAGTGAATGAAACATATATACTCTTGCCGACTATAAAAACACTTCAAATTTGCTACTCCTCTGCGAAAGACTGCTCCAAGTCGACATTAAATTTTCACTGGAGAGTTAATTCTTTAACATTATGTAGTCTCTATTCCTAATTATAAAAATAAAAGCTCTGACGAGAATAAAACCAACGGCCCCCTTCTCTGACTAATTATAGGTGACCTTTCCTTGCTGCGCGGTTCGTTCACAGCCAAAGAGCAGCGGAAGGAGAATCGGTAATGGGTGCTCCTTGATGGGGGGAAAACGCTTCAGAAGTTCTGGCAAAACAGCAAAATAAAAATGCTGTTTTTCACAGCACTGCTTATAGCGAGTATTATCCGGTCACTCTGAACCAGCATTAGGCTGGGACCGATCGCTGACATGTTTCTCCGTTACCTTTGAACTTTCTGTGATTGGGTCTCCAGTTTTCTTGCAGCCATTTCACTTGGAAAACTAATGTGGTTTCCTAGCATATCTGGGGGCTTTAAAAAAAAATGTGGAAGAAAAGTGCCCACCTTCATTTTAGGGTTCACCTGTGATGCTCAAGTATGTTTTCTACCTCAGAAACTCCTGCCGGCAGGCATGCGGGTGGGCCAGGCCCTTTGGGCAGCCGAGCGGGCCCTGGACGGACTCCTCGACGCCACTGCAGTTGGAAACGGTCCTGGTCTTTCCCCTCCGCTTTCCCAAACAAAGTTGGTCAGTACCTCTCCACGTGCTGAAGGCTTCTGTACTCCCCTTAATAAAAACAACCAGGGAAGTAGAGAAACTCTTTGGCATGATGCAAAACTATGACGAAAAAAAAAGATTTTCAAGAGAATTAATGGCAGAAACAGGAAACCGGGTTTCCTACTCAAAACATGTGACTACAGCACTACACAAAAGAAGGAAATCACACAGGAGAGTCTTTTATTTCCAGACAGGTATAACTCAGACTGTTGCACTAATTTCCAATGCAACCAGCTGCACCAGCCACAGAGCAGACGGGAAAGCAGCCTTTGCTTCCACCAGTTCTTCCTCCAAGGGTCACATCTCCCCTCGGCAGCAGGCTCTGCAAGCACCATAGACCCATCTCACTCTTTTCCAGTCATTTGCTAGTTTTTGCTAGTCATTTGGACAATGGAAAGAGATTTTACAGCCAGCCCCTAGAGCTCTCCTGTATCAGTTAATGCATCTTCAGAACTCCAACTTTTATGAAATATAACATCAAGCTCTAATCATTTGCAATTTTAAAAATATTAGTCTTCACAGCACTGATGTAACATCTCTCCATAAATCTATTTCAGATAATATGAAAAATTCTGCCTTTGTGCCTATCCTTTGCCGATGCATTTACTGCAAGACGTGTTCCCTGTTCTGAAGGTTCCATATGTTCCCTTAGTGTTACAAGACAAGGGTTCCTTTTCTCGTCTTTCACTTACTGAGCATCGTATGGGGACAGCACTCCAAGTTGAAGTGATGCAAAGAAGAGTTAACAGCATCAGGAAATGTTCAGTCATGCACTAAAAGGACAAAAAAAAAGTTATTGTCAGAATTGAAGATACAGGTCAGTGTGAGAGACAATAAGACAAATAGGGCAGTATAAGTGCATAGTCAAATTTCACTTTGCATTAACATTTGGATCACCTGCATCTGTCACAGCAAAGCATGTTGCTTTGCTTATGTATCAATATCAGCATATTAACAGTTTATAATTATAATTTTCTAATTCACAAGCGCAAGGAACATTGCTCTATGTACACAGGTTGTACAAAGTCCTTTCCTTGAATGCACATTTATTTAGTGTTTGTCATATAAATTATTCTAATCAGAGAATGCTGTTTCAACATTGTGTGTCAAACATTTCATCTTTCTGAAAACGAAATGCTGTTACTGTTTCTAATTAAGCTATTTTCCTTTTAAGTTTTCCAGAGGATGATGTGAAGGATGGCAATATTGATGAAGATTAATTGGACTGAAAGTAACAGTGATACAGCTGTAGATAAGGTTATTCTGCTAGTTAGCAAATGAGAATTGCAGCCATTTAAAAACTAAGGCTTTAATGCTTTCTTTTTCTTTTTTTTTCTTTTTTTTTCTTTTTTTTTTTTTCTATTAGTGTTCAAATGTTATACAGGAGCTACAGGAAATATCTCTACTTCAGATATGTTGGCACTCTTACACTTGATTTAAGAACACAGCAAAAATGCAATGTCAATTCATTAATAAATAAACGTGTGTGCTGTTAGTGGATTATTTGTTTTTTGTCTGGGAATTTGATAGATCTGTTCAGCCAGTATAATTAAAAAATCGTCAAGGGAATACAGAGTTTTGGCTGAGCACTCTTACTATACTTAGAAAGGTACTAAACAAATCATACTGCTTTTGGGAAGGCAGTTTTTCAAAATAGATGAATAGGCATTTTCCCAGCTACAGGAGGTCATCAGGTATATATTAGGTAGATTTCTGAGTCAACCCAAACCTTGTCAAAAATCATAACTTATCATAACTTATAAACTGTTAGGAAAGCAAAAATCACAGCTCTGAAGATGTTACTTTTCAGACTAAATAATTAAAAATACATTAAGGAACTTGAGATTCCAGATGCAGAGTAATACTTTGCTAAATGAAAAATAAAAGCCTACTCAAAATGTACTTCTCAGACATTATTTACATAACTATTTTTTTGTCAGTAGAAAATATAAGACAAAATTCTTCAAAGATTACTTTGTTCAATGTTAAGAAGACAACTATAACATTTCTGCAAAAGCTTTGGGGAGAACCATTATAAAGACCTCTTAATTAGTAAGGAAATAGTTTTGAACCTTGTCAGACTAAGAAAATGACATGACCCTATTTTCTCTGTGTACATTGACTTTTATTTTATATATAATGTGCATATATATAAATACATACACATATGTCCATATAGTTTTAAAATAACAAAAAATTAACATCTTGAAGTTGCAAACAAGCAAGCATTTTCCTCACCCACTACTACTATTTTTTTTTAATCAAAATTACTGTTTTGTAAAAACATTTAACAATTCCATTGCAGAAACAAAAACACTAGGCAGGTCTGATAGTAGCAGGGATATATTGGACATGTTTTAGCGCTTAGATATGAATGTAAGCGGTTCTAATACACGTGTTTTCCATGAGGCAAGTCAGATGGTGTTGAACATAGTATGTAGGTTACTATCAGGACTTCATTAACCTCCTCTTGCTCCAGCAGTCTCACAGCATGGCAACTTAAATAAATTTACCACAGTCCCGTAAAGTTATGGCATTAGTGTTTATCTACTTCATATGCAGTAGTATAGAACCTATTCAATCAAATGAGACATATGGATCTATGTGTATAGGTATACAAATACATTTTATTCATTTCACATTAGTACCAGTATTATTGAAATGAATAAATCACTTCCCTTCTTACTACTTATAAGAAAGTATTATCATTACTATAACTCCTCATAGATTTACATATGCAGCTCATAATGCAGAGGAAGTATATCATTTACTGCCCAGAAATAAAAAATATCTTGTAAATGCACCTTGCAATGATGCAACATTTACTAATTACCTGTAAATATAATTCTTTCTTAATATATGTGTGGGGGTGGTACATACTTCCCATTTCTGTTTCTTCATTCACCTACAAAATCTCTATTATTTTTTGCCAAATAATAGTATAATTGAAATCACTATCAACCATCCATTAAGAGACATCTGCTAGTGACCCATGCACCCCTTCACAATGCAGTGGATGATATTCAGCACAAAACCATCTCCAATCTATCTATTTGTTAGCAGAAACTGTAAAATAATATATATATATATATTTATATAAAATATATATAAAAATAAAAAGGATTCAAGGAGGATTTATCAACCAGGGTAAATTGCAAGACAAGTCTATGGAACTGCCATAGGAATAGTAAATTCCTCATGGGATACTAGATCTTGGAAAATTAGATAAATATATATATGTGAGAAAAGCTATATTTGAGGGTGGTTGTATCCAACAAACCCTATATGAACTGAGCAGATACTGATCTGAGCAGTAAGTACTAAATTCTGATCTGGGGCATTTTAGTCACATGTTACCATGGACAATAGATGAGTACATGGAAAATATTTCCTCAGAAAAAAAATCCTTGCATATAATAGTGAATTATATTGATTTCTGAGTTTAAGGTACACAAATAAGAGACATCCATACTTAACTTATTAAATAGGCTAAATCTCATAAGAGGATGTTCAGAGGTTTTCCTAGGAAATAAGAATGTTTCATGAATATTATCAGCTAGAAATACACACGAAGCCACTTTTTTTTTTTTTTTACAACAAAACTCCAATTCTGTTAAGCTTGTTGAGCATTATCATAATTTTAAAACAAAACAAAACTATTGTCCTCCACTGTCATTAAATCCCAAAACAGAACAATGACCACAACCAAGAGACACCCATCCATTTATCTGGTCATCTCAGACATCACAGGAGCCAGCAAGCACATTCTGTTCAAGTCCACAGAAGGAAACGAAAAGGAGATTTTTCCTATGACTTGCTAACAAGCTAAGACTCTTATTTTCCTAACTAAAGGGTTTCGGAATCATGCTGGAACTACATGTCTATGCCTTCCTTTAGCCTCTTTAAGGACTTGGGTAAGGTTATGGCTTAGAGGCAGCACCATCATTTTAGGTAGCTAGACTCTTTCCTATTCCATCTTACATTTGCAACCAATTACAATTGAAAATATCCATTAAAAAGAACCAAAGACAAACACTTAACTACACTGCAGATGAAATAGCCTTACGTAGTTTATAATTGCTTTAGTCCCCATTTGTGGCTGGATAATGGTACACATACAATTTTTAACATCATCTATACAAAACATTCTTTGACCTCTAAATTAGGAAAAAAAAAATAGTCTTTTCAGATTGGCTTTTTCCCATGAAATACAATAGGTATGTGGTATTCTGACAAAGAGGAAAGAGTTGTGGCCTGGCTGCCTGGTTGAGACACACGTTGCCCTCCTGTGCAGGCAGACAACAGCACTGCCTGGGACTCACCAGCCACCGTGCATCTTGAAAGCCCTATTTAGATTGCCACTTATCCATGTTCTCCACACGCTACAAATGCTTTGGCTCAACTCAGACTCTCACGAGATGCTACAACATCACTACAAATGTGGGCTTATTAAATGAAAGACTGATTTTAAATTGAGATTTTTTTTAATGGCCTTGTGAAAAGTCCCAAATTTCTATTAGCAATCTGTTTGAACAGCACACTTTCTCTCAACTTCACAAGACATTTGTTCGGAAACAGAAATGCTTGTGTCCTTATTTTCACAGGCAGCTTGGTTATCCTTTCACAGATCAGCCATATCAAAGTGCTACTTTTAATGTGATTGTGATTACTAGGAAAAGGCAAGTGCAAAACCCTCATTATCTGCTTCTCTTCTTGCTACTACTTTAAGTTGCGCAGCCTGTTTCATAGAGGAGACCCCAGTCAGCAGGGCTGCACAGCACCAGCTTATAAATCGCCAAGGAGTTGCAGTGTGCTCCAGGCAGCGCTCGTTAGTGTTAGTGGAAGCAGGCACTAGAAATGCCTCCAGCTCAACTTTGGTAATTTACCTCCACCGGTGAGATTTATAAAAGTAGCAGCACAGATGCAACTTTTTTTTTTTTTTCCCCCCCAAGTAAACAATGCAGCTATTCTACAAAACAGGAAATATGCAAGTCCTATGATTTAACTTTGTTAAGCATTTCCGTACTAAGCTATACTACATCCCAGAAGGTTTTGCCACTAGATCATTATTTACTAATGGGCTGTATAGTAGCAATAGAACATAACCTCCAAAGGCACCAAGATGAATATTTAATCCAAAGTTTCTACCCATTAATATTTTATTAAAGCCAGACTATTTTCCACCATCCTGAAAATACTAAATTCCATTAATGATAATTGTGAGTCTCAATGGATTCAGACCTTAGTAGCTTCTGGATATTACAGCGAAATAAATCCTATGTCGTTCATTAACACTAAAGATGGTGCTGTTCTCAGCCCCCTATATTTATTTGTTAATAATTTTATTTCAACCAGACCATTGTAGTGTAGGGACTGGATTCAGAATTCGTATTCATGAAAAGTTATATATTTCCTTTTTTCCCAAATACGAAAAGCAGTATTTGGGGTCTGACTGCCTAAAAATAAATAAGATATAGGTCGTTTTTGTGAACTGAGCCAAGTCACAGCTCAACTCACAACTTATAGCTCTTTGCTCACCCAGGTAACACCAATTGGATATCACAGATTACTTTTGCCCTAGCCCTGTGCATATGACTACACATGATGTAACACAGCAAAAGCAGTGATGAAAAATTTAATTTTCTAGATCAAACCCACCAAAAAAAAGCTTTTCTGTGACTGGAGGACTAATCTCCAATGACCTTATTGAATGTCTTTCCCAGATATTTGATTATCTAAAACAATAAAACAAAGCTAAGCAGTTTATTGCCCTGGGAACAGCAATTTTCTTTCCCACTTCATTATGGAAGCATTGGAAACAGAAAACGGCTTCTTGCAAGTCCTGTAGGACCAGGATAGAGAGCAAACAAGTTAAGCAACTGTTCAGGATCGTTACACTTTGGAAAATTTATTTCACCTTCTTTAAGGCATTTTGTTACAACAGAAATTGTACAAGAAATAGTCTGCCACTGTTGTTTGTAAAAGCATTTCTACATTGTTGGGAGAGTACCAGCCTAAGTGAGCTTTACTGAGCAACACATGTAAGTTCAGCCCCATGGGCTACTTAAGAACTTGAAACCCTTCTAAAGGGAGACCACTCAGAAAATAAAGGATTTAGCATCATTTTATAATGTTTTTATTGTATTTTTTATCATGGCAAGAATGGGTTCACTTACAGTAATTCAGTTAGTGATACAGAGTACGCAGAGATCAAAATCGCATCTAATGAGCAAGTTTTTATTATCTCTGGTAGCTTTTAAACTAAAAAAATATATATTTTAAATGTTCAATATCTATTTATACCCATGCTTACCTGTCACTAAGAATATGATTAATACAGTTAAAATGAAACAAATTTTGTTTTGAAGATTAATTCTTCAAAATTGCAATGAGTGTAGAAGCTATATAATTGACAAGCACCTTCATGAATAGAGGTCTTCTTTTGTTGCAGGTTATATACCAAATTATACTGTCTACCTAAGTAACAAAACAAACATTTATTATTTTTATTTCTTATGAGAATATTATTATTCAGCATATATTTTACAGGAAATGTATATGCTTATATATTAATCTATTATGGGTATTACAAGGATCTACACATACATATTTAATTTTGGTATGTAAAATGATCCACATGTACTTTTCACTATTTGTACCATGTGGCACATTTATGTACAAGACTACTCTATCCTGAAAACAGATAATGAGCCATTTGTTTTCACTCTAATGGTTTCAGAAATGTTTGTCAGGTCTTGGTTTTGTTTCACTGCTACTTTTTCATTTGTACTTTTAAATTCTGCATCAGAGTACAGATGTTTAGGGTTTGATCTTATGCCCAGTTAGGTCAATAAAAGCTTCCATTTACCAGAATGAAGTAAGAAAGTCCAACCAGATTGTCCTTTTGAGTGCAAATGTCCTTCCATCAACACAATTCTAGTATCTTACTGTATTTTAGCACGACTGAATGCTTTATTTCAGAAACCTTTTACTTTAACAATACCTTTTGTGAAAAGGCTGCAGTTCTGCAATTAAAGCATTCATACATTTCCTTGAGAAATTATTTCATTTAAAAGGTAAAAATGCCTTTTCTTAATCATTTACTCTCTTTTTTTCCTTTAGTGAGCAAATGCTCACCATTTCTACACTCAATTCCCTCAGTCTTTACCAAATGACAGCAAGAGGGAATAAGAGGAAATAAAAGATTCCTCTTTCCAGGCACACATACAAAAATGCAAAAATAAACCAACAAGTTGCTATCACAAAGTTAAAATTAATGGAGTTATTTACTTTCTTTTCTATGTATTTCTCTGAGGAAATGGAAGAGGAGAGAGAGAAAAAAATGGTAAATGTTCTGCCTCATTTCAGAATTCAAAATGTTTGGAAAGTAGTGAATAAATTCAGGAGAGCATCAGCAAGTCAGATTGAAAGAGGTAGGCAGAGAACTGATAAGATATGAATAAAAACAAACACACAGGGGCTTTTACGTACTTTCATCACAATTTTCTGCTGAAGATCACAGGATTTATCTTAAACAGCCATTTTGATGTAACAGCTGATCAGTTTACTAGATGCAAAACATTTTGCCCTATTCTGACGTGTGACACGCACATCTCCAACAGTGGCCGTTTATTCCATATAAGAGCTGCATTTCTGGCCACAAAAAAAGGACTCATACAAAATCTCCAGATAGGCTCTTAAATGTGACAGGTTATTAATTATTCAGACAAAATAAGAAGTTAGCAAGGATTAATCTGAATACTGTCACAGTGGGTGTGTGAGCAAAAACATATACAGACCATTTGACTGATGATATACTGCAAAACTCTCACATAGACTCGCAGAGTAGGCAGTTGATAATGGCAAAAATGCTCATTAATTAAAACATAGAACTGGAAGATGCTTATCTACAATGCCATTAGCTCCAAAGTGTGTGTGGGTGAAGCTGAAGGATATATGTATGAAGAACTAATGGTCTATGGCTGGCTTCTACTGATCCTGTCACTGATAAGGATTTTGCTTCTGAAAGATAAGGATGTGGCAGAGGAGATAACTCACTCGATGGGGTACTTTTCAATTTTCCTTCTAACTAGAACCACAACATAAAAGAAGCATGAAATGAATAAAATGCATTACATTTCTTTCTTTCTTTCCTCCAAACAGCAGAAGAAAAATCCCACCATTTCCCACTAGAATATACACCAAAAGTGAAACTAGATCATCATCAGTTCAGGTGCATATACAAGTAATAATTTTGTCCCTATGTCAGGATGGGGAGAGGGGACAAAAACAAAGAAACAAACACAAAATAACATACGCACACACAAAGAAAAGCAACCAAACTCCAAAAAGACTAAATAGTTTTGCTTTAAAATATCTGAATTGGTCTAAGAATGAGAACACCAACCTCTTCTGCAATGACCTTCTCTAACAATTCAAATGCAATGCACAGGCAAAGAATCAAACTATAGCACTGAGGATAAATGCTTTACCACAAATAAAGAGGTATGATACAGAAATAATAAACTGACACTCTAAAGATTTATAAATAGATTTTTTTCTCCCTCTCCAGGATACACTTTTTTTTTTAACTGTGATTTTGCTGAGTTGGTTGGTGTTTCCTCTAATTATTACACAGATAAGAAACAGAGACTCCTGTACTACTGATGGTTCTGTATTTGATGGCTTACCAAAAGGCAGTGGAACACATAGTAAAATCTAACCAACATTTTAAGAAAATCATCAGCAAAAATACTACCAACAGTACATCTTGGAAAATTCAGGGACAACTATTTAATATACACAAAAATATAGATGTATAAAGACCTCCCAGTGAGAATAACTAAGACAAATCCATTTCTTGATGGCAACTCCTGGTAGCTTACCAAAAACAGGGGAACAATTCATTTAATGCAGTTGCCGCCACTGAAATACAGAATCACAGAATGGTTGAGGTTGGAAGGGACCTCTAGATATCATCTAGCCCAATCCTCCTGCTCCAGCAGGGACACCTAGAGCACGTGGCACAGGGCGGCATCCAGGCAGGTTTTGAAGATCTCCAGAGAAGGAGACTCCACAACCTCTCTGGGCAGCCTGTTCCAGGGCTCTGTCACCCTCACAGGAAAGAGGTTCTTCCTCATATGGAGGTGGAACTTCCTGTGTTTCAACTTACACCCATTACCCCTCGTCCTGTCACTGGCAACCACGGAGAAGAGCCTGGCCCCATCCTCCCTACAATCACCCCTCAGGTAGTTAAGGGGTGATAATAAATACCATGCAGTGAACAGCTAGATATAGACAGAAACAGAGAGGTATCAACAAAGCAAATTCTAAATATCTTATTTTCCCTTAAACTGTTTTTTTTTTTTTTTTTTTTTAATCCAAGAAGGCATACTTACGTAAAACTTTATTTATTTATTTATTTTTAATGTCTTATGAAATGAAACAAGCCAATCCAGCCCATGATCCTAATGAAAGGTAACTTTGGGTCCAGCAAAGTTTTTCTCTAAGGAAAAAAACTGTGTATTTTGACCTGAGATTATGACACTATAATAAAAACCAAAACCAAACAAAGCAAACAAACAAAACATATAATTCAAACTGAAACATACAAAGATTTTACCAGTCCCTTAAATAAAACAATTCTCTACAAACACACACTTATACTAACAGTAACATGACTCAACTGTAATAACAAAAAGCAGAATGAAACATAATATATTTTTCTCTTGATTCACTCACAGCATGGTGCAGTTTGACCTATTAATTATACTATGATGCCTTGAGGATGAGAGCCTTTTTTCTTCTGAGTTGACACAGATTTTAGCACAGAAGGGTTGCTTGAGACCCAGACTGTTAGTCAGGCTGTCAAACCTCAGTCAGCACGTAAAGTGGGGATACGTAGCCCTGACCTTTATCAGCAAACCCCAAACCTTGCTCCTTCAAACACAATCAACACATTAGGGGAATTTCTTTATACCGAGTATCATACTGGAGCCAAGCGCTCATTCTTCATACAGCCAGCCATCCAACTTGACACAAACTTTTTACTGCTGCTAATAGAAAGAAGTAACTATATAGCTGTTGCTTCAATGTCCTTTGCACAGACATACAGGTCAAGTCATAAAAAGCTGAAGGAATGCTTAAAAACAGTCCAGCTCTGCTATGGAGTGTGCTATTTGTGTCCCTCTGCTCCCTGCCTTTTTTTTTTTCTCTCTCTAAAATGAGTATATCATTATTATATATCCATTAATGTCAATATAAATAGATGGCTCAGCTAACAAACACAGAGATTTCTGAAGATGTTCCGTCTTAAACTAACACAGAAATAAAAACTGTGCAATCAATAGCTTTCCTATTTCTTCAAGTATTAAGGAAGCATAATACAGCACTAGACTGTTCTGAACAAAAGAAAAAATTCTTGGTTTCATGCTGGAAGTAAATGGCCCTTTGAGGATTTGGGTATTTTCCCCCCAGACACTCTCTGCTTCCTTCTGCTTGATCTAAATCTTATCAATTTCTTCCTCTTGAAGTATAAAGCAGCTCAACTCTCAGATGGCTTGCGGTTTTTGAGACTGAAATGGAGGGAGAATGACAGTCTGCCTGTCTTATAACCTATCTCTGAATTCATTCATGAACCCTCATTAAAGATGTAAGAGAATTATGAAGGAAGAGAAATAATGAAATCGAAGCCTTTTCCAAAGCAGTCTTACTACCCTACCAAACTCAAATATCTGATATCCGTTGTGACACACTTTCTACTGCACTGATGAATTTTAATTTTTGTTGCTCAAGGGTAACACTTCAGGAACAGCGCAAGTGGTCATTATATCACACATATATTAGAGGCTGCCTCTCTTTAAACTAGATGCCTGAATTAATAAGGTCCTTTTCCTGCACTGTCCTGCCATACTGGCAAATACTTTCTGACTGGGTGAAACTAAAGTGCAAAAAAGTGCTTTCCCAGCTGTCTTGTGAAGTCAGGATCAGAGCACAGCACGCAGGCTTTTGATCTTTCACTTCAGGACGTGCATCCTCTGGAGCTCGCCAGATCACCTGCAAAGGCCACGTCCCCTGACAGCCTTTAACTTGGTGCAGGAAAACACAGCAGTATGTCCTCTCCCAAACAAATCACATAGGATTACCATCACCCAGATGAGAGCATCAAAAAAATATATATTTTTTGGGGAAGTGAAGTGCTAATCTAGGCTGGATAAGGCCAATTCCACCTGTTTTATACCCCTACATAAACACATAGAATGACACTTCAGAATACATAACTACAGGTTTCACCCCTCCAAGGTCATCCACCATGATGACTTCAAAAATAGGTAAAAGGATGATAAGCTTACCTTTCCTTGAAGGCATTACCACATTCCCAAGGAGATCTACCAAAATAGGGCAAAACAAAGCTGACTACTCTCTCTCAGCAAGATTCCAATGGCTAAACTCGAATTTCTGTGAAAAATACTTAAAGAAAAATGCATGCCTGTGTCATTAGGCTACGGCAATCTCTTCACAAGTTGTCCAGAGCAAAACTGCCAGTCTGTGTCCCAAAGGTCCTCCAAGGACTGATCAGCCAGGGTGAAACACTGCTGTCCTCTCCAAGAACTGCTCGAGTATCCCAGCACAGCCATGAGTTTGCCACATGGAAGGGCCCTATCTGTGCACAAACTGCCAGCGCTTCTGCCTTCTAAGTGATCAGTCAATACCGCCTGATAAGATCACATCAGCAACAGGAGCAGCCTTTCGATATTAACCAATTTTGTATCTTATCTTTCCCAGGTAATTGGCTCTGATGCCAGGTGAAAGGGTGATGCAAAGTTCGGAAATAGGAGATAAGTGAAAAATGCCTGTAAATGTAATTAGCAAATAAAAACACAAGGATAGCTATTATTTAGCACAGGGGGCTCAACCCTGGCTGCAAACCTGTGGGCCAGAACATGTGCTCTTACCTTGTCATAAGGAGGAATCCATTAGAAAGAGAAAGAGAAGACCTAGATTCTAACCTTTTCCCAAACATGGAAAAAAAAAAATATATATGTATTTTTCCCCTAGCTGGTCTGCCAGATTATTGTTATTTTCTGATCTTTGTTTGAACCTACTCCACAGTGCAACCCGTGCCATCAGCCTAGCCCGTACTCCCCCAGACCTCCACTTGCATCTTTACCAAGCATCCTTCAACCAAAGGGTTTTACCATCCTTGCACAAGCCACAAGCCAGCTCATCAGTGGACTGTCCATCTAGGTATCTTTTTCTTCAGATGCAAATTAACATTCTTATAAGACACGGTATCCAATATGTTCTTTCAATAGTTGAAAAGGCAATCTGAATATGCTCGTGGCCAAGCATACACTTCTACATCAGGGTTCCCAATTTTTTTGTGGTCTCTGGAAATCTGAGTTACATTCTATTTGCTTAAAAAGAAATAAGATTTGAGGTACAATACTTTTCTAACTACCACTTATTAATATTTAAACAATATGCAATTGTGGCAGCATTACTCTACATGTTTTAAATTGCACTCATTTTCAGGTGACAAGTAGCAATCTAAAAAAGTTATGTTAGAATAGCACATCCGTACTTTATTTTTCAGCCTGTTCCTCATTTCTCTCAGAACCTGAACTTGGCAGCTTTCTGTAATGTCAGTTTTGTAACATGTACCAAATATGAGAAAGATGCGTATTAAAATTTGAAGCTGACAGACAGCTAGCTGGATTTAAAGAGAAAGTAAGTAGACTGGTGATATCAGCTATGTGAACTTAATAGCAGAAAAGTGAGAGTCATGGGATATCTGGGATCAAACCAGGCTCTGTCAACCACAAGATGATGTTGGGCCTTTTAGGCCATTAGGGCTCACTTTCTAGTATGGGCATGGAAGATTTAAAAACTGTTCTGTTTGCTGTTTAGGGAGCCCAAAGTAATTCGAGTTGACAGAAGGAAGTGTACAATTGCTTCAGTTTGGGATGAGATTTGGCCTGTTCTTCCCGGCTAGTTAAGAAATGAGCTTATAACCAGCTCACAGGTTAACTTGTCTCGTTCTTACTGAAAAGCAATGTGAGAATAAAGCATGTGCATAAGTAGTATGGGTAGGCCTGCCTATAGCTATTTAACACCATTCCTGGTCTTTGCAGCTAGGTTTGTGTTTTCCTTTATTGGACACAAAATGAAGTCACGCAAAGCATGCTCATTCCGGAGCCTCACCATAGCCAAGAGCACACGAGTGTCGGCAAGTTGCCTGCAGTCACGCATACAAGAGCGCTCCGAGGAACGGATTTCTTTGCATTAACGATGCTACTTTGTTTACTGTATCCTGGCATCAGTTTTACAATATAATACTTGCATTATAGCACTAATTTTAATTGTAGTGTTAATGAGTTATGCACAAAGTATTCTCCACCTTGGGAATTTCGATTTTAGGGTAAATCATAAAAGGAGAGCTAAGAGAATTAATAAGAGAGCTCAACATTGGAATATAGCCTCCAAACATAACACCCCACAACTTTAACATTAGAATTCATTATCCTACGCCACCCTTCAAAATGTATCTGTATTTTTCAACCCTTGTACAGGCTGTAAAGCCCTTTCTTTGAGAAATTTCTGCAGGATTTTGAGATCTGCTTAGATTGTATTTTGTTTTCACAGGCCAACTGGTTGTTTAGATTTTAGCCTGTTGCTGGCTATTTTAATAGCACCTTTTAATAGTACTTGTTAAATATTCCCTTGCAGATAGTTTCCACTTGTTGACAAGATTTTGTCAAGTATCTTGGCATTACATTAATTTACTTATAGCAAGGAATCATTAATGGACCCACTTTTTCTTTGGGAAATATCCTACTAATTCAATATCATTAACTAGTAAATATCAAGCATAGAGGCGGTGGCTAGTTTTATTTCACACATCTACCCGCCCCCCGACCCCTTCATGTTTGATTTTTTTGCAGGTAGCATAATTTGACAAAAACAAAAAAAAGACAAAAACTAAAAAAATGCTTCTAATCTAATACTTTTCTTTATAACCAGGGAAGGAATTGCTAAAGAAGTGACAATTTTTCCTACAAAGGTACTAGAGCTATAGGGAAGCCATAGAAAAGAGTTAAACTGAGAATGCTGCCAATAATCTAAGCTATGGTCCCAGTTCAAACAAATACTTTGCCTTATTGAAAATTGAGGCAAGGACATTGGTGATGACCACGGGAAAGACAGCCAACTGAAACACCAGAATGTGAACATATACCCTGAGAGCAAAATCCTCAGCATTAAATGTGATCAGAGGAAGGGTTGAAGATGCAGGGACAAGGCTGCTGAAAGCAAACAGATACCCTGCCTCCAGATTTTTAGAAAGTTTGAAATTTACAGGAATGATATTACATAATAATAGTAAGAACAGAGCAGTAATAAACAATAATAGAAAAACTATATATCTTGTATTTCTCTTTGGAGATGGAGAGAAAGAAAACGACAACATGATTTAAGCAAATTCAAGATCATTAGTCTGACCTCAATTGACCACAATTCTATCCCTCAAAACTTGTTTATAAAACTCAGGTATCTAAGTTAATGGAAGTTTGGTAAACTTGCGATGAATTTTCCAGACTAATGCAATAACTGTTTTATAAACAAGATAAATTGAAACTAAGTTCAAACAAATTACTGGATGTTCAATATGGCACTACAACAAAAATCATTAATTCAGTTGTAAAAGACAGGTTGTAGTGTGAGAATTGTAAATTGTGTAAAGAATTATCTGAAGAAAAATAATAATGATTTGCATTGGAGTGGAAGAATTTTGTTCATGTAGTTCTCTAAGGATCAGTCTTGGAACCAATATTTATTGGTTAAGGTTAATAACTTTGTGGGGAGGAAAAGCATAATAGACTTGTAGAGTATGTTGATCAGGAGAAATTATCAAAATAATGTGGAATATAACTGAAAATAACTCATACAAAAGACTAAAGTAATAAAACCACAATTATATTGAAAGTGCAAGTTCATTCATCTGCATAAAGCGTTTTTAGATGCAAATTATTTGGAAGTGGCAAAAGAAGAGGTAAACTTGGGTTCCTTTTTTAGACTGATCGACTGAGCTATTAATTCAGTGTAGTCATGGAAGAAACAAAAACCGTCTTGAGACGCAGCAGTTGATACACTTCTTTTTTTTTATAAAGCATCATTACTGTCACTGTACAAACAGCCTTGTGAGTCAAAACAGCTTAAGAAAGTGACATCTACCCTGCCCGTAGCACTGAGATAAAGAAAACAGGCCTCTTGGAAAGCAGAGAACTTAGCCAACTACGGTGCTGTCACTTTTTTTTTATGAACAACAAACTCATTAAAACTAAGGATATTTGCCTATGCCTGAAGAAATGCCTCACATCAACCTGAAAACAGAGACTTCACCATCGTCACAAATCAGCACCAGCTTCAGCCAATAAAAGGCAATCAGTCAAAGTCAGCCCAAGCAAAGCTGGCTGCTCGTACGTGTCTCATGTTCAGTAATTGAGGACAGGAATTCTGTCAAAGAAACTACCTAAACAGCGATCCATTATAAACCAACATTTCTAACGGCCTGCAGTAAATTGCCGATTCCAATGCTGGCATTATATACCTCAAATCATTTTTTGCCTTCTATTGTTATTATCATTGTATAGACCTATCTGCCCTATGAGGAGAGGCTGAGGGAGCTGGGCCTGTTCAGCCTGGAGAAGAGAAGGCTGAGAGGGGATCTAATCAGTGTATATAAATACCTCAAGGGAGGGAGTGCAGAGGACGGTGATGGTCTCTTTTCAGTGGTGGTCACTGATAAGACTGGAGGAAATGGCCGGAAACTGAAACACCAAAAATTCCATAGGAACTTAAGGAAAAATTTCTTAACAGTGAGGGTGACAGAGCACTGGAACAGGCTGCCCAGAGAGGTTGTGGGGTCTCCTTCTCTGGAGATCTTCAAAACCCTCTTGGACGCAGTCCTGTGCCACGTGCTCTAGGTGACCCTGCGTATGCAGGGGGGTTGGACTAGATGATCTCTAGAGGTCCCTTCCAACCCTAAGCATTCTATGATTCTATGACCTTGTATTCTATTTGAGAAGATTGTAAAGACAACGAGAAGACTATAAAAAAGGGCCCAAATAAGTCTTTGTTCTAAGTATTTCATGTGCAATTTGGTCCCAAAGCCCATTTCAGCC
>NW_010588468.1:85804-100790 GCF_000705375.1 Tinamus guttatus
CTTATTTCACCAGGAATATTGCTGCCCACTTTCATGTGAGAGAACCAACTGGACTTCAGATTCCTCAGCCCCAATGACCAAGGTACCTGCAGTAAAAATGCAGAGGTTGCACAGTTTGTTACTTCAAGAAGACTCTAAAAAGTTAAGAGCAAAAGCTTGCTAATATACCCCACCCTTTGCAAATCAAAACAACAAACGTTATAATAATTATCAGATTTAACCTTTGGAATTCAAGGTATCAGTTTGTAATATCTCATTTTACAGAACTCTCAAATCCTTTCATTTTTCTATTTACATCACAAATAATGAATAAAAATAAAGTACCTGTGCAGTAAAGGACACAATTTTAAAGTAGCCTAGAAAGCAACATATTTTTTTCTACTATAAAAGAGGAAATATGCTATATATTCCAATTCCACACATATGTTTTGAAGCTTTTATTTCTCCGATATCATAATAGTATCTCATTTTTCAATTATCTACCATCTCACCATAAAAAAATGCAAAGCCCTACAAATATACCATCATTGTTTAGATTTCTAGCACTTCTCTTCCCTGCTACATGTTCATTTCTCAGCCCTCAAACCTTCTGCCAAAAGCTATTGGACTGTAACAAAACTTAGTCTTGGTCTCGGTACCAAAAGAGGGGATTCAAAATTGGGAAAATTGGTCACAGTTGCTCTCTTGGGCTCGACTTTTTATAAACTCTGTACATTTGTCTAGATCATCGGTCAGATCCTCCCTGGGACAGGCTGGCGTGATGCACCGGCAGCCCTGGGTGTCATTTCTCACAAGAGCAAATCAATAAAACAAACTTCTGCAACAGGAGCAAAAAGCACGAGCAATTTACACAGTCTTAACACCTATCTTGCATGACCTCTGCATCCACTGCTGGGTATTACAGCCCACTCTCTCCAAATACCTCTCTCTCTTACCTGAGCATAGCAACGAATAGGAAATCTCTGGACAGCCCAAAATCAGAGAGGGGAAAAGGAAGAGTTTAATCACAAAGCTGAAGGTAAGAGAAGCACACTGTGCAGGGCGATTTTGGAAGTAGTCATCGCAGTTCCACATTAGGGCTTAGACACCTGAGGTCAGGTTTATTCCTGGCACAAAGCAGCAGACTTCGAAGGAGACACACTTGGGAAGTCAAGTGCAGTTCAAAATTGCAAAACCATCCTGGAGATTCAAAGCATTTCATCTTTAGGAAAAAAAAAAAAAAAGTACAAACAAAACTCCCATTCTAATCATAACCTAACAAGCAGAACAAGCACACAGAGTTGTATGTTTCTGAATGATTTTTAAGCATGCCTCCTCTTAAAGTTTTGGAAGACACAGTGTCATTTACCAATAAAAATTGGATACTGAATATAAAAAACTTAAAAAGGACTTTTAAAGTAATTGTCTTATTATACAGCACTTTAAAAGTATCTCACATATCACATGTGATTTTCAGGCAATTATATTAAAAATTCAAGGAATAAACAGACTAAAGAGGGAGGAGGGAGGGAAGAGGGAAAAGATATTTACCCAGTACTTTGGTATGAACTTTCATGTTAGAAAATGAACCTAAGGAAAATGTCATGGATCTTTTAAGAAAATAACAATAATATTTAAAGCATAAAATTTTAATACCACTGACTAGATACTTTTATTTTGATTGCTTTCTACTCATCAGAGATTCATAGTAAATATTCCAATACTAGAACTACTCCAAGCAAGGATATAACCTAGGCCCTTGCAAAGACAAAGATTCAAAGCTTCAAAAACTGTTAGGGCATGATCTTAATCTCTGTTGTGTCCAGATGAGAGGATGGTGTGACCAGTTTTGCATATGCAAGGACCCGAGATGGTGTCCAGGAAAAACAACCCTCTCCCATCTCTCTTCCCCTTCTAAAAAAAATAATCACCCTTCAATTCAATTAATGTATGTGACATCAGAAAAAAAATTCTCATACCTATCTTACCATATTAGCACTAGGGCTGCAATTTCACTGTTATACCAATATCTTGACCCCATCTTCCTCTTTCTGGCACCAACAACTGAGTTGCTTCTCTGCCCTCCTTGCTGGCCCCGGCTTCACTCCCCCAGTAAAAAGGGTTTTCCTTCCTAAAGGCCTGACTTTAGATGCCTTCAGCCCATTCCCATTACAAAACAGGCAAATGGCTGCAGCTGAAGTTAAGTCCAACCAACTTTACCTGATGACGAGGGGAAAGACGATGCGGAGAATGTGGCTCTCGCTGCACTGCCCTTTACTGAAATCAGCTGCAGCAGAGCCAAGAGAAGGAGGCCTGTGAGTGAAAAAGCCACACACACCACAGACCTTTTCCATGGTGTTTTAAGGGAGAGAGACGTGACCTTCTCCTGAAAACATTAATGACAACGGTGATAACTCTCCATGAATGCCTCACAACCCTGAGCATGACTTCTGGGTTTAATCCAGCTGTTCCAGCTGTTCTCCTCTCCTCCACTTGCTGCCACGCTCCTCCTCAAGGGTTATGTTATCTTGGCTCATACCTTCGATTGCTGAAGGTTAGAGGCACTGAGTCAATCAGCCCTTTAGACTGCCGTTGTATCTGCTTTCTGAAATAGTTTCTTTGAATATTGTGGACATGTTTTATTCCTCCAACTAACGTGAAAAATGCAGGAAATTCTCTCTCAAAAAAAAATCTTAACTGAATTTCCATTTTTATTCTCCTTATTTTTGGGAAAAACACAAAACAAACAAAAAAACAGAAACCTCACGATATATTCTATACTAAGACAAAAGTATACACAAATATATTTTTATATTTTTCTCCCAAATTGGCAAAATCAATTAACCTCATCAGCTGTATTCATGCTCACAGTTATTGGTGTATTTGAAACCGTAGGTAACAGAAGAAAGGAGCAGGAAAAAGGCTATTAATAATTCATGTTTGCCTTTTCCCTCCTAAGAGCTTCTCATTGTAGGAAGTCCTTATTTCCACTCCATGTACATCTATAGATACAAGCTAGTTTAAATATCAAAGTAAGCCATTACATAGCTAGCCAATTAGCTAACCTCCATGATAGAAAGCAACTGGTGTTCAATCAGATTCTTAAAAAAAATAAAAAATAGAAAAAAAAAAAGACTCCTATACACATAACCTTATCGTAAAATCTCCTGTTGCGGGTCCAAAAAAATTGTCGGTTGATTTGCCATCATTCTCAGGGATATAAAATGTTTTTCTCAGAAAAAAACATATACAGATTCTTGTGAGAAACACTCTTAGCATTCTTTAAGTCACATGATTTTAAGCTTTCTGACCCTCTTCTCCCAGCTTCGATGTCTGAGTGCAAGTTTGGCCAGACATGTATCTAATGAGAAGAAACCTCTCTCACCCCTCTCTGAAACAAGATACTTAAAACACCAGCCAGCTCTGAACGATGCATGAGGAATCCAACTTAGCTGGATGCAACTTCCCCATTCATTTCCTATCCTCCCTCCTCCCAGTTCATGAACCAACCCTCCCCTTTCCTATACTTCTTTTTTAAAACTATACATAATTTAGTTTTGCTCCTTAATTAGAAAAAGGATGCAAAAGGATTCACTGACCATTAGAAGAACATGCAAACTGCCAAGACCCAGTTGTGCTGCCTAGAAAGATAATTTGTTTCTCATTATATCTGAGCTATAATTAAATCTAGAAAACACAGGACCAAATGGCATCATTAATTACTCTGCAATACACCATAAAGTTTAATAACTCTTATTTAAAATATGTGTATTCTTTCACATATTTTCCCCTAGTAGCATACATAACTTTTCCCGCTTGTTTAAGTTATTTATAAAACCGAATTGTGTAAAATTGTGTAAAGTTAACACAGAGGTGTATAAATAAAGAAACCTTCACAACACTATAATCTTTCCATAGGAAAAGTCGACCCTGTCCTGGGATCCAAATATCGATTACATGAACAAAATTTTCATCTGCTCTGTACTGGGATGAGCAGATATTCAGAATCTGACCTGCACTGCATACAGTGAATAGCTGACTAGACCACTCCAGCATGAACATTTTCACATCATGGCTTGGTAATGTGGCTGTATGTCTGTGTTGTTCAATACCAGTGACTAAGACCCATAAAGACAACATTAGAGGTGTAAAAGCAGCAATCTAAAACACCCCCCAGCTACCAAAACAAACTACCATTAATAATTTCAATTTATCAATTTCTTGAACTATCCAGGAGAAATGCTCCAAACTAGTTGCACTAAGAACCTTTTAATGAATTTTAACAAGAGATGAGATTTAACTGAAAAGCTCACGTAAGATTATGGTACTGTTGTCAAATCGCACTGTGCTGGCATGCAGGCTTCACCTGATTTGTAGATAATCACCAAAACAATTTTGTGAAACAAACATCATTATCTGTGCTCCATATTAAGCAAGGGGTCCTAAAAAGGGAGTTAAGACTCCAAAATAATATGCATGCTTTCAAGCAAACCTCTTTCTCAGTGTCACTTTAAATTTCCAAGAGCATCCTGCCTATCTTTCGATGCTTCTACACAACATATGCATCCTGTATCATCTGCCAGCTCTGCACTGACTTCTTGAATAGTCTAAACCTTCTACCAGAGAAGCAACTGAATCGTAAATGACATCAAGCTCATGACCTACCAGCCCCTCAGCTGAAACTCTAGGATGTGAGCATTTAATCCACTGCAGGCAGGCAATGCTTGGACTTTAATCTGTAATAAAAGATAATCATCAGTTATTTACCAAAAAATAAGAGCATGCCCAAAACCCAAATCAGAGAAGCCAAAAAAAAATGTTAAACCTAGAACCTTTAAAAACACCATTCTCATTTTTTTTTTTCAGAAAATAAAATTCTGTCTCACAGCTCACTTGAAGATATGCAATAAATCTATTATGTAAATCTGGTAAGTGACTAGAGGTAATTGTTGCTGTTGAGGCTGCGGAGTAGCTCATATCCTACTTAGTGAATCTACCCAATAAACCTGCATCACGAGCTCTTGTTACTGGAAACCTTGAGGTTGTCTGCATAGATAATGTTAGCTTCTGCAGTGCCAGACGAGCTTCTTCACAGCACTATTTTACTAAAAAGCACACATTTATAACAATTGACGCACGGGCAGAAATCTCTGCTCAGTGCAAATATTACATTTCTATAAAAAAAAGCATATGTGATCATTAGGTATATCTCCATATACATACATACATATATAACATAAATATATTCACACTGGAGCATGTCAGAGCAAGTAAGTTTGGAAGAGCAATTCCTCCTCCCTGCCCAGTTATTTGTGCGATTGCTCCCAGGTGCGAGGGGCCCTCGGAGGCCTCAGGGTCCCGTTTCTGCTGCCGGCGGGACACCTCGCTCGCCTGAGAGCCCCGTGCAGAGGCAGGAACATCTGGGCACGTTATTCCCCAGCCCGGGTATGTCTTGTGCCAGCTGGTTGTATCCGATTTCATCTCAACACAGATTCAGGCCTTAAAAGAACATGATTTACAGGCTCGTCCAAGATCTCCTTGCGATCGCTGAGCTCAAACCTTCCCTCTAGCCAAGAGAGACCCCAAACCAACCACACAGCAGGAGGGGGAGAATTTCCCTCTTTTTCCCCACTTCCCTTGTCTTGTTCAGCTCCTCTCCTCACAGTGAGCAATAAACACGAGGAAGGTCTCTGTCTTCCACTTAGGGAGACACGTGTTCTCACAAAAGGTCAAGACTTGCGCCGGCACCAAGGAAAAGCTTTTGTGCCCCATTAACCAGGAGGCAAATCCCTGTCTCCCTGTCTCTTCTGTTTGTGGCCTCAGGTTGTGGAGCTCCCGCCTCTCGCACCTGCAGTTAATCGCAGTTTATTGCAGCCCCCACAGGGAGCTGAGCAGCTGCACAGGAGCACAGTGTTTTTATGGAAAAAAAAAATCATGTTTTTGGAAGAGCAACCTGCTTGGCTATTAATTGAGGGATTCTCCATCTATATCTTCTATAGAATATGCATGAAAAATAAAGATTCTCCCTCATCCTTTTACCTGCACAGTGTTTAACTGCTTATTTATGGAAAGCTGTCTAATGAAACCCTTGGAAAAAGGTACACTTTTCCCTTCCTGACATTTATATTCAGTCTTCCTATAACTCTATAATTCCTTCTATTTATTTATCTGCTCAATAGAGTATTAAAAATAACTCATTCCACATAGAAGTTACCTTCTTGCTTATCTTTGGTGCATTTTTCCTAGCTCCTTTTACAATCTATCTAGTACCATAAAGAATGCTAAAAACTCACCTTAATAATGATGTCCAATCTGACTTCCATAGGCTGGGCAGAAGTTCCCACTTCAAGCTTTTGACATGACCATCAGTTGACTGAACGAGAAGCACAGTTCTACTAGGCTGAGATTTCCTCCTAATTAAGCAAACGGTGGAAAACTGGAAACCTTATAGTCTGGATTGACAATAAAAATAATCAGCAGAATGCATAGCACAGTGATCCAAGGAACTATAGAGGGCATCTCAGGCTGAACAACCAGCAGGAGAGCTCCTCCTTGTACATTAAGCTCCCAAGGCTCTCTTGCCTAACTAGGTCACCTCCACCAAAATCAAATGGAAACAATACTCCTAGGTTTGGGAAGCCTGAGGGCCTCTCAGCACAGCAGCAACATCTCTTTTAGATTGCAAATATTTTCCAGATCCTGATATTTAAAAGAAAAATATGCTTTCCCTATATCATCTTCTGTACCTGCAGGCAGCACAATAAAGAGCATCATCATTGCATCGCTCTGTCTAGGCCTCCTAATGCAATAGGAGGGAAGGAATATTTTTTTGTTTCTTTGTGGGCTACTCCACTGACTTACTGAGTTAAAAAATGCATTTTTTTTAAAAAAAATAGAATATTTAACCTCCCACCTATTTCCCCAAAATAAAAACAATAAAATTTGAAATGTTTTGTTATGCTCTTTGAAGTTCATTAAATAGACTGCAATACTGAAGCTTGGCTAGTTGCAAACACTGCATTCTTCCTGCAACATTCCAACCTTTTTATGTGTTTCAGACAACACTAAAATAAAGTCAATAAAATGGACCAGTTTGACTGGTTGAAGCCTTTGAAAAAAACACACAGACACAGAGACATCATTCTTGCCTGACCTTGTTTCTTTGCATCAACCTCAACTCAGAGATACTTCATTCTGATTGAAAGATTAACTTAGCCTTAGTAATCCTTCCAGTCTTTTGCTTTGGATTTTAAAACAGTCAGGAATTTCAATTTGAAGGAGTGGAGTTTCAGCTTTGATAGAATAAGATATCACACACTGGGGTTAAGTGAATGAGAATACAAATACTCCAGGTCTCAGGCTTTGGTCGAAAATGCTGGAAATTGAGCTACCTGGGGAATCTTAGCCTGCTGGCTCCTTCCTCCCCCTCTCCTTCCCTCCAGTCATGGCAGCCTGATGACAGAGTGGAGATGCTGGCAACTGCAGGTTTGCAACCCCCCTCGCAAAAGTAACACGTGACCACCTGGCAACTGAGAATCAGAAACACGAGCATCTTCTCCCTGCACACTTCTGACACTGCTTCAGGGCAGAAAGGAGCATTTTCCTGCCTCTGCAGGGCCATAACGAGGAGCCTGGCTCACCTGGCTGACTTTGCCATGTGTCTGAACATCCCGGGAGAGACTGCTCTGCTCTCTGCCTCCTCACTCTCCTCAGCTGAAGGGGCTTGCTCCCGAGCAGAGAAGTGCAAACATCATCATGATCCACATCCTCTTCTGAATTGGAAAGAAACTTTTAGACATTGGACTAAAATGACTACAGCCTTACAAGTCTGTTTCCTTCTTCACAAGACATCCCTAAGGATATTGTTAAGAGGCACTCATCGGTATTGCACAACCCTCGCTGAGAAGCGAGCACGTACGCTAGATAATAGGGGCCAGCTCTTGAGGAAACTAAGATTGCCTTGGAAAGCTACAAGGAAGCAAAGGCTGCTTAGTACTAGCAAGTTGAGATTTAGCTTCGCCTGCATTTGCTGGATCTGCTTTTGTACTGCCTCAGTTTGACTCACTTTCTACTTAACAGAGCAGTCTGTCACTCACCTGCAGGAGCGACAGGCATCGCACCGTGGCTGGAGCAGGAAGTTCTCAACTGCTGTCCATGGCCTTACTTCGTGTTTGCTTTCCAAACCAGCTTTCTTTCCTGTCTTCAAAAGGCAAGCTTCTTGGTGTGTATTAGAGAGCAAGAGTATACGTAATAATATACAATGTATATATATGCATTATATCTACAATGTGTAACATAATGATATGTATATGTCTATGACAAGGTTTATATAATTAGTTATACGACTATCTGAGCATATCATATCTAATTAGCAATGTGCAGCATGGTTTATTCTGCCACTGTATCTCATCAGAATAGACACCAGAAGACAAATCATAGGATTTCAACCAACGATTTTATGGGAATTATGATAACCAAGATGAAGAATCTTTACTTGGAGTTGCACTATCTCCAAATCAAAACATTCTAACAATCCTGAGTGGCATATGAGTTTAAGTAAAATTATTTTATTAACACCTTATTTTGTAATTACCTACATACTGTAATTTTGAAAATGAGAATTCTACCCATTCATTTGTTATTCTTGCACTCGTTATTGTATAGGCTACAGATTGCATCTCTTCCACCTGCTTCCTATTTGTCGATTTTTTTTTCCATATTGAGCAGTCATGTGCGCTCAGATTTTATGAATGTTTTCTACACATGGGTTACACACATTGACAATTTTAAATAATTGTTCATAAATCATGCTTTCTGCTGCTAATCAGCTAGTCTCTTTTTTTTCTGGACTTCTCCCCAGGATTCTTGGCTCAGATGTCTAAACCCCTGAGATAACCTGAAGTTAAAATAATGTAGATTTATTTGGCACTCAGACAGGAACAGTACATTCTGCTAATGTATGTTGGGGGCAGCAGCTCTGCACCCATTAGATTTTTCAGTCAGAATTAAATGAAATTTGTGTTTATGCACACGTTATTAAAATATAACGTTTTGATTTATCCAAGATCTAATTGCCTGCACATCAAATGGAGCTTGCATTGCTCTCTGTAATAAGATATCCAGATAACTACTTTAGTTTGTTTGTATGCCCACTAATGCAGAAGTTACATAATTCAATCTTTCAGATTCAAAGCAACTGGGAGGATTAAATTACTTTGCATATTTTTTTGAAATACAGCCATTCACAATATGTGAATTCTAAAACAAAAAAATATATGCTGAACCATGTCAAATATAGAGAAGACTAACTTGCCCAAACAATCTCTAAATTGCACACCACGGTAGCCATACAATGAACACCATATGTATTTCCAACGTTCTCAAACATCACAAGTTCTATATCTTAAAATAAAATAACAACCCAGAATTTCATTCAGTACTCACTACTTTTGTTTGTTTGTTTGTTTTTGAGAATGATGTAAATTTACAGCATTTCCAGGACATGGGAAAGGGAAAAGAGGAAGGGGAGGGCAGTGGGGAGAGAGCATGAAGAAGCATGTATAGGTACACCTTTTTTTTTTTTTTTTTTGCAGATGCATTTATGTCCTCATTATGAAAATAATGTGAATAAAAAAAAAGTCATGTTACTAATCCCTGTTTTCATGAGACTTGTAGGGATTGCTTTAAACTTGCATCATAATTTTTCCACCTATTGTGTATTTTAAGATTTTACTAAAGAAAATTTTATATGAACTGCTACCTGCAGTCAAATATTTCATGTGAATGCGAACGGCTAAAACATTTGTGCAGTTTCTTAAAAAACTTATTACCAAAGAAAAGGAAAACATAAACACCCTGTGTGCATTAAATAATGCACACAAGGGATAGCCCTCATAGGAGAGGTACACGGAGTAAGCATACATTTTCCTACCAGGGTAGTACCAGAATAACTTGCAAATAGAGGAATCTTCATTTATGCAGAGAAACAGACCTATCTGTGCTGCTGTGATAAAAAAGTTGAATAACCTTAGAGATAGACCTCTGTATTGCCTCTGAATCCTAAGCATTTTCAATCGTTTTGTCAAGTTCCTTCCTACAAAACTCCTGACAATGATAATAAGTCTTGACCAAGCATAATGGATAAACTTACTTTTTCAGACCAGAGTGTTGTGTTTGAGGTGGGGGGGAGGGGGGTGGGGAGGGAAGTAAAATCTAATTAGCAGCTAAAATTAAGGATATTGGTCACAGGCTGCTGACTAATGACTAAACTAGGCTGTCTTTCTTCCTCCTCTGTGCTGCCTTTATCTTGTGTGCCGTCTTTCTGGGAGAGCAGCATCCCAGGCTCAGGCTCTGTTACACTTAGAGATGCTCAACAGCAGCTTAACCTGCCTTTTGGGGACTACCTAGGACTCTGGGGATTCAGCTATGTTTTCCGTGGTCCTAGAGAGTCCCTCCCAGTTATAGATACTTCTTCCCCCTTTGGATTCCTGCAGCACCAGCTCTCCAGCAAAGCTGTGCAAACATTAGACAAAAGCCTACCCCTGCTTACTCCTTCAAAACCTATGTGTAAACCTATTAATTATAACAAAATTATGTTTAAAGCAAAACTGAATCTGCTTATACTTCTTACATAACCAGTTCCTTAAATATCAGTCAGTCAAAACCATATAGAATATGTGTGTGTAGGGTGAACACCTCAAACTCTCATTTATATCAGTGCTACTGTATACAGCATTGCAATATTTTAGAAGAGACTACTGTCAAAATACTTCTAACTAACTCAAAATCTTGCTTACATACAAAAGCTACACTGCAATTTAAATTAAGTATAAAAATACCTTTACAATGAAATCCATGCAACCTTTTTGAGCAAGCTGAATTGGGCCTGTACTGGTTCCTCACATGTCAGTTCAACTGCAAAAACTGGCTTCCTCAGTAGAACCAGTTTCAGCAAGCTTATATGAAGGATCTAACTCTAAAATACACAAGCCTTAACAAATTTAAGTAATGATATTTGGGAAATCAGTAGTACTTTCTTGGGGCAAGTATATCACATTTAATGCATAGGTAGAAGGGAAGGCAAAACAACCCATATTTAAAGGAAATTTATAATAAGGAGTATCAACTACATTATTAGTATATTACAGTAAAAACAATTTGTCCATATGTATCTAGGAAGAGAACTAATCCTTGTATTTCTCTGCATATATGAAAATAAGAAACTCAAAATTCATGCAGACTTTGCAAGACCACTTTTGTTGTTCATAGTTTTCTTCTTTTTATCCCTTAAAATAAAATCTCCCTGAAAAAAACATTCTACAATACAGTTTGGTCTCATATTCTGCAACCTTTGAGTATAATATCCGAATACTTATTTCTTCCATAAAGCTTCTCTGTGTTTTATGGCTTCCCTCTCTTTTTATATTTTACCATAACAAATCTTAGTGATTGGTTACTCTGTTCTCAATCCCACTGGGCCTGTTATCTGTAATTAAATATAAGCCTCCTTGATATTAGTAGTGTACTGATGGATTGTTGCTTACCTACCAAGCAGCACTTAGAGAAATGGAGGTCCTTGAAAACAAACAGCATCAGAGCATAAATCAGCTAGAATGAAGACAGGAGCGAATATAGATTTTGTGGTAAGAACGCTCAGGAGATTGTTCTTCGAAGTCCACAGATTGGAGATTACATCCACATTGATTTATCGTCAGACATTTATTGATCATTGGCTAAATGACTGCACAGATAAACATATGTATCTTTCCACTCCTGCCACTAGAGCTAACCTTACTGACTATGCAAAATTGAAAGCCCCCTCATAGCTTAACCCCTCCTCAAGTCCCCTCGAACCTAAAACACTGATTAAGCACTGCATAAAGATTGCATGTGGTAGGAAAATCTGAAGAAAAATGCAAAAACTCTTCCTTATAAGGACAAGTAGAATCTCAATTAAAAAATATTCCATATTTATTTTTGACCTTTCAAGTAAATACTTCTATGGCTACTCCTGCAACATTGAAAGCCCCTTGCTACATTTCTTGTAATGTCAGACACGTGTTAAAAGAAAGAAGAAGAAATAGAAAACCAAAGCTGCTTATAATTTAAAATTACACTACTAGGAAGAATAGATATCATAAAAGACAGACCACTTGTCTGATAAGTAGCGGCTATGAAAAGATTCCTAAAAATATTTTGAGTTAGCCTTACCAATTCACACTCTGTGGCATCGTAAAAAGATCATCTTTTCCAGGGAACTGGCAGGTAGCTTGGAGCAGTACAAAAACTTTTTTTTTTTTTTTGCTGGCAGGTAGCTTGGTACAGAGTAGTACAAAAACTTTTTTATTTTTTTTAGTTTGGGAAGGTCAGTTCTTAGTTGATTGAAACATTAGTTTCCAGTTGTAAGTTAAGCTGCATTTAGAAATATAAAATGTGGGCGAGGTCAGAGCACCGTTCTGTTTTCATACAATTATATAAATCCGGTGTTTCAAAGATGCGAGGGTCCAGCTGAAGAAAGTTTACTTTCAGTAGAGCCTGCCATCTGCAAAATGCTTGATGAAATTCCTATGAAGTTGTATTCACTTAGTTCTTGTACTTAAAAGTAACCGATATGCCAGTGAAATTAATAGCAAAAACTTGAATATAAACTTGCATAAACCAAAATGAAGCAGAAATGGAATATGTAAAAGAAAGAACCACTTAAATACAAACACAAAAGCAATCAGTGATCTATCTAATTTTAATGAGCATTTTTTTTTGCTGTAGTCATCAATTTTTTTTTATGTTAATAAAGAGCAGGGTTCATCTAGGCTCACTCAACCTGTGCTAATCAACACTCCTTGGCTTTAAGAATAGAGAATGATATACAAACCCTTAACACACCACAAACTACCAATGCTCCAGAGGGAGATCTGCCATTAGTGTCCTTCTCCCCAGAAGCAAAACACTTGGCAAGGACCAGAGGTCTCTGCAACTTTAAGGCACTCTCCCTCCCCATGCCCTTCCAAGCTGTTTGGTAGGAGAGCCTGAACATACTCATTTTCACTTCAACTCCTTGGAAATGCTTCTTACCTCATGTATGATCTGTCTGTCTCTCTCTTGCAAGGAGTTTTTCTTTCTAACATCTCATATTCTTTTTTTCCAGGTAACTGGGGAAGTCCTCCAAAACCCATTACTAAAAGAGAATCCCCTCCACCTCTCAGAGCCATCCGGCCTTCTGATCTTTCTCTCTCCAGCTGTTGCAGCTTGTAATTAGCCCCAGCTGAACATGGAGTTAATCTCCTTCAGCAGGCAGAATCACATGGGACATATACATTGCACTGAAGGACATGGAGTAATATTTACAGATTTAAAGTAGTTTACATTATCTCCCTTTATTTTCATAATCCCTATGAAGAAGACTAGTTTAGATGTTTAAAGATAGACAGATGATATACTATACTTTATCAGAAATGACAAAAACACCTATACTTATTATTAATTCAAATTTCAAATACACATACGCTAAAGCCCTTTCCACTGGGAAAATAAATCATTAGCTGCGAAGCTAAAGTGTAATTGGTTTTACAATATTTTGTAAAACAAATATTAGAGTGTTTTGATGTTATAAAGCACAGGTTAGAATTTATTGGTAGAAAGAAATATTTAAATTAGGAAGTGTTAAGCCATGAGAAATTGTGCTGATCTGAAACTCCGAAAATATACCTAACAATATTTAAGGTTAACTTAAAGTGTGCCACTAGATTGGAAATACTCAGATTAAATATAATATCAGGATCACTTTGAGAGAAATGCAGAAAATAAAATACTGAAAAATACTGATTATTTTGGAACCAAAAAGGCCATTGTTCATATTTTATGGAGAAAAAAGCAAATGAGACTAATGAGACTGTATAAAACTGTATTTTCATTTCATGGTTATAGCTCCAGTGAAATGTCTAAACCAAAATAAATGTTGTTCATTACTGTTCATTATTTACGTTGTTACAAGAATTCAACAGCAAATCTTATAACTGTTAATGCAAATTACTCTTGCTAACTGTACTGTTGGAAGGGTGGACAATTCGTAATGAATAATGAGATTTTTTTTTTATATTTACTTCACTCCCACCTTGAGCCTAGAGCATACACTTATCTTTTCCCAAGTCATCCAGTCACTGAAGTTTAAAATTAAATAAATAAAAATAACAATTCTGAGGAAAGGAATAGCAACTTATATGTTTATCATTCTCTTTCTCTGCAACACTTACTGGGCTACAGTCTTCCAGATACCAACCCTTTCTCTTTCTAACATCATTAATTTTCCTTTCCGTTGTTCATAAGAGCGTACTTTCAGCACAACTAAGGTACCTTTACTAGGTATTGTATTTTGGATAAAATGCTGAAGAACCTCACCAAGAACTTACCTTCATGGGAGAAATCTTAGCTCTTCATTCCAGGTGGGTGGAAGTGCTTGTGCTTGGAGGTCACAGCCACCGCTGCGCTACCTGCTGTTGGCTGTGGAGCTTCCATCCAACGTGGTCTTTGAAGGGGTCACCTTCAACTGGTAATTTGCAGAACTGGTCTACTTTTCCGATTCTAAGTACCAAGATTTTTTTATGAGACAATGTATTTTGGATATCTTGCGTTTCATTTCACATTATTCAGAGTGAGCCTGGTTTACTTACAACAATCTGCAGGATAGATGTATGAACTCCAGAATGAACTAATTCTTTTCAAAAAAAGAATGCCCATTCTCTGCAGAAGTAGAAAGACAGAAACACACCAAGTGCCTTGAAAAGTGATGGCTTTGCCCTCATTTCTGTTACACAAGACCTTTTCTGACGCGGGGGTCTCAGACACCACGGACACGATCAATGTGATCAAGGTGTGCCAGTTTATTTGGGTTCCAGGCGCACTTATATGCGAGGCTTCCCCCAACACGCTAGCGCTTCTTTGCAAGGATTGGTTAAGACCCCGCGTCCATGCGTCTAACTCTACCGTGTGATAGGCTAGCTAGCAATGTCCA
>NW_010588487.1:20344-34286 GCF_000705375.1 Tinamus guttatus
GGGACAGCCGAGGGCTGCGGCCGCATCCGTGCTGCTCCCGGCCAGTGAGGCGGCACGTACTGCAGCTCTCCTCATCCGAGTTGTCCCCGCAGTCGTTGTCGTAGTCGCACTGCCAGCGCCCCGGCACGCAGCGGTTGTTCTTGCAGCGGAACTGGTAGGGCTCGCAGGTGCGTTCATCTGTGGGGGGGCGCGAGGTTGGTGCTAGTCGGCACGCGGCGCGGCCGCAGGGGCAGACGTGCCCTCGAGGCCCTGGTGGACGGTCTCCCCGGCCCCAGGCTCACCGCACTCCTCCTTGGGCTCGTCGGAGCCATCGCCGCAGTCGTCCTCCCCGTCGCACTTCCAGCGCGCCGGGATGCACCTGCCCGAGTCTTTGCATCGGAACTCATCCACGCCGCATGTCATTTGCGCTGCACGGAGAGGAACACGTCACTGACGTGGCACCGGCCAGCTGCACCTCAAGGACAGCTTCTGCATTGACCCGGAGCCGAGCGCAGCAACGGGGCAGGAGCCCTGGCTGCTGCTCTCCAGGAAGGGAGGCAGCAGGGAACGTCGCAGGGGGATGGACCCGGGCAGAGCAGGGCCAGCACTGCCTGCGGCATGCGCAGATGTGCCAGACCCGAGCAGGGACCCTGCACACATGAGGACGAGCTGGGGGCAGAACCCAGCACCCTGCGTGCGAGCTGCTTACTGCAGTTGGCGGGTTCATCCGAGCCGTCCACGCAGTCGTTGTCCCGGTCGCACACCCAGACGCGGGGGATGCAGCGCTTGGTGATTGCACACTGGAACTGGTTGGGGGCGCACGTCACCTCCGCTGAAGAGGGAGAAGCAGACTCAGAACAGGGGGGTCCTGCCAACAGCTACCCTGCCCAACTGCCCTGCTGGAGATGGGCATCTCCACAGAGTCTCTGGTCAGGCTTGGTGATGCCTTTGCTCAAACAGGGCAGGGAGGAGAGCCCTGTGACAGCCCCAGAAGACTCTCCCGTCTGCTCCACTGGCCCGAGCAGCTGCAGGCAGATGGGGAAGATGCAGCAACAAATCCCTCAGCTGCGAGCAGATGGCTCCGGGTAGCGCAACCCCATGGCAAATATGTGAACTGGCCACGGAGGGATTTACCGTGCGTGCTCCTCATGCACCCAGTAGCCCCCACTTACGGCAGTCCTTCTCGTCCTCGCCGTCGCCACAGTTATCCTGGCCATTGCAGCGGAAGATGCCCGGGATGCAGCGGTTGGTGTTGGTGCATTTGAACTGGCTGGGCAGGCACACGTGGATATCTGGGGAGGGAGGCGACGTGGTCAGAAGCTGAGACAGAGCATCTCCGTCTCACTCCTCGGATGCCGCAGCAGGAGGTGGGGAACCTACCGCAGTTGGCTTCATCCGAGTTGTCCTGGCAGTCGTTGTCCCCATCGCAGATGAAGGCCGGGTTGGTGCAGATCCCCGTGGAACACTGGAACTGCCCTGGCCGGCATTTGAACTCGGCTGCGAGGAGAGCGGGGCAGGGTGAGACAACCCCCGGGGCAGCATTTCCAGGGCAAACCTTAACTTCCCACTTCACCCTCTGTGGGGCCCTCAGCTAGGACTGGGCAAACAACACACGAGGTCCTGGGCTGGCAGAGGGGGAGCGGGGCGGCCTGCACCGGGCCAGAGAGCCAGGCCGACTGCTGCAGCGCTCAAAGCCCCACTCCAAAGGACAAGGCCACCCGCTCCATGTCCTGCCCTGACTCACGGCAGTCCTCGGGCTCATCTGAACGGTCCCCGCAGTCGTCCTCGGTGTCGCATTTCCACCAGAAAGGGATGCACTTGTCGTTCTTGCAGACAAACTGCAACGGAGAGCAGCTGGGGAGGGTGTGCGGGAACGGGGCGCCTAGACGGGGACCTCTGCACCAACCCGGCCCCAAGCCACCCCACACAGCCATGGGGGTTTGGGGAAGGGGCAGGGCAGCCCATGGGAATGAGGCTCTGGAATTGGGGCAATCGTGGCTCCCATCCCAACCGCCGCAGTCTGCACGTGCTGCCAAGGGCCACAGGAGGGAGATGTTGCCCACGCCAGGAGAAGGCGGACGCAGGGCGCGCACGCACGCGTGCCTGGGGAGCCTCAGGGCCGCTGCAGCAGCACGGGAGGACGCGGGCAGCGCCGGTACCTGGCTGGCCGTGCAGTTGGAGACGCAGGTTTTGCCATCGCTGCCCAAGTAGAAGTTGGTGGGACAAGCGCACTTGTGCCCCCCGCCCGGGGAGAGCAGGCAGAGGTTGCTGCAGCCGCCATTGTTGGTCTTGCAAGGATGGTTGGGGACTGGGAGGCGACAGGGAGAGAACTGTGATCAGAGTGGGGAAAAGAGAACCCCCAACAGTGCACGAACCCTTCGCTGGGCCTCCCATCCCACTGCGGACATTGCCCAGGGCCACCAGAGCCCCTTGTGCCCCGGCCCGCGGCTCACCATCAGGCTGGCGGTAGGGGTGGTAGATGTGGATGTCCATGGGGCGGTGCAGCGTGCTGATGAGCAGCGTCTTGTTGGCGCCCGTGGTCTTGTGAGCCCGGTTGATGGACTTGGTCTCCCAGTCGGTCCAATAGATGAAGTCCTCAAAGAGGGTGAGCGCGAAGATGTGCGGGATGTCCTGGCTCAGGACTGCAACAGGGAGCAGGCGGCCCCTGAGAGGCTGCCCCAGCCCCTGCCGCCCATCTTGGCCGGCCACGCACCGGGCAGTGCCCCCCCAGGGCCACCTCGGCCACAACCAATGTCCTCCCTTGGCCAACAGGGCTGGGCACAGAGCCCAAGGTCTTTGCTCCCAGCCCCATGCCAAGACCACGCTCCTCCAGAGGGACAGAAGGGGACACAGGGCCCGGCCCTCTCACCCGTGTGCCGGTTGGAGCCGTCCAGGCTGGCGAACTCGATGTAGTCCTCCCGCGCGTCAGCCCAATAAATTCGGCTGTTGATGTAGTCGAGGGTGAGGCCGTTGGGCCACGTTATCTTGGTGTCCACGATGACGCTGCGGTTGGTGCCATCCATGCCAATCTTCCCGATCAGGGAGTGGTCGCCCCAGTCCGTCCAGTACAAGTAACTGGGGAGGAGAAGGGAACCGCGGAGGGAGGCTGAGTCCAGGGTGTCCCGGAGCAGAGGAGGCCCTGTCCTGCCTGTCCCCAGGACTAGCGCCACCAGCAAGACAGGCCACTGGCGCTGGCGACATAACAGGGATGGTCCCAAAGGCTCTCACCCGTTCTGTACATCCACCACCAGTGCCCGGGGCTCGCGCAGGCCCGAGTTGACCAGCACCGTGCGATAGGCACCGTTGAGCTTCGACACCTCTATAGTGTCCCGACCCTTGTCGCACCAGTACAGGTTGCCGCCCACCCAGTCCACAGCCAGGCCATCCGGGTTGCTGAGACCCGTGCGGTGAAGAACCTGCAAGGAAGAAGCAGGTGAGGAGAATGGGATCCCGCAGGATTCCATTCCCGCAAGAATGAGCCCAGGTCCCCCTCCCACCTGAACGTTGCTCCCATTGATGTGCATGCGGCGGATCATGCTGCCCTGCGTGGTGACGTCCGTCCAGTAGATCATCTGCTCCCGGTAGTCGAAATCCAGAGCCACCGCGTTGTTCAGCCCCTGGAGGAAAAGAGAAGCATTGAAGCAGCCTCGGGCACAGGCAGCCCTGCAAGGGCCCCAGGCCCAGCTCTGTCCCTGCAGGGATGTTAGAGGCAGTTACAGACAACTGTAGTGTGTTGCCTGCATAGACGCTACCTTATAAAGGTCAGCTACCAAGGAGCTGCTGTTTACACAGGACCCGGCGTATATTTATAGTGAGAGCTACTATTTATACAGGACCCATCATCTGCGTCAGAAGCCAAGAGCCCAACTCACATCCCCCCTTTCGATGCCACTCGTTTCACCCCCGCCTGGTCCTGGGGCTGGTGCCACCCTCAGGTGCCCCCACTCGCCCGTACCTGCTTGAGCAAGGTGTAGTTGGAGCCGTCCAGGTTGAGCTTCCTCAGGTAGTACCGGTTGGCAAAGATGAGGAAGGGCTCTTCATCTGCAGGGGGAGCGGAGGCGGTTCGGGGCGGGCTGCAGGCAGGGCCCCCGCACCCAGCAGCACCCGCGCCAGCCCCGTCCTGCCTGGCTGCCACCGCACCCCAGCGAGAGCCCCGCGTCGGGCACCAGCACCAGGTGTTCCAGAGCCCCCCTCCTCCAGCCCCGCTCTGGGCACTCACCCGTGACGGCTTTGCAGCTGGTGGGGTTGTCAGGCTTGAGCTTGTAGCCCTCTATGCAGAGGCACTTGAAGCTGCCCAGCGTGTTGATGCACTTCTGGCTGCAGGGGTAGGTGGTGGAGCACTCATCGATGTCGATGCACGTCTTCCCGTCGTCCTTGAGCCGGAACCCGGGACGGCATCTGCACTGCAGGAGGCAACCGGGAGCTGTTAGAGGCATCCGTCACCACCGCACTAGCGGGCTCAGGCGCAGGGAGCTGGCACTAGCCAGGACTGCCCACATGCGCTGCCCTCGAATCCAACGCGGGCCCCTACCTTGTACCCGATCTTGAGGTCCTCACACTCCTGTGAGCAGCCGCTGAGCTTCTTGTTGAGACACTCGTTGATGAAGCAGTTGAGCTCGTCAGAGCCGTCCGCGCAGTCGTCGTTGTTGTTGCACAGCAGGGCCTCGGGGATGCACTTGCCGTTCTTGCACAGGAAGAAGGAGTCGTTGCACTTGTTCTCTGCAAGGGTGGCAGCGGTCAGGGCCTCCTGGCGCAGCAGCTCCCTGGCCCCCACCAGACCCGCAGGTACCGGGGCTGCTGCAACGCGGGTTCTTGGGCGCCTCGTCCGAGTGGTCGTGGCAGTCGAACTCGCCGTCGCACTCCCACTGGCTGTTGCTGAGGCAGCGGCCGTTGGCGCAGCGGAACTCGTGGGGGCCGCACGTGGGGTACTCTGGAGCGGGGCAGCGGCTCAGGCTGCACCTCCGCCCCCAGCCTGCCCCATCCCTGCACCCCCCGCATGCAAAGACTCCCCAGCCCAGGTCCCTCTGCCAGAGGGTCCCATGTCCCCCTCAGGCACCCACCACACTCCAGGGACTCATCGGAGCCGTCACCGCAGTCGTCGTCGTGGTCACACACGAAGTGCTTGGGGATGCACTGCCGGTTGCCGCACATGAACTCCCGCTCATCGCACGTGTTGTTGTACACTGCAAAGAGACGCCACTGTCACCCTCTCGCGCCACCACTGTCCCCTACCACCAGCTCCCCCCACCACTCACAGCAGGCGTCTCGTCAGCGCCGTCGGCACAGTCCTTGTCCCCATCGCAGAGCCAGCGCTCCGGCACGCACACGTAGGTGCCAGGGCACTGGAAGGAGCCAGCGCTGCAGGTGGTCAGACCTGCGGGAGGGACGGGAAGGGACCGTCACCAAAGCAGCATGACTGGAGGGAGCAGCCAGGGCCAGGAGTGGGAAAGCAGGGCTGGGGGGCAGCAGGGGATACGGGCCGGAGCAACTCACGGCAGCGGCTGTCCTCGTCAGAGCCGTCCCCGCAGTCGTCCGCCCCGTCGCACACCCAGAGCTTGGAGATGCAGCGGTGGTTGTTGCACTCGAACTGCACCGGGTAGCAGAACTTGTCTGGGGGGCAGAGGAGGAGGAGGAGGAGGTCAGGGCTGGGCCGCACAGAGGAAGGACAAAGCAGAAACCGAGCAAGGTAAGCTGCAAAACTTGGGGAGCCCCCCCAAAAAACAACCGCCCACACAGGCGCATGCACCAAGCAAACAACATACAGGACATTGCTCTCGGCCAGAAGCAAAGGCCCCAGCGGAGACCAGCGCTTCCACCGCCCCGCCGCGACCCCGGGCCCTGACTCTCCCCACCCTGCCGCTCACTGCAGTGCGTCTCGTCCTCCCCGTTCTCGCAGTCATCCTCCTTGTCACAGGTCCAGGTCATGGGGATGCACCTCCCGCTGGGACAGGCGAAGTAGTTGGCCGGACACTTGGGCTTCCTTCCACCTGCTTTGAGAGGAATCCGTCAGGGAGGCCGTGACACCAGTGGAGCCCATCTGTGTCCGTGTCCCGAACAGCTCCCAGGGGACAAGAACCCAGGGAGATCCCTGCCACCCCCGGGAGCAGCATCCCGGCACAGGGACGCAAGGGGATCCTTGCAGGCAGAGCATCCACTGTCCCAACGGCCCCAAGGGCGGCGCAGACTCCCCGACCCGGCGCTCCGTCCGCTCTCACCGGGGCAGTTGCGCTCATCCGAGTAGTCGCCGCAGTCGTTGGCGCCGTCGCACACCCAGCTCGGGGCATAGCACAGCGAGGTGTGCTCGCACTTCTGGAACGTCGTGCCCTTCACCCCCAGCCTGAAATAGCTGCTGCAGTCGGTGGCGGCTGCAAGGAAGCAGACCAAAGGCCTAGGTAATGGGCACAGCTCCCTCGGGGCAGCAGTAGCCCTCGCCCTCTTGCTATCACCAAGTCCATCTCATCCCCACGTCTCCTGCACCCCGATGCTGGGATCACCCATTTCCTTGCTACGTGCTTCAGATGAGCTACTAGGCAGGGCTGGAGGTGACACAAGGGCCAGCACCTCCTTCAGCACCTGCTGGCGGCATCCGAGCCCGGACCCTGCTCCCTCCAACGCGAGTCCCGCAGCCCCAGCGAGCCGCAGGACGGGACGGTCACCGGGGCACTCACTGCAGTTCATCTCGTCGGACGCGTCCTCGCAGTCGATGAACTGGTTGCAGCGGCTCGAATTCCCGATGCAGCTCCCATCCCGGCAGCGGAACTCGGTGGCGGCGCAGCTTGTTTCTGAAAAATGCGATGAGGCCACCAGGACCCGCCGTGGCCCCTGCGTGTGCTCACACTGCCTTTGCCCTGCCCGGCCTTGGACTGACCCTCCCAGCCCTGTGTCCTCCTCCCAACTGGTTCCTCTCCGGCTCATGGATTTGCCCAAGCTCCTCGGATGGGGCCTGGCCCTGGCACAGAGCCGCTTCCGAGCTGCTCAGGACCCAGCAGATGGAGCTACAGCTCTGCCGGGGCCACCTCAGTGGGACGTTGTCCTGGGAGGTGCCAGGTGCCCCTTTCTTGGGAAGAGGCAGCACTGGCACAGCACCTGGTCATCACCTTGTGCTCCTCCTGGGTATTAAACCACTCTAAATAGCTTTGGTTGCGGCACTGTCCTTCTCAGGAGCTTCCCTGCTCCCGTGGAGTGAGTTTTAAGGAGCTGGTGAAGGAACACGCAGCACTGCCGGGGTTTAACCTTGACTCTGCTAAGCCCCGGCTCTGCTTTGATGCTGTCAAGCTGAAGGTAGCTCCCTCCTGAAGTCCCTGTCCCAGACAGCTGACCGCGCAAGGGCTGGCGCGGCGCCAGGCAGCTGCTTACTGTTGCACGGCACTTCGTCCGAGTTGTCCCCGCAGTCATCCACGCCATTGCACCAGTAGTGACTGGCAATGCAGCGGCCGTTCATGCAGTGCAGATAACCCTTCTTGCACTTGCGGCTGCCTGCGAGAGAGAGGGGAATGGGAGGACGAGAGCAGGGCGAGGGCCTCGGGCTCTCGGCTCCTCACGGACCCCTCCGCAGTGGAGAAACCGTTGCACAGAGCAACATGAGGAAACCAACTGCCTCGGGCTGTGCTGGCAGCATCGGCACTGCCCTGCAGAGACCCTCTCCGATGAGGAGCAAGTGCTGCCAGCAGGAGAAGGTGCTGCGGCCTCCTCGGGATGGCTCACAGCATCCCGCTCTCCCGCAACTGGGAAAGCCCTGGAGCCCGGGAAGCCCAGCTCGGAGCGCAAGAGGAGCGAGGCAGAGTGACGGGGCGCGAGGAGACAGCCCGGGAGAGCTGGCTCCCTCCGGCTGGCAGACAGGGAAGGGTGCGAGTGCATGAGCATGCGTGAGGGCAGAGCAGCAAGAGGAGGAACCTTACTGCAGTAGGACTGCTTCTCATCCGACTTGTCCTTGCAGTGCACCACGCCGTCACAGGTCCGGCTGAAGTCGATGCAGTCGCCGTTACCGCATTCGAACTCGTGCACATTGCAAGTGGAATTGAGGGCTGGCGGGTGGGCGAGCAAGGTCAGCTCTGCCCGGAGCAGACAGGCTGCCCTCCCACTACCCCTTCGTGCTCCCCACTACCCCTTTGTCCCCCACCTTTGCAGGTGAAGTCCTCCTGCAGGACGCGCTCGCCACGGCACGAGCAGTTGACCTGGCTCTTGGGCGTGAGCAGGCAGAGGTCCTGGCAGCCGCCGTTGTTCACTCTGCAGGGGGACAGCTCGCCTGGGAGAGACGGAGAGCGGCCCTGAGCACCCCCGTGCCCTGCCACACCGGCCGGGTATGGCGCTGGCTGCGCTCTCCCCCTGCCCTGCCAAAGGGGACACGGCGGGCAGCATCAGGGGCATCGGCCTCCTGCGTCTGCATGGGGACCCGGGGAACAGCCTCGTGTCCCCTGGCTGCAAACGGGGCCAGAAGAGCCAGAGCTTCCTGGCAGGGGCTGGAGGAGCCCTCGCAGGCCGAGCAGGGCAGGGACACATCGGGTGGGCACATGGGTGAGTGTCCTTACAGCTGTCAGTGTCGTTGGCCACAGCAATGATCCCCATGGGCTGCTGGGGGATGTCAACACGCAGGAGCTTCATGTCGGTGCCCACGTATTTGTTCGCTCGCTGCACGGCCCGGCGCACCCAGTCCGTCCAGAAGATGTAGTCGCCATAGACAGCCAGGCCAAAGGGGTGCACGGGCTCTGATTTCAGGATCACCTGTCGGGTGTTGGCGAACCGTGAGCACCTGGGCTGAGGGACACAGGCCCCAGCACCACTCCGACGAGTTCCCACCCCAGTCCACCCGCCCGAGGGAAACCCAACGTCCCTTTGCCGCAGGAAGAGCTCTGCTCCTTCCAGTATCAACCCCTCTGCTTTGCCCAGCCCAGGTCTGGCCTCCAGGACCTCTTGTCCTCCGCTCTGTCCCCAGCGTAGGGGCCTCAACTCACGTGGCGGTGGGAGCCGTCGTACTCGCAGCGCTCGATCTTGTCCAGCGTGGCATCCGAGAAGTAAATCTTCTCAGCCTTGTGGTCGATGGCTAGTCCATTGGGTGTCCGTATGTCCTGGTCTATGATGATGAGGACATTGGCACCGGACAGAGTGGCACGCATGATGCTGGGGTGCTGCTCGTTCCAGTTGGTCCAGAACATCAGGCTGGAAGGGAGAAGACATCAGATGCCTTTGAAAACCCCACTTCTCCCCAAGTGTCTTCGATCTACCTTCCACCACTGGCAGATGGTGGTGGCCCACCCCTTGCTGCTGTTTCCAGGGACTTTGGGACACACAGGGCCACTGTTCCCAGTGTAAGGGGGCAGAAGTGGATGAACAAGGCAGCTGGGAAAGGTGGCAGCTCATGGTTGGCAGCCCATGGCACCCGCTGGCCCAAGAAGGGGATGGGATGGGGTTTCCCTCTGCTTCCCGCAGCCACAGGAGGGCTGTATGGAGACATGGGGCTCTGCACCCCTGGGTGTATCTGTCTGATCCAGCCTCCTCCTGGGGAACTCGGCAGGTCCAGGAGGTCAGGACCAACATTTCCCTTCTGGAGCAGAACTGCCTGCCTGGCCGCGGAGCACATGGACACAGCAGCCACACGTGGCTGCGGGACACTCACTTCTGGCACTCGTCCAGCACGAAGGCCCGGGGGTGGTCGTCCCCTGACATGGTGATCACGGTCTCCCTCTCGAAAGCCCCCAGGCGGCTCTGGTCCACGGTGTGGCGGGTGATGGTGGACGTGGTGTAGCTGGTCCAGTAGAGCGTGTCCCAGCCGCGGTGGTAGGCGAGCCCCTCCACCGAGCCCACGTCTGTGGGAGGAGAGGACACAGGTGAGATCCAGCCCCTCGCTCCTGCTGGGCGTCCTGGCTCCTCCTGGTGCCAGTGGTGGCGTGTGGCTTGTAGACACGGACTCTTTGGAGACTGACGTTGTTGCTTTTCATGACACCCCAGGATCCCTCGGAAGCAGGACGCCGCAGAGCCGGCGTGCTCGCGTGTCCCAGAGCCCCGGAGCAGCATGAGCAACTTGTGCTGCACAAGCTGCCACCGCACCAGGATGCAGCACCCAAAGACGCAACGGGACCATGAACTCGCTCCATCCTCCGCCTCCTCCAGCAGCCCCCGGGCAGCAGCGCTAAGAAGGGAAATGTCTCCTGTCCTAGGGACGGGAGAGCTGAGGCCCCGAGACGCCAAGCGATGAGCCCAGGGCAAGCCAAAGACCTGTGGCACAAGGGAGGGAAAAGCCTCTTCCTCCTGGAGAGCCAGCCCAGGAGCTCTAAGCGCTCCCCATCCTTCCCTCCCCGTTAATGATCAACAAAAGGTTTAATGAACCGGCTGCAAGAGACGGGACCTGCTCTCCTGATCTCAGTAATAAAAGCTACCTCAAGAGCCAAATGTAAATATACTCATTAGTGAGCACATTTACAGCCCTTGCTGGAGGCTTTCCCTGGTGACACGCAGCAACAGACACAGCCTTTCCAGCAGCTGTAGGAGCCAATAAAACTAATCAAGTGCAAACCCCGGGCTTTGAGGCGCACGCGAGGCCAGGCCACGGCAAGGTTTGCTCAGGTCTGACAGTTCCATATCGGAAGTCGAAAGCAAACACAGAGCAAAGTTTGCTGCTGCGCCTTGGTCCGAGCGCAACGCGTGCCCGAGAGCGAGCACAGCGCGCTGCTCCTTATGGCCGCACACGCTCTGCCCCGGGCTGGTGTCTCTGCTGGAGACCCTGGTAGGGAACTCTCAGTTGAGCCCAAAAGCCTCCCAGCAGCAATCGTGAAGGGAAGGAGAGGAGCCTGGATGAGGAGGAGGGTGAAGGGGACGCAGGGCTGAGGGAGGCGCAAGGAGGGGCGCCCACGGCACTCACTCTCCACGATGGTCTTGCGCCCCGTGCCGTCATCGTTGATCTGCTGGATGTTGCCGAAGTGGATGTCGCTGTAGAAGATGCGGTTGCTGCCCTTGGAGCCGTAGCGGTAGTCGAAGGCCAGGGCAATGACGTTCTTCATGTGCTCGGCATCCTCGAAGGGCTTGATGGGCGCGTTGAGGTTGTTCTCATCTGACAGGTGGATGCTCTTGAGGATGGTCCGCTCCGAGTAGAGCAGGTAGCCGTCGTAGTCGCGGCAGCTCACGCCGTCCTCGGAGAGCATGCCGTGGGCGCAGGCGCACGTCCGCTGTCCGTGGCCCCGGAAGAGGCACAGCTGCTGGCAGCCCCCGTTGCTCTGGGCACAGATGTTGGTGCCTGCGGCGGAAGAGAGGCCGCATTGAGAGGACGGCACGGGGGGCCACGCGGCTGCACAGCTCTCCCCCCGTTCCCAGAGGAAGCAGGTGAAGGAGCGGGCTCAGCTCACGCATGACACAGCCCTTTCATGAGGACACAGCGGCCCGTTTGTCTCCTGGCCCCTCCGTGCGCATCTGTTGGCAGCAGGGACCGATGCCCCCCCGCAGCCGCCGGCCTCGTCCCTACCCTTCTGCCTGGCGCGGTTGAAAACTTTGATGTCCTTCAGCTGCACGCCGATGCCCGTGCGCAGCGACACCGACTCCGTGGCGTTGTCCTTGCTGCCTCTCTTAATGGAGCCGTTCGCGTGGGTCCTGGGTGAGGAGGGAGTTGCTGAGCAGCTAACACGGGACTGGAGGCAGCGCCAGCGCCACTGCGGCTGTCCCTCCGTCCCGCCAAAGACCCGCAAGTGCTCGAGCCTCCCACCAGCCCAGGGGACCGTACCGGTCACTCCAGTAAATGTAGTCCTCGAAGACGGACACCGAGAACATGTCCATGTTGTTGCTGGACAGGACGACTTCCCGGTTCTCTCCGGTCTCCAGGTCGATTCGCTCGATCTTGTCGGTCCGCGCGTCGCACCAGTAGAGCTTCCCATCCTGAAGGACAAGAAAGCAGCTGAGGGAGCAGCAGAGCAGCGCCCGGCCCTGGCCAGGTGTCCCCACGCCAGAGGGGACACTCAGAGCCCCACATAGGGCACTGGTCTCCTCCAAGGCCTTGGCCCCATGGCCATGGGCCCCACTGTGCACTCCCTGCCAGGTCGTGGAGCCATGGAGGGGGCACAGCCCTTCCAGGGCCGCTGTACCTCGTAGTCCACCGAAATGCCGTTGGGCCAACTGATGCTGACGTTCACCAGCACCATCCGCTCGGTGCCGTCCAGGCGGGAGCGCTCGATGCGGGGATACTGCCCCCACTCCGTCCAGAACAGGTACCTGCGAGGGACGAGCGGAGCATGTGCTGAGCTCCTCCGGAGCCCAACCTGCCCTTGGTGGGCAACAAAGAGGAGGTCTCCACCAAGCCAAGGAGAGCTGTGACTCCCAGCACCCCTGGGAGCATGGCTGGAAGTTGGGGCGTCTCCAGATGTTGCTTTGGGTGCCCTGGGCCTGTCCCCTGCCACAGCACAGGGCAGCAACAGAGGGGATGGAGAGGCCCCGGAGCCCCGCTGCCCCACCGGGGCCACCCAGGGCTCCTGCCCCGCCGCCAGCAGCACCCTTGGGGCAGCTCTGTGAGGGTCCTCACCCCTTCTCTGGATGGACCGTGATGGCCCGGGGCTTGTCCAGGCCCTGCGAGATCACCACGTAGCGGAAGGACCCGTTCAGCCTGGCCACCTCGATGACATCGAAACCCTGGTCGGTCCAGTAGATGTTCCCTGGGGAGAGGAGGACGGTGAGGACCGCAGCGAGCTCTGTGCGATGCCTCATGGAAACCTCCGCACTGAGGAGCCCAATGCCCACCTGCGATCCAGTCCACAGCGATGCCTTCCACCCGGCCAATGCCGTTGGTGACCACGTCCTCTCGCCACGTCTGGTCCCGCTTGGCCCGGCTGATGGTGCTCAGCCCCATATCCACCCAGTAGATGGTATCGTTCTCTAGGAGGGGACAGGCCGGAGCGCTCAGGTCAGCCACTGGCTTGGGCCCAAGGACAGCGCAGAGCCAGGCTGAGCTCCCTTCCAAGGGAGCAGCTCCCGCATTCCCATGCTCCCTCCCATCTCCTGCTCCAGGTGTCTCAGCTCCCAGCCCGGCAGTCACCTGCGTGGAAGTCAATCCCCACGGCTAGGGAGGTCCCAGACACCGGTACCAGCGCATCCGACTTGTCGTTGGGATCCAGGGGAATGCCGCGGATGCCCTCGTGCACCGAGTACAGCAGGAAGGAGCCAACACCTGCAGAACAAATGCAGAGACACTTGAGCCCCGTGGAAGAGGGTTGCCCCACTCGGGCCTGGGGGACAGGAAACCTGGAGGAGCCTCAGCCCAGAGGGAGGAGCGAGGGCCAGACCCTGCCTGGAGCTGCTGCAGGAACCCAGCACGGATCCACCCGAGGGCTGTGGGCCCGTGGGGTCCCCGGGGGTCTGGCCGCAGGGGCACGAGCGCAGCTGGCTCGGCGGCACGGCCCCCTTCCACCCCCCTGCCAGCCCCCGTGCGCAGACAAAAGCTCAGCGCCGCATTTGGGTCAGGGCAGCGCTTGTTATTCAGTCCCTGCCCTGACCCAGATGGTGCTGCAGCTTTGCCAGCCCCATCCAAAAATACTCAGAACATTTTGCACATAAACAGCCATTGAGAAAGGCCCTGCTGGTGACGGGGCGGGGGGGCTCTTCCCTCTCCAGGGGACAGCAGCGAGTCAGACAGCGCACTGGGAATCGCAGGGCAAATGCTAATGGGGAGCGGGAGCTGCTGCTAGTGCCCAGGAGAGGCAGGGGAACATCTGCGGAGCGGGGGGACGCGGGGAGCGCACGGCCGCGCTCGGGGCATCGCGCAGGCTTCGTCTCCGTCCCGCGAGCGGCCCAGGTGCGGGAAGCGACTCACCCTCACAGGACTGCTGCCCACTCTTGAGGCTGTAGCCCGCGGTGCACATGCAGGAACGGGAGGTCTCCGAGGTGGGCAGGCAGAGCTGCGAGCAGTCGCCATTGTTCACACTGCAGGGGTTGGTTCCAGCTGCCGCCAAGAGAAGGGGATGTCAGCGGTGGCCGGGGCTCCACGGCGGGA
>NW_010588501.1:0-35091 GCF_000705375.1 Tinamus guttatus
AAGCAGTTTGAGATGCACTGGGTTGTACACATTCAGAGGACACCTGAGAGTGAGTAGGGCCATAAAGTCAACAGCACAAGTTTTGTCTCACTTCAGACTGCCACCAAAACTGCCCCATCAGTTGGCCGTAGTAGAAGTAGAGGCCTAACAAAGATTTGATCTAAATTCCTCCACTTCATCCTGTGCTGTCCTATTTTTACCCAAAAATCTCCCCTGCCATAGGGAAGATGTGAGAACTTGCAGGCTGCATAACCCTGCTGAATTTTCGCAGTGTTACTTAGCACTGGCATGGCTATAATTGTGATACACTGAGAACATTTGCAACCTTCTGCAGATCTCGCACTCCTGCCCAACTGGTGCAATGTGCTCGTGTTATAGCAGCTCAACGTGTTGTAACCAAAAGCTGTCAAGCATGTTGTCTCAAATGATTTTTCTCAATGCACTGCCCCTTGTTTAGGCCTCTACATCTTGCAATCAGAGCCGGGACCTGGGACTCAACGTGCTATTCACAACCTTCCTACTTCGTTATTATGACATTGGGAAAACCACTTAATCCGTGTCTCAGCATCCTCAGTTGACAGACTGATATACTAATATCCACCTAACACAGGCAAGTGATCAGAGACTTTGGAAATGAAGAACCAGGTGGGTGGATCTTCTCCTTACAGATAAATGAATTATGTAAATCAGCGAGAGGTTTCTGACAGATTAGGTATTCCAGGCTACCTAATGATCTTGGCGATTCTGGTCATATTGCAGAGCAGTCAGCTGTATTTTCCATCAGCTTGTTAATGCCTTGAGGCGAGAGTAAGAGGAAAATGTTTCCCAGCAGCTGCGCTCACACAGAACAGCAAATGTTCTTAAGTAAGAGATCCCAACTGTAGTGTCCAGACCTCGCAGAGCCCGGGAAGGGACTAACATGAATGAAGTCTCTCAAAGAGAGCCATCCCTTTTTCTCCTTTCTTCTCCGAGCGCTGCCGACTGGCGTGTTGTGCCTGTGGGGTGATTTGTTTGAAGCTCTCCCGTTTGTCTGTTCTTTGCTCCGTCTTCTTGACCCCTCGGGAAGCTTCTGCTCTGCCAGGTGCGTAATCGAGCCCACGGGGAGATCGAATGAGCTCACTTACCCAGTCATTATTGGTCTCTATAAAGCCCAAGGGGCTCCTTTGCTCATGCTGAGATTTGTAAAATAAATTGGAAGAGGGCAATGAATAAAGGCACCAGAGAGGGGAGAAGAGCTGGAACAAAGGATTGAGGAGGTCTGTTGGAGGCACCCCACTTTCCGCAGGAACCCAGCAGCCCCTGCAGAGATTATCCTGAACACGGGACTCCGCAGATCCAAACAGCACTCAGTCCTTCGCAGAGTTTCCCCTCTCTGCGCCACACACATCACCTGAATGTTCTGGCTACAGAACCCTCTGGTGCCTTTTTCCCCAAAAAGGCACTGCCCACCAATGTCAGGAGTACAGCTGCATCTTATCACAAAAAGCCAACAAGGAACCCCTTATCTTTTCTTTAGATCCACGTCTTGCTCCTCCTCACACTATTGAACCTATTGATTCCAGAGTAAACAAAATTCTCTGTGCAGATTGGCTGAAAGGGGATCATGAATTTAATCTAAGTGTGACGATTTAAACAATAGAGAGATATCCAGATAGGGAATAATCCTAAAAAAAAAAAATTGCATTCAGTCAAAACGTATTCTAACTATACATGATATTGGCCAATGGCATTAATTCAATAAATGATTTTTAACCCTTCATCTTTAGAGCTAGACAACTGTTAAGCTTTCCTTCATTAGCATCTAGGGAAAAGGTCTGAAGAGTTGATCAGCAATTTGTTTTGGGAAAAAAAAAGTTACCCATTTCATATCATTGTGCAAGAAACTGCTTTTCAAATCTACAACATCTCAAGCATACTAAATACATGCTAATGAGTTCAAAAATGTGTAATGACACTGTTAATTCTATGGCTAGCTTGGAATCAAGTCTGTTTCTTTTCTTCAAAGGAAAATAGGATTATCAAGTGCGCTAGGAGAATTTTCTTTACATGATTTGTTACCCATTTCATATCATTGTGGCAGAAACTGCTTTTCAAATCTACAACATCTCAAGCATACTAAATACATGCTAATGAGTTCAAAAATGTGTAATGACACTGTTAATTCTATGGCTAGCTTGGAATCAAGTCTGTTTCTTTTCTTCAAAGGAAAATAGGATTATCAAGTGCGCTAGGAGAATTTTCTTTACATGATTGATAGGAAGAAAGAGTAATCACCTTTGAAGTGCCACTACATATAATACCTCTCTAGTGTTCTCTTTTTCCTCCTGACATCCATGAGTAATTGAAAGTAAAGAAGCTGCTTAGTGTGATCAATGAAGCCCGGATGACAGCCCCTTCTACAACACCTACCAGCACTGTCAGGTGACAACAACATCATCTTCGATACCTGAGAGCTGACACAGGGCAACATATTTCTGAAGTGCCAGGCTTTGTGGCTTGGCAGGTCTCATGTTTCCACAGTCATTAATGACTTGTATTAGGTGCTGCTCCATAAGCACAGAGGGGCCTGCACTTCATTGGCAATAACACTAGAAGTTGGCTTGGAAATCTGAAGAAGACACTTGGTGGGTTTGGACTGTCTCCTGCTACTGGGCTTCTGCTATGGAAAAGCCTCCTGGCCTTGGTTCTGTGGAAGCTGAGCACATAGTTTCCTTCTGGCTGCAATGGAGACTGCTCGAGCACTTAAAATAACTCTCAACATCATCCACAGCAGCCTGCAAGGGCAGCTCTCTGCACTGCATCAGCCTGGCAAGGCCGGGCACTACCGCACTGCCCACAGTGGGCAGGACAAACACACCTACAGGAACCTCTGTGTTCATTACAATCCCTCCTAATTGCACAAACAAACTTGGGATGGAGGGCCCAGGTTGTTTGGTGTTGACACATTGCAGATTTCTGAGAGATTACACCGTTCCAAAAACACCTGTGTCAAATTGGTTTTCAGTTACTAAATATTTATGCATTTATCATCCTCTAATATTGTTTTGGTATTAATAGCTTAGATATTTATAATGAATTAAATTAGTGTTAAGTAAGGATGCAGCACAAGCACCACTGTGTCTCTTTCACTGAACTCTGTGCAAGATGACAGGCTGCTCTGAGCTGACATCCCCACAAATAATTCTCATAGAAGATAACCTACAAATCAAGCAACTGTGAACAAATTGTGACTGGATTCTGAGCACCAGGGGAAAAAAAATATGCTCCTACACACAGGGCATCTCTTAAGAAAATAAAATTAAATGCAACTTTATTGAAATTTCAAGCACTCAGCTCAGATCTATTGTTTCACAGTCCTAGGCACTGCAATTGAAGGTGGCATGCCAAGGTTAAATCACAGTATTGACAGCATCTTGTGTCAGACACCTGTCAAAATGTAATAAAGAACCTGCAAAAAGAAATAAGATGCCAAAAGCACATCACAATAGAGATTTTCATTTTCATACATCATGATTCGTAAGTCACAGAAATCGCATACCCATGAAAACAAGGTGGCAGCTACATGTCAACACTTCCCGCCTGGCAGAAAATTAGCCCGGGTCAGATCCTGGCGCCCGGCGCGTGCCGGGAGGCCGAGAGCTCCCGCTCGGGGCAGGGACCTGCGCGGGGCAGCGGCCAGGGCGGGCGGCTGCTCTGCTGCCAGGGCCACCTCCACACCCCAGCGTGGCACCCGTAGCTGCCACAGCCCTCGTGGCTTCCCCACGCACCTCCTTCTTGCCAAGCTTCCTGGAGCACAACAAACCTGGAGCGCATCTGGTGGATTGACCAAAGCGGGGCTTGAACAAACAGACAAGAACTTCTTCTAAAAATAATCCAAGGCATTTACTGAGCTAAGACAACAGACTCAAGAAATTTGTACTAGGAGTCCTGTCATTTCAGGAGCTGATCTAGGATCTTCAGGGTAGGGAAAATGCAGCCCTTGAAGCTGGAGAGCTTCGAATCTGCAGATTGGTCCACAGCTACAGGAAGGAAAGAGGTTCAGCACTGTAGCCCTGATGCCTTTTAAGGGAAGGGGATTATTTTAATATCTTGCTTTGTAATTAAAGTGAAGTGACTTTCATGCAAATGGGCTTTCTGACTGTTATTCAAGGTACCAAACGATGCAGTCACAGAGCAGCTTTAATCCCAGGCGCCCCTCTTGGCTCGCGAGGCTGCTTTAATGAGCTGCAGCTCTACAGCCATAAGCAACCTCCAAGCACAGCACCTTCCCCCTCCTACATCAGCTGTATGAGAAAATTAATGAAAACAGTGACCATGAGAAGCCCATACACCAGGGAGAAGCCTTCGTTTCTATGCAAACACGGACAATCTTCCTTTCAGAAACCAGTCATCTCCTGGTTTGCTCTTGAACAGCTCTAATCTGCTAAAGAGGACAGTGCTTAGATGTCCTGGCTGTACTTGCTCGGAAATCTGCTTCTTGAAGCTGATTTCTTTATAGCCGTGGACGCTGCCTCTTCTCAGGCACGGAGCCGGCGCGGTCGCAATCACACTGCTACGGGCAGGCCAGGCAGTGAAGAGCCGCAGCCTTGCAGCAGAACAAATAACATTTTCCTGAGATTATTGATTGCCATCTCTTTTTATGACACATCTGTGACTTCCAGCAACTTATACAATAACCCATTTTGTGTTAATAATTTATCTGCTCCCCTTATTTATGTACTTGATAAATTAATACATACTAATAAAACAAGTCCAAGATTTTCTACAGAGAAGAAAATATTAAATGAATATTTTTATATGAAGGGTCACAAAGCAACACCAAGCAAGACACCCATTTGTTACCTGCACGTACATGTGCGTGCATACACACACACCCCTCATACACGCACCTATCAGTGTACATATTAATATATGCAGTATGTTCCTTTCTTTTGCCTTTCCCCCTCTTTCCCATTACGTGTTCCAGCAGCTGTGGCCTCCCCCCTCGGCAGAGGGGGCAGCAGCAGCACTCAGCCCCGTGCAGCCCTTCAGCAGTGAGTTAAGATCCGGGACCTCAGGCTTGACTTTTGCCACAGGCAATTTGGAAGCAACAAAGTTAGCAGCAGTGGGCATTTCCCAAAGGCTCTCCATGCTTCTGTTGCTGGCAGGGCTTTAGAGAGACCAGCAGCAAAATAGGAAATTCTTTTCCTGGCAACTTCTGATCACTTCACTAAAAATGAAAGGAGACTTGTGCTGGGTGCACACAGGTAACTAAACACAGGCCCTGCCAGAAGGGGTTTGCAACCCAGCTGCTTCTCTCTATACACTGGTAGGTCTCACTCTTACCTGCAGTCAATGTCATGTCCCCTCCCTGTCACATGCTGCAAAAATCTGTGTGACACTGCAACAACACAAGGCAGAACTTCCTAAAATGCCTAACACTGGGACACCTCTTAAAATTGTGACGTCTCCAAATTTTACCTGTATTTCCATCAGTTGTCCTGCTTTCCAGTCGGCTGTTTATTCTTTAAAGTAACTGAAGGAGAGCTAGCGGCCACCTCTCCCGTTCCGCAGCCCTCCTGCTCCGCTGCAGCTTACGCCCCTGGCAGCGTTTGCTGAGGGCAGAGGCAGCACTGAGGAGCTAACTCGCAGTTCAGCTACTAACCAACCTTTTCCCAAAAAAATCTGAACAAAGGTACTAGGGTGGTGGGTTTTGCATTTAAAACTACAAGAGGTCAGACCTTATGTGACCTTCTTATACCTACATTAGCCATCACTTCAGATGCAAAGCAGAAGGATCCGACACTGCAAGATTGTGCCTTGCTGCTCATCTGACGTTAGCTACAGCACAGAAATATCCTTTAATCAGGGTTATCTTAAAACATCTTGCAGTTCTCTGCCTTTTATAATTAAAACGTGCTAGCCAGGAGGCGATGCGAGATTAACTGGCATTCACAACATGCCTGTGAGCAGAGATGCACAGAGAACAGCTCATTTTAAATAGAGAAGATATTCCAATCCACTCGGAAAGTTCCACAGACCGGGAGCAGAAATGCAGAGAGCAACTATAGCCATTCACAGAGACTGCTGATGTCGCAGGCCATGAAAATAGAGTTGGGAGATCCTGGTTTAGCAGCAGGAAGGGCTCTGCCTGGCACGGAGCTGCCAGCTCTGCCACCGGTTTGCTGGGTGGCTCTGAAAGCCATTTGCCACCTGCACCCCCATCGCAGAGGGGATCCGGGTCTCCCCCTCCTTGCTCACATACATCCCCTTTTAGAAAAGGGGCTTTAAAGCCTCCTGCATGTTCTCCACCTGGGTATTTGAGATTGGACACCCACATGAAGGGTTCTTCTCAGCCACACCAGTCCCCTGATCCAGGGCACTGTGCTGTGACAAAGTAGCACAACGAGTGGCACAGAGGTGAGAAGACGGGAGAGCACAAAGGATCACAGCCATTAAATTGCCACAAGATGTCAAACCACAGTCCAAGAGAAACGAGGGGGGCAAAGTTTCAGGAAGACCATGAAGCAAGAGATTAACAGCCAAGTTGCCACAGAGAAGGCCCAGGTATGCGTGCTTGGGAACCTGGCCTGCTCCTTCCTACCTTAAAAACAGTTTAAATCAAGCTTCCTGTCTCTATTTAGACCAAACAGAGAGATAAATACTAACACTGGCCTACAAGCACTACGGCCTGAAAAAAGGCTGAAAAAAAAGGTTGACGGTCTCTCTCTGGTAGTGCATAAAAGCGATCCCAGCCTTGCACCCCACCACAACTGCTGTTCAGGGGGTCCCTTCTCCTTCCAGCCCTAACCAACTGCATCTCATCCTCACTCCTGATAACACACAGTTGTGAGAAAGCAGAATGTGCTCCAGGTCAAACACAGGGCCTCTTCCTAAAGGAGACGTTTTATTTTACGCACTGCATGTAGCAAGTATGTAACACAACCCAACCTAGATGAGCTGCAGTGGTCCTTAGGTTTGAGTTCTTGGGCTTGAAACACATCTACCAGTCTAATTGGACTATGGCTCTGTTGCTTTTTTCTTAAACACTTCACATATATCCATTTTCTCCAAAGAGATTAAACTGATAAAAAAGGCTGTGGCTGCACACCTACCATTGCAGAATAGCTTTCATGTACTGAAGTGTTATTTGCATGCATATCATACTGTCACAAATATTGAAATAAAATGGGTGTTCCATCAGCATGTAACCTAAATCACAACATGAAAAGAAAAAAGAAGCTAATTAAAAAACAAAGGTGAAAGATCAAATAAACAGAACAACTAATGAGCCAGACAACAGCTCCTTAGGCCATTACAAAGAGCTTACTACTTCATACGTGTCTGGCAGAAGCATCCATCACTAATAGGGAGATTTCTATTTTCCCCTATAAAGGCTCCTGATTTTATTGGCACTAGTCTTTTCAATTTTACATTACGTGGGTCAAATCCATTTTGGACCACTCCTGCAGCACGTCTCCAAGAATTTCATGCTCACAAGACAAACAGCAATGGTTGCATGCTTGACTTTCCTGGAGTGCTACTTAATGCTGCCAGCATTTGCAAAAGCTGGATCTTCCTTTGATTGCCAGGCTTTTCAAAGGCTTTCTGGAACATTCTTGCTTTTTAATGAAAACACAGAGCAATTTTTTAATTGTCCTGATGGATGAGGAAAGCCTGAAAGTATACCTAAATGCACCCAGCATGTTCAGAAACCAAAAGACAAACAGAACCACTGCAAGGTCGGTCTTTTTCTCTTTCCTGTCAATCTCGTATTTTATTAAGCTCATTTTGTAATATTAAGAGGCCAGCTCCTGCTTCTGAAAGCAGCAAAGACCCACTACTACACTAATTTAATGATAGCTTAAGGGAGCTCCTAATTTGCAACGAAATCATTGCACCAGGCACTAAGAAGTCTCTCCAATCTTGTTCAAGTTAACTGGAGGCCCAAACAAATTTTTAATTATACTGAATATGCCCTCTCTTATTTCTTTCCAGGGCTTTGCTTATGAATTAGGAATTGAAGGTACAAGGTAGGTACCTCGAACAACTGCTTACCTGTCTGTCTTCCCCCTCCCATTCACACAGGCTCATTCCTGCCCTAGCAGACCCCAGGTTTCCCATTGCTGAAAAACACCCTGCAGTTCAGTGAAGCCATCAGCTCTCGTCTTTCCTGGTTTCTGCTGGATTTTCACCCTGTAGATGAGTCACAGGAAGCCTCATACTACTACACCCCAGGGACAGGAGTCTCTGGAGTTGATCTGCCCTTGTATTACCCCTGTGCTTGCTGCCAGGCAGAGTACGAAGACGGTTTTAGTTCTCTCTTAACTCTTTAATATTTAACTAGTATTGCCTACATAACATTCTACCTTCTAGATATCCTTATGTGAATCACCGCATGTCTGTAGGTAGTTATCCTATTCTAGATCTCATATTTCTGTCTCTGGTACACATGCATATGATATGAAGGCTGACTGAGTTCTGCCTTACACACTCTGACAAGGTCTTCCCACAGCACTCAGGAATATTTCATGCAACAGAAGACTGTACTGAAGTACAGAAACTTGCCAGTTCTCACCCTCAAAGATAGTTTGTCTCAAGTCCATCCTGAATGCTGAAACCCACAGAAAACAGATGTAGTACGTAGGAAATAGCGGAAGAGTGACATAGCTGAGAAAAAGGCAGTGCACCCTATGCCAAGTGCTGACTTATGCTTCTCTGCAAATACACCAATTAAATTAGTTTCTTTCCCAAGAGAAAGACACATTACACCGATAAATTAAAACTAAAAAGACCCCATGCTCAGAAACATGAGCCATAGGGTCACATAGGGTCTATGCCAAAGAGGACACAGCTGCATCATTCTGGAGTGCCATCGTGTTGTCACAGTAGTTCATCACAGCCCAGCAACGCAGGATTTCTGAATTTCATGCACCGTGAGAAAGTCAGGAGGATTTTGATTTAAGTAACATAGATTCAATTTGCATCTTGGCACTCCTTCATTAGAAGATGAATGTCCACTTTGACTTCAGTGCTCTGCAGGTGGAACGGGTTTCTTTGAGAACATGAACATAAGTCTGCTCTGAGCAGTGTTCCTGCCTTCAGGAGATGTGACAAGCCAGGAATATGCTATATTAGCAGGACAGAATATGGCTGAGTGCCTGACTGCTCAAGAGCTCACAGCACTGTTTCCAGAATAGTCCTTTCTGGAAGAGAGTTTTTTTAAAAAAAATATATATAAGTTATATTTTTCCACCTTCATTCACTAGATCTTAAATTCTCACTTTCCTCAAAATTTAACACTATCCTGAGTAGAATCTTTCCAGAGTCTTTTTTTTTTTTTTTTTTTTTTTTTACAGGAAACATCCTGATTGGCAAATGATGCTCTAAGCTCCCCTGGTAGGGTTGAAGAGCAGCTTTTACTGGCTTTGGCATTCAGGTTTGCTTCACCTTTCTAACATGCTTTGATAGGATTTCAGCTTAAGTTTATTAGTTAAATCTGTCACCTTTAGGACTTGAGCAGCATTCAGGTTATTTTACAAAGAGGTAAAATAAGCCAATGTCACCTGCTGGCCATTGAAACTAAGAGAGAATAAAGCCTAGAAATCTGGCTTTCCATTTTCTGTCTCTGTTAGACCACTCACCTCACACAAGTTTGCTGCCAAATGTCTAAATGTCACAAGTAAAAGCAATAAATGCTCAGGAATAACAACGTACTGGAGAGCCAGGGAAAAATGCACTGGGTTCAAAGAGAGGAAACAGATAATTCAAGCATTAGATTTTACTTATTTCAGCTCTGCTAGAGGGGATCTACTGTCTCCCTGTCCTTAAATTAAAAAGTCAGCAAAAAGATGTGCTGAATCCCAGTTATTAATTGCACAGGCTCGCTGGATTAGAAGTGGAGATAATTAATTGCCAAATTTTCATGTGCATTGAAGTGGTTGATGAAGCTTCTGGTAGTTAGTTCTGAGGTCTGGAAGGGGTGATTTCTTAGGATGCGAGAAGCCTGGACACTGGAGTCATCTAAACCGGGTGATTTCAGGCAGCTGGGCAGGCTCGGGTGGCTGGAGGAAGGGGCAAGAGAAGCGCTGCAAAGCTTAGGTAGAGGTGCCAGGGGCTCCACACACTGCTAAGCTTCTCTAGGTAAGACAGAAGCAGCTTTTCAGCTTTTGGAAATGGGCTGTTACCCTTCACCATGTCTCCTGTAAGGTCACCTATGATCCATCAGATTTTGCTTTAAAATAAGTTACAGCACTTACTGCTAAAATATAATCTCATTCTCCCAGTTCCTTGGAATTCAGTTTGTCAGTTAAAGCTCATAATAAAATGGTGTAGGAACAGTGAAACTAAGATACATGCCTTTTTAAGGGAAGAAATACTCAACTTTTTTTTTAATTCTGGAAAGTACATAAATCAAGAACAAAGCTAAAAGAAGAATTAGGTCCCAGCCAAGATGAAGGCCGCTGTGCTTGCTGTTAAATGCTCATTACACACACTGAAAAACTACCACATCACAGGCTGTCTACCCAGCATTTCCACTGCCACACGAGGGACTTTTTTCCTCTCTCCCTTTCAGGGCCCCCAAAAGACACTGGTGAGACTCAGCCATGAATTCTCAGGTTTTCTGAGGGTTTTATTAGGAACTCTGACCAAGTAGTATAATTTTAAGCTATTGTTATACTGAAAATGCCACAGCTTATTTTGCTATTACAGGTGACCCAAGGGAAGTAATTTCCTGTTTGATGAGGCACCAAACTGACATTTAGCTGTGGGTGTCAGAAAAACATGCCCTGCAATTAGATTTCGGGAATATCGAGCTGATATTGGTTTGCGCCTGACACTTTTTGAATTGCACTTCATCCTCCGCAGCCCCTGTTAAAGGGAGCTTTAGAGGGCCTGGTATGAAGGTTCACGGCCTTGAGGTCACCTTTGATACCAGCCCATCTTTTGATTATCGGTTCAGCTACACGACAAACTTTTACCTCTGCAGAGGATAGCGAGTAGGGCCAGAGCCAGGCTGTCTTGGCAGGGTGCTGGGCTCTCGCTCCCATTTTCACTCCATCTCCTCTGGATTCAGGGCGCACGGGGTCCCCAGGCCCTCCAGGCCAGGCAGTGCAGGAGCTGCGGCAGCGATGGGCAAGCGCGGGCCAGCGTGGCCACACGGCACCCGCTGCCAAGACGGGTGCCCAGGAAGCTGATTTGGCCCCTGCAAACTCTTTTATTACACGTTTGACAGGAAAACCAAGACATCTGCACAGTGCAAATAATGCACTAATCAAGCAAGAGCTTTCAAACTTAAGACTATTTATTCAGCTGTGCGTATCGTTAATGGTATCTCCCCATCTCTTCCCTTTAAATGTTACCTTCATCTCTACTCAGAAGTTACTCTTGTGATTCTCCTACATATGAAGGGCACTCAAATTTGCTGTATGTTGTAATGTATTGGTATAATTATAAAATTTCATTAAGGAGGACTTTATTATTGATTTACTGGTTTTCTATTCATTATATTTCACTATGAAAAGGATGATTACTTTTAAAGTCAGCATGCTTAAACACAAATGAAATTATCGTAAGAGAAACAACATAAAATGGAGCTATTAATATTAAAACAGTTATAGTTTGAAGATTACTCATTTAATAAATCTTTGTGATATCAGCAAGATTGATGAGTAGTTATACAAATGAGGGGAACATGAACGAGGTGATCATTTATTATCATTACAGAGATATAAAGTATGATTCAGTGTTTCATAATGGATGTTAAATTTGATTTAACATATGGCTGACTCATTCTCAGAAAACTATTCTTAAAGACATAAACTCATTGAAAAGCTAAACCCATTGTTTTAATAATACACCTGAATTAGCTTTTGATAAGAAAATAACTAGTATGTCCTAAGACAAATCAGGCAGCGTGTGGCAGAGCTGCCGCACGCTGCGTGAGGAGCAGAGCACGTGCACACTTATCTCGAGCACACCAAGAGGGGCGAGAATGGAAAACGAGCAGCAAGTGTCATCCCGCTCCCGCGGCAAACCAGAGCCCCGCAGAGGCAGATGCCTTTTCTCCGTGTATGCAACGGATACAGCTTTGTGCATGGGCAAAAACAGCAGCAGAGACATGTCTGAATGCGACCAGGAATGAGACTAATTCACACACTGCCCAGGTACAAGCCCTGCTTGCATCTCCTTGGTGTGCAAGCAGAGATTGCTTTTCCATACACGTATAGTCCATGCCATAATAAAGCAGAATAATCCTTTTCTAATGCCAGTGGGCTCTGAATCAAGCCTCTGTACAGGAAAAATTATACTCAAGTGGTGTAGCAAATTCACCAACATTTGCTAAAACACATTTTAACCTCATTCAAGAGGCAGATTTCAGTACACTATATATATAGGTACTTGCAGGCTTAAGCCAGACTGTGCAATAAAGTAGCATGAATGCTTCATACATATGAATGTGCAGCAGAAACTGAGTTTTATCTCATTAGTCCTATTTACTATCTTATTAATTTAGTATACCATAAAGCATATTGTGAAAGGAGGGCACTAATTAAAAAAATATTGTGGTCAGTTATAGGGTATTTTTCAAGTACCTTGAAGCCATCAGGATTGTTACCATTAATGGAGCAAGGCCATGCTAGAAGAAACCCGTCTGTACACCTAACCACTTAAAAAACACTATTGCTTCAGATACTATGACAGAGTAACATATGCATTTAATAAGGCAATCACACAAAATCAGCAACCATCAGTGAGACTGATGCCATGGAGCATCCACAGGGCCTTCAATACCTGTATCAGGTGAAAAGCATCAAGAATTTCCACCATCTGCCTGATGCTACCTGCCTCAGCCATAGCTATTTGCAATAGTTTTTGTTTAATTAGGAAAATAATTGAATCAATACCTCACTGCATCACTGGTCCTCTCCCCTGAGACACAGCACTAACCAAATATTTATTTAATCCACCTTATGGCAATAGTCTAGACCTTGTTAAAATACTGGCAGCGCAGGTCCCAGCAGTGCGGTTTACAGGAAGGTTTACTGTTCTGGCCCACCAGGCTCCTGTTTGGAAATCATCCTCATAAATAGACTCCAGTAAATGTCTGATGTTTTAATTTTCCACCTCTACAGAGTTTTACTTGTTTCTACCCTCTGTCATACGCAATAACTAATCCAGGCTTGCACTTAATGGAAAAAGATTGCTGAGCTGCTCTGCTACTCACTCCTTATAAAGCAATTCACATTTCCAAAGGAAAGGCTTTATCTCCTTCTAACAAATTCTAGGTCACACAGTGCAGGATGTGGCCTTTAATAATTGACATATTATACACAGACATACACATACAGCTTGCCAAATACTACCTCATTTAAGTGAAGCAACAGACTTGAGTGTGCAAACTACCAGAGTTCTTCATTCTGCAAATATTATAACAACTTACTAAAATACCTATTCACTTTCTCCAGGCAGCTACATGTTTATTTCGGTTGGCATTCAATCTGCACATCAACTTTATGCACCTCTCGGCCACTCTGTCACACTTGGGCCCTTTCACTTCCTTTTCCTCTTCTGTGGGGATTTACTTTCCTTCATATATCACTATTCAGGCAAACTTCCCAGTTATTAAATGCACTGAAGAAGTACGAGGAGAAAATTGTGACAGGATGAAAAGGTTTCAGAACATTTGGCAATGGATGGATATGCAGATAGTCTGCTGAGGCAGAGATCATCTCTGATGTAATAGGAAAATTCTAGTGTCTACACGGGGTAGAAACTCACTCTTCTTTCTAATTTTACAGACTGACAATGGATTCAAAAACTCCCAGGAGAAAGCGAGTGTGGCTGAAATGTAGGAGGTCTGGTACAAAGATTAACAAGCCTTGTTGGACAAAACCTTTTGAAAAATACATTCTCTTTTTGGTTTGCTGCAGCATTACTGCTTGTAATTCACTTCTGCTTGTTTACAATTAAAAGATAACATTTACATTAGAGTACACCAGCCAAAAAAATAAAAATCACCTGGCTTCTGCAGGTCAAAGAAAAGTAAGGAGCAAGTTAACTGAAAAAGCTGTTAATTGCAAATACGCCTCAATATTAACAGCTCTGTCCCTGTCACTCTCCTTCCTAGTAAACGCCTCCCCAAGAGGGACATTTGCAAGTCACAGGGAGGTGTGGAGACCCTCTGCCAGTGCTTCCCCTGGACTATCTATTGATGCTCATTCAAAACAGCTTTTCATAGGTGAATAAACTGGCCAAGGGTAGTGCTTTCACTACACAGTACAGTGGCGAGAAGACAAAACTTTGAAGGATTTGGTTTTGCCTGGTTTGTAATTTTAAAAATATCATGTCTCTGCACATGACATGTCAGGCATCTGCTAAAATCTTACATTTTACAAAACAGGTACCCTTAGCTGAATCAATGTTGAAATAGCCAGTCAACCAGATTATGCAATCAAGACTTTCCTAAACATATGGAAACAGAAGTATCAGAAAGATCACAGAAGCAGCACCAGCAGCCTGTAAAAATGATCACGCACCAAGGCCAGGAAGCACCGACTCTAAGCATACGTGTTATTAGTAAAGGCTTTTATTCCTCCCAGTCAGTGTTTCTGAAAAGTCTCTCCAAGTGGGAGGCGAGGACGTAAATGGGACAAAGCCTTTTTCTGTGGAGCTCCATGTTTTAACTTGATCTTTTCACTTGTACCTCGCCAAGCTTAAATGCCATGTAGATGATTTTCAGAATATCTGTCTTTTCTACTCCCTTCCCTTCTGGGGCTTCCAACACTGATGCTATTGTTGAGCACTCAAAGGCTCTCTGCAGCCCAGAATAGCTGTACCAAAGACTTTGCCCTATTCAGCCTTTTACCCAAAACCCAATTCTTATTCTGTGGAGTAGCAATGGCTCTTTTAAACCCTGCATGTTTTCTCAGGCATTTAAGGTTCAAAAGTCCCTGATGTCTAGTTAATCAATACTTTAGGAAGATCTTGTATAATACTCATTAAAGTCTAATGCATTGTATTTCTTCAACTCTTCTCTGCTCTGTGTTCAAACGCTCTGTAGTTTCTCTCTAGCTAAATGGCCTTCTGGTTCTTCACGCAGCTGGTCAAGTTGTTTTCCCACCCATTTTTCAGTGGTGGAGCTTAACATCTCAGATAAGCCTTTTGTCCCAAATCCACCCTCTCCTATAAACAAATCCCTCAAGAAAGTAAGAGAGGGAAGGAGGAGGCGCTTTGTGGGTATTAATTGCTGGAGCCGCTGCTGTCCTTTTTCCTCCATGGAGAGGAACTCGCTGGCTGTTGGAGCAGAGCACGCGACGAGGACACCCGCGCAGTGCCCAGTCCCCACGGATGTGGACACGCATTTTATCCACTTCACTCTAAGCAGAACTGTGGGCAAAGCTGACAAAGGCTCCTGCTTCTTTCCCGTGTGCTGCCATCAACACTGGACAATAATTCCAGGTGATGCAAATACAACATTTAAGTGTCATTCAGCCTCTAAGCAGACCTTGCACATGACCTCGACCCTGTAGAGCGGGGTAGAGCAAGGCTTAGACACCACTTGAGTCCTGCAAATAGTCCACAAATGGCACCTAAGTTGTCCAGTTATACAGCTGCCCACTGTCTGGGCAGACAGAGCTGCTCAGGACTCCTTTCACCCCAGGCCACCAGACCTCGACTCAGAACCCAAGACTTGAGCTGCCCCAGCTGAGCCTCCAAGGTCTGGCAGGTACCAGTTGCCTTCTTCAGTCAAACTGAATGTAAAACTCTTTTGCAAATACTCAAAACGAGGAAGCTGTTCATCTTGCATGATAGATGAGCACAGACACATCTGGCTGGGATCTCGGCTCTTATTCCTTGCTTCAGAACAGCCACTAATGATGAAACTTCCTGGAAAAGTGAGAAGTTTCCTTTCCAACGGAACCAGGCTCTTCGCAAAATTTTACCTTAGCATTAATGATTCAGGCAGACACACCAGCAAGAGCCACAGTGGGGGAAAGCATGAAGCAGCAGCACAGCACGTGCTGCCTCTTGACTCTGCAGTGTCCTTTGGGCTAGGACCAGAGGGACACACCAACCCTTTACATCACATGAGAAACGTGAAACAGCACAGCAAAAAAAGCCAACAGTACAAAATCCCCATTTCACTACTCCTGGTGGCAAATCCAAGCCATCTTCCATCCCAATATGTTGGGGTGACATTTGGAGGAATTTGCTTTTAGATCTTAGTCATATTATTTGAACCAAATGGACCTTCTCGGCTGAAGTAATTGACAGGAAACTTAGAAGTTCAAATGGCTTCTGAAAAATGAAGTACTCCCAAATGAGAAGGGATTGTACAATAACCAAACATGGACCTGATAGTTATTTAGAAAAGATGGGAACTCCCTATTAAACACAGAGACAGGCTGCTCTCCAGGACAGGCCAGCGTTTAACCTCAGCCCGGGCTCACACTATCACACACCAGCTGGGATGCCCCAAGTGACCTAAACCACAAACGACTGTCACTCACTTGTAGCAGGGATGTTTAAAACAGCAGCTTTCAAGATATATTTAGCTTTTGCCACTGTATCTGGAGATCACTGCAGGATGACCACTCGTCAACCTCAAATCAGAGCTCATGACAACGGAGAATCATGTGTCTGTATTCCCAGTATAATTTTACATTCAACTGATTTTTTAAAAGCACATTTTACAGAATCAAACAGCAACATAATCATGCAGGTAAGAGCTTCTCTGAGTAAGCCAGGATGCTTCTTGGTGTGTAAAGTCACTTAATTAAAAGACTAGATGAAAACTACAGTTCAGAACCAGATGCAAGTGAACTCAATATCTGAAAATAGATGCATGGCCCTGAGTGTGGCAAAAAACTTAGTTTGATGCAGCAGCCCTACATTTGGGGACATGAAATACATAAATGCAATCCATACTGTGTAACACATGCAAGCAGTCAGCCAAGCCAGCCAAATGATCTCACTTTGTTTTAACTTTGGAGGGCAAAGATGATTTCCTAAGGAAACGCCTGGGAATATAATGTGATTGTATTTCTTTCATTAATAAAAAAGAAATTAAATTTACTCATTTCCAAGGGCTTGAGAAAGAAAAGACCAATTCCTTAGAAGGTGCTTTTTGCTTTCAGTCATATGAAGGTAAATCCAAAGCATCTACTTGAAATTAGTAAAACAGCCTCTTCAACTTGACCCTTCATTTTCATAATCTTATGTAAAAATACTTGGCTAGCAAAAGCTGCCAAGTATGATCAATAATAATAAACTACAATTTCAGTTTGACTGAGAGGAAAAAATTACCCTAATTTTACTTAAGGAATAAAACTTAAAGCTTTTCCCAATATTGCCAAAAGCTAATGGAAACACACAGCAGTAATTACAGAAGGAGCAGCAAAACAAGGAGGGCTGCAGTCCTGATCACAGACACGAGCATTTTCTAACTCAAATGGCTCCTTTTCCACACAGCTCTGCAGGCTCCTCACTGCCCCCCAAATAAAGAGCCCTGTAATACCTTACAGAGAGGGGAGGAAAAAAGAAAAAAAAAAAGTAAGTTTTTGACCCTTTCAAACTATTTTGTCACCAGCCAGGTGGAATAATCCCAGGCTCTGTGTTCAACAGGATCACGCTCATGTGGGACCTTTTGTTTTATTATAATACGAGCTTTTCACTTGCTTACTTTCCATGACCTGCACATTTGCTCAAGATAAGACTAGGCACCGTTACCCTACCCAGTTTCAACTATTCCTTTCATATTTTGCTGCTCAAAGCTATCAAATTCACTGTGATTCCAATCTTTTCTGAAAGGAAAAAATAAGAATGGGATCATTATTGGGGGAAGTGTTTGACACTACCTGTAAGAAATAAAAGCACTGAAACGCTCTTTTCCAACGATGCTGGATGTCACCTTTGTTTAATATTTTGTTGATTTCACTTAGAAAAATTAATACCTAGGGAAAAATAATTAAAAGCATCTTTCTGGAGTACTGTAAGCATCCCCTAGGGGTCTTTATTATTCTATTTCTCATTTAAAAATACACAGGTACTAACAGCCAACAAATTATTACATTTCCTTTAAATGAACTGAAACAACAAAGATAATTAACTAAGAACATAAGCCTGCTTTCCATATGGTAATACACATCCCAAGGGCAAAGTACTTCTCTTTTAAGGAACTCCCCATAGACTTTTTATCCACCTTGTAAGAGTAATTAACAACAGCAAATACAACTGAACTTGCTTAATGCTACAATATTCTGCAATGCATTACTTTTCCAAGGAAAATGAATAGAACATGTGGAGAAAAAAAAAGTGTGAAGGATTTTGGAAGAATGAGGCCGTATTTTCAGCGACAGAGCATGCTGATGTGATGCACAGTATGATTTAAGCTCTGAAAAAGCATTTAGAACCTCGTTTACATTGAGGGTTGTGTCCAAAAAAGCTCAAATGCAAAGCATGGCCTCCAGCTTCTCTACCAAAGAGAGTTTGTGGTATTTCCTATGAACAAGGTGCATTTTTCCAGGAAAAAAGGCACATTTTGGTTAACAGATACTCAATATTTAAAATTAGGAGTAGATGAGGCAAACTACAAGTTTTGTAACAACTTTATTAGATTAGGTAAGCCCTATACTGAATACCAATGCTTTCTTTGGGCACATAGTGCACATTAAAATGACAAAAGCATCTTGTTCACACTATAAATTTAGTCTTATTACCCAATATACCTTCGGAGCCTACTGTCAGTGAGAATATCATTAGGAAAAGCAAGACGAGCGGATTGAAATTAAAACAAAATAGATTTTTTTTTTAAAAAAGCTAAGATTCAATGGGATAGATGAAGAGAAGACATTCAGATTGCCTGTGGACTTATATGGGAGTACAGCTAAACAGCCAAAGACCTCAATCAAAGGAAACTCAGAGATGGAAGTTATGCCTGAATTACCTCAAACAGCAATAGCAGAAATTATCATGACACCTGCATTATTACCATAATGGCTTGTTCAATTTTCCAAGAGAATGGTTCCATGGCTGTATAATCCCTTCAAACCAATCATCTGCCTTTCATCATACATGAGACCAGATTAGAAGTTCAGCATTTGCTTCTGGTGCAAAAATCTGCAGGCAAAATCCCGGACAAATCTGAAGTCAAAGTAATTTAAGTGCCATCAACTTCTATGATACCTGTATTGTTGAAAAGGATTTTTTAAAAATGTATTAAGCAAAAAAGATGCAAGCTGTGAGCATTCACACAAATTAACACCTTAGAGTATTAACAGTTGCCAATAATTCCAGTAAGGCAGGCAGGCCAAGCAGTGAAGAGCAACCCAAATCTGGTTAGCATGGAGGTTTTCATATTTTATGATACCACCTCAGTGAGGGATCTGACAGCTTCCGTCAGCACAGCAAGGACCAGTTTTAAATACAAGAACATTTTACATGGGATAAATCACTGAGCTGGAAGAAAGTGAATGATTGGCACTGGGCAGAAGTACTTTTTGCTTCAAGGCTCTGGCCTGTCATTTGCTGGAAAATCTGTTTTATTAAATGCCATTCACACTTCCCAGATAAGTCACTGAGGGATATGCCAGATTCTTTCCCAAATACAACTTGATACTCAGTGCTGATCGCTGATGCGAACACTACATCTCTTTTGATGTTCCTGAGCACTGAAGTGAACACATTTCCCAACGCTCCTAATGTTTCAGGCTAAAGAAGGAAAAGGATATCAACCCACCTCCTCTGCAGGAGGGAGGAACTGTAGTTTTATTTAAGTAAATTGATTAATTCTGCAAACCCAAAGCAGGTAGCAATTGCCTAGGAGATTTTTTTTTTTTAACTGGTTAGACCAAGTTTTACTTAAGTGCAATTTCAGTCAATGAAGGGAAGATTTATTATCGGGAGGCTGGAAGAGGAAGGGGGACAGTAATACAGCTTGCTGTGTAACTGTGACAGACCTAGGGCCCTGCCTGTTCCTTCTGGTCTGCGCACATTAAATCCCTTTCTCTTGGGATTCTGCCCATCAGGAGCAGGGTGCACACTGCTGAATTTGGTTAAACTAAGGCTCTTCACTTGCCTGGGCTGTTTTTTTTTTTTTTGTCAGGCATGATGTTTGGAAACACTGGTATCATGAGCATCGCTGGTTGCTTTTCTGCTGTACAGAAAAGAAAATATATGTCAAAAGAAAATAAATGTATTTCAGTGACACCCAGCAACCAGGCAGGTGATTAGCATGAAAATAATAGCATTATTCAGGTAGCACAAAGAATGGTTTCTGCTTAGTCCCCTTCAATCCTATGAAACAATTAATATCATTTTTCAAAACCCTGTGGTCTCTGACCAGCCTCAGGATTCAGAAAGGCATTTATGTTGGCAGCCCCCTAATACAGTTCATTTAACAAGCACGGTATTTACAGCAATGAATGAGGGAGATTTGCCATTAAGGCTGTAAAAAAAGTAAAAGTAATACAAAAAAAAAATCAAGATTTTACTACAGCAAATCTATTCATCAGCAGCACTTACTTCAAATGACCTTTTTTTCTCCTGCAGCTCAAGCTTGTATAAAATTTCCTCAAAATCAGTGCAATTTGATTTGAATTTTACTTGAAGCGATATGCAGCAGAATAATTCTAACACCTAACATGCTCTCAGTCGCTGTTTAAAATAACATGATTTAAAAATTCAACAATACTAGCTTTGTGGAGTATTTCCACCTATATCAACCGCAATACTCTTAACCTCCATTTTCCTTGGCATTGAAATCCATGACAAACTGTACACCCACGTGCACATTATCAAAGAGACTCCCTACTAACCCTAATACATTATTCTAATTATTTTCTATGAAGGAGCACATTATAAATGATAATGACTGGCAGCAGATCATTATAAATTAAATTTACAAACAGCAGAGGAAGGAAAGAAACATTTATAATGCAAGCAAGCATCCCTTGACCTCAAATGCAGCTCAAACCATAAAGTGAAAGACACCACCAGCATTTCTTGGGGCTCTCAATAAATGGACAGCCACATGCTCTGTGCTGTAAATATGACCACACCAAATCCTAATTACCACTTAATATCCAAGTGAAAATAACATAACACCTTTATTCAGCTGAAGGCACTGACTCCTAGCAGCTGCTATATGGGATATTCTCGGTGTGCAAATGCAAGCTGACAGAGCACCCTTTCAAGCCAAGCCCCAGGCTCCCTTTGGAAAAGGTCCCTACAACCGAGAAGCTGAGGCCGGCGCTGCCAGACACCCCAGGGACCTTGGCATTTCTCACGCTGCCCCGTCAGTCTCAGGCCCCCGACAAGAACGTGTGTTTTTACAAGGGCCTCCATCCTGCGGTTTCTCCCCACCGTGTCGGGCCTGCCCAGGCAGCGCGGCCGGCCTCGCTCCCGGGGCTGCGGCCCTGGGGAACACAGCACTGCCCAGGCACAGCCCCCAACCCCGGGCACCCCCGGCTCACACCAGGAGGCTTTTTGATTGCTGTGTAACCACCTTTTGAGGCTCTTGCTCTTAGCTTAGTCTAATCATTGGACCTGTTTGAGGGCGGCAGTACCACTAAACGCAAGGAAATGCCACCATCTAGGTCTTCAGGAGAGCTTGTATATTAACAGGCAGGCACCAAGGGCAAAACTGACAGATCAATTATTGATCTTGTGTTTGAGGACCTGACACATCTACTGTTGGGACTGAAGATGTCTATTCTTAGTATTCAGCCTGCTCTCACCTTCTGGAGCAGAGAACAGAAAGCACAGCCAGATTTTCAGCTCTTCAGCCCATTTTTCTGAAGGTCTCTTCAGTCCTGCTACATCTTACTGGGCTGACTGCAAAAGTCAAGCCTCAAAGCAGAAATACAGTAAGGCTGCTAGAGTCAATGCATATTGCTAAGCATCGGTGAAAAGCTACAGCATTGAAACTTTGAAAAGTTGAAAAGAAAGTTTTGCACCCCTCTTTTGCATGGATTATAAAGGTGGAACAACCTCATCTTTGGACAAGATTGATTACAATAACTGACAAATTGCAGTAGTTCAAACATTTTAAACTTAAATCTTACATGCTTTCCTATCTTCCTCTTGCTTTAATAAACCCAGACCTTCTCAAACATGCTGGCTGAAGCAGCATTGCTCTGCTCCAGAACATTATAAAATATATAAGACCACACAGCAGAGCAAAGCAAAGAGCTCCTGAACAACCTCTGCTCTCGATATTCCCTGAGTTTGGAGTACTTTTCATTCCTAGTGCTGCATTAGTGTTATTTTCAACTATTTGATGCAGTATTAACCAGCATCACGTTTTGAGGAATAGAGCTGTACAACACTGCCCCAAAGGAAAGAGAAAACACCTTGAAATGAAATGTGTGATCGTTTACAATGCCGAAAGCTTTTTAGCTATAGGCACTATTTCACAGCCAAGGTAAGCACTGTCTCCTATGGGTACAACTGCACAGCAGCTGTTTAAGTAGGAAATAGGTTTCTGTTTCCAGCCTGTCCTTCCTTCTTAGCTTAACGCTGATGAGAATTGATCTACTGGCACTGGAAGTCACAAAGCACCTCACCGAAAGCAGCCTGCGAGTGGTGGCAATGGAGGATTCCCCCAGCGCAGCACCTCAACCTCCTGCAGCACATCCTCAGCACACACGGACCAACAGCTATAGGGAAAGCCAGGGAAGTGACTGACCTGAAAACCAGAGGGATACAAAATCCGGAGCTGGCACGGCAGCGCTTGGAGGCAGAGAGCTGCTGACGGAGAGTCGCTAGTGCTGACCCCACGTGGCCCTCAGCGAGGTGCAGGACGAGCTGGGGTGATCCAGTGCAGCCAAGCCCAACTGCAACCCCAGTAATGGAGCAGGGCCAGCATCCACCAAGGCAGTCCCCTCAGGAGACAGGGCTAGGGACAAGGCCAGAACAGTCACACAGGCCCAAGGGCCACCCCAGGGTCATCTACAGTGTTGCTCAAACCTGGCTGAGGGCTCAGGACTGAGCTTAAAAGGAGGCTGTGGAGCAAGGAGCCCAGGTGGTGCGGGCAGAGGCCCAGGTGAGGCTGCTCAGGGCCCTCAGACCCCGTCGGGGCCCAGGCAGGCAGCCCCAGGCCCCGGTAGGGCTGCACACGGGTGCAGGGGCCCTGCCAGCGCTGCCCATCACAGAGATCAGTGGCCCTTGATCCCCCCAGCTCTTCAGCAGGGCACAGCACTCAGTGCCCTTCCAGACCTGCCCTTTAAAATTGCTCTGCAGTGACAGCTAAAACAATTTTTTCCCCGAAGCTTCTTTTGCCCTTGGGCTGTCTTAAGTCCACAGTAGTTTGCAGGAAGCCCAGTGTAGATGAGTGCACCCCTCCGCACAAGTAGGTATGCGTACTCACACTGAAGAAAGAAGTTAATGTTACAACAAAAATTAAAGTCAATGCATGCATACTGCAATCCCAGACAGACGATTTATTTAATTTCTCAGGTTACCTTTCCCTGAAGAAGAAATTAAGTTTAATCTCATGAAGACCTGGAAGCTGGACAATCTCAGGAAAAAAAACTGCCTTTCATGAATGCTAGAGATGAGAAAAAATATGCTGTGCAGCATAAATAAGCCTCAGCCTACAAAGAAGCTGCCTTCAGCTATCCACATATAAATGTGCAAACATATAATTGATGCATAAATTTATTAATGCAAGCTCAGAAGCTTTACACCTTGTAGTCAGGTTGACATATGATCTTTTTATTTTATTTTCCAATAGGAGAAAAAAGTAATGCAGAACTGATAAAAGTGTTCGTTTGAGATTAAATTGGATTTTCCACTACAGAAAGCTGTTTGGAGACAGGTATTCTAACAGCGAGACACAATACAGAAAAGTCTTTTAGAGCCTTAATGAGAGTGACAAGGGAGAAAAAAAGTGCCTGCTTTTCTAGAATGTTACTCCAAATGTTGCTTTTGTCATAAAATACTTCTGCATCTTTGCAGAAACTATTTCCTTGTTGTCATTAGATTGCAGCATTTAGCTGAAAGGTTGGAACAAGAAAGCTGCATTATGTAAAACTGTCTTGTATGTTATTCAAGCAAAATATGACACTAGTTTGGGTGTACTAAGTAAGAGGCTCATTATACACTCAAAGATCTAAACTCAGTATAATGAATATAATAACATTAGAGTTCAGCTGACTCTACTGATGGAGCTGGCACGATTAGAAAGGCTATCGGAAGAAGGGGGATTGCAGGGGTTATTGGGACAAGCTCATAGTGGAAACCCAGAGCTTCTTGCACACTTCCATCCTTGCTCACTACCGACCTTCACGCTGAGCGCCTCCTCCTTCCCCGCAAAGCCCCGGCTGCCTGAAGTCCCTGTCACCTCCTTGGTGGCTGGGGAGCAGCTCGTCCCTCTTTCTCTCCTCCTCTCCAGGTCTTTCCCACCCTTACATCTCGCCGGGTCCCTGACACTGTCACATCCATTTTGCCTTTTAAACTGTCTTGCTCTTTTCCTTCCATGCCACAACTCCCATTGCACCTTCCTGTTGCTCTCTGCCACCAGGAGAGGTTTCTCACTCTCTCCCCTGTGCCAGAGGCAACTTTCATTCCTCAACACAGGGCAGCTTCCAGCTCATCCCAGGCTCTCTTGGTCCTTGACTCACGTTACCCTTGAGTGCACCCAAACTTCCTTCTCTTCAGGAAGGATTTTATCTTCTGTTTCTGTGGGGTACAAGGCATTTTCTCATCTAATGGCTTACAATTGCAAGCCTTGGGTAAAAACAGAGCACATTCAAAAACCCACAAATGATGCCATGAATGGCAAGACAAATTTAAATCCTTTTTTAGGACTTGATGGATTTGCACCTTCCATCTGGATTTCTGCATTCCAACATGGGATAGACTTTAATGGATGCTCAGAAAAATTAAAAATCCCACTGAACATCTCAGATTCCTTCCCTCTTCATTAAATTTAGTTTAGACTCTTTTCAGAGATCTAAGGCTGGAATAGGGTCTGTTAGTAACCAGCCTTATGCACTGGCAACCGTCACTGCACAACTTCTAAAATGTATTAAGAGGCAAGAAAGTTTCAAGTGAGCTAAAAGTGGCATTTAGAGATGTCACAGAATGTGACAATCTGCCAATTAAACCTCTCTGTAACCCACCTGCAGAACATAATAGGAAAACATTAGACAGGTCTGATCTCACAGCTGACCCTGCTTTGAGACCTGCATCCTTCCAACCACAATTATTCTGTTTTTCCAGGTGAAGCTGATTTACACTGGAGCTGGCCAGAAGGTAAAGTCACAGCTCATGTGCAAGTGAGGGGCAGAGTGGTATTAACAAGGTTTTTGTCCAGATCAGACAGCTCCTGTGGCACTGCATATGAAGAAAAGTCAACCAAACAGGAAGACTTCAGTTGAAACACACTTAGTGAGGAGAACCAGCATTTTCTAGAGAAATTTTATCATTTTAGAAATTTCAGAATAACTCCAAATTTGAAGAAATTAATCAAAACTCTGTCCTAGAAAACAACAACCACAATAACAACAAAAAAAGCCCACAAAACTTAGGCAATTTATTTCTGTTCTCTGAAGTATCGTAGGATAGCAGCTTGTCACTGCTATTTTTAAGTGAGCAGGGGAAGCAAGTATATCTTAAGCGAAGAGCATTTGGGGGCAGAGTTATTAGCTAACTTTGAACCTAAAACTGAGGACATGTATAGTAAACATGGGACTTATGGAAGCTGCTAAAGAAACTATTGGTGGTGTCATTCACCAAAGACCCGTATTTGCACGCATTGGCAAATAAATATACCCAAGGTCATAAAGAGAGAATTGAAGCCATGGAGATTAATTGGACCCATAGCTTAGTTAATGATGATAAGGGATGTCTGTGCGGCAGCATTATGTTTGCAATATCTGGGAGGTTCCAGCTGCAATATAATAAAGATTAGAGAAGGTGAACAGTAAAATCTCAGCTTAGCACTGCTATTTTCTGCTGTTTTCTGCCGTTTTCTGCTGTTTTCTGCCCAGTAATACAAATATTAATACTTGTGCAGGAAAATAATTTCATTTTGACCTTTCTACTTTCCAAAGAGCATCCACATTTCACATTTTTGCTCCACACACTGCAAAATAGGCATTAATCTTCCTCTGCACTCCTCATGAGGCACTAAGGCTAGCTGTTGCTGAGATAAACAGAACATCACAAGAATGTCAAGACAAATGCACAACCGCATCTGGGATAGTTCACTTTATCAGAATATAGACTTCAACTCACCCAGTTCATAACAGCTTCTATTTCACCTCTACCAAGTGAAAATGTTTGTCACCCCTAATACAGACCTCTGCAATAGGAAGTCTTTGAAAAAGATGGATTGAATAACTTCTTAAAAGCAGTAACTGACATAACCATGAGTGTTTGAAAAATCCGCAGCGTGGAGTACAACATACGTGTATTCTTTGCAAACAGCAAAGAGCTGCTGGACCTGCTTTCACTCGCGACCCTGATGAGCAGCGCTTCTGAAGTCTTCCAAAGAACAGAGCCCCATGGGCACCTCGAGTCCCCAAGCATCCAGGCGCAGCCCAGACTCAAAGCAGGCCAATATGCAAGACCAGTGCACAGCAGCCAAGCACGCCAGGCCAGGCAGGTCCATGCAGGGTTTGCATCCAGACGGAAAGGAAACGGGATTCTCTACACTACTGTCCTCAGTGTCTTCCTGTCGCTTCTAACCTGTGTTTGGATCCGAACAGTGAAAAGCAAGAAGTCTTTTTCATCCAAGTGCACAGGCAACTCTAGCTCTACAGTTTCATAACCCCACTTTGCTACCTTGGTGCACACACTTAAAAGGATTTTGTGTACTATGTAAATTACAGGATTTTTAAAAAACAAGTTTTTGCTTTTGATGTTTGACAAATACATTTTAATAGTTCAAAAATTCAACTATGCTTCAGTACAGGTAATCTTTCTGAAGGACAGTCATTACTACAATTACCGACTGTCTGCTGGTACATTATGACTTTTAGAAACCTATTACTTTTTTCTAGATACTTAACAGTTATTTCTCCAAATTGTCCTCAAGCAACTACTTTGAAAAAGGTAACATCATCAACATCTAGTGAAACAACTTCAATGAATTTCAACTTCCAGGAGAAGGATGCACTTTCTGAAAACGAAAGAAATCATTCACAATCATTTACGGCAAATTTCATCTTGGCTTCTTGTCAGCTTTCATTTGATAACCACTCTGAACACAACTCACACATTATTCGAGCTTGTCTTGGCCCTGCTAATCTTTGTTATTTTCTAACTTCTCAGTTACTATTATTACTGAAAGACAAATGATACTCTTAACTGGCTTTTTGGGAGAATATATTTAAGGGATTTCATTTGCCAGTTTCAAATGTCATTATTTGGAGGATTTAAAAATATTGATACCAAAATTAAATCCATCAACAGGCTCAATCTGATCATTCTATAGCATAGAGACAGTGATGATAAGGAAGTCAGTGGAAGGATGGCTCATAATCTTTAGGTCATGATCTCTAAGATTAAAAGAGCTTCTTTAATAAAAGCATAGTAATTACAACATCTGTATAATGTCTATAATTACAGTATCCAGCTCTTTCTGCATGCTTCTACAGCGTATGTTACACATATCTTAAGTGTGTTCAGCCTCAGATTTTGGCGGTATCAACAGGTCAGCAGGTATCATGAAGGAATTCTTCTCTGTCCAGCCAAAAACATTGACTGTCCTTTATCTGAATAAAAAGGAAGAAGAAACGAAGCTCCTTTAACAGAGCTGAAAGAAGTGAGACCTACTATGTACATCATGGCATCATCTAACAAGCGTAGGGCAAACTCTACTGCAGAGCAAGAACAAGAATACTTCAAATGAATCAAGTCCAAAGATAGCAAAGGAAAGCAGTTATGGTTATGGTTCCAAGAGCAACCTCGATCTAAACCTGCTCTGTTCAGGAAAACCTCACCCTGTGCACATTCTTTGTTGAAAAAAGAAAAAAAAAGAAAAGGTATGAACAGAACAGAAAAAACAGCTAGCATTCAGAACTTGGACCAAAGAGGCATGAGATGAAGAACTAAGCAAGAAAGTTTGGTCACAAAGACACCTTTCCAGGGAAATGGAAGAATGTGAAGATGAGGGGTTCAAAACATCTTCCAGAAGGACCAGGACCATACTTTGGCACGCTTAAGAAGGAGTCATAGTGAATTTGCCAGCCCACTTTTGGATTTCCCCTGCTCTACTGCTGTTAACATGGAGGCTGTACTACAAGGCGCTGAAACAAGCTATTACCTGTAATTTATTAGATGAAGAATGATTTGACTTTGCCCTTCAGTTAAGGGCTATTCACATATACAAGCAGAAATATAACCTGCAGTAAACAGTTAGAACATTTTTATAGTACTTTATAAAACTTTTAGAACACATTTACCACAAGAGAGTAGTGGCATGGTGTACCAAAACGCTACAGAACAGAATCCTGACTGCTTGCTTTCATATAGCCAATTCTCAAATAAAATACAGGATAATGGTCTACAACTAGACCTGCAAAAAAAAATAAATAAATAAAATAAAAGGTTCTAAAACTTCCAGCACCATCCTAAAATTAAACCTTTGCACCTTCCTGACGGTAATATATTACTTCTCTATATAGCTAGAAATATACTAGGTATTTAGTACTTGGTCAACACAAACTCAATTTAGCTGCAGTTGGAATTTTGCTTAAATATTTTCTACTTCAATTTTCTCCTTCATAAAAATCTACAAGATAATAATGCACACACAAAGAATGCAGCTGAAAACATCTTACCTTCATTTGTCTGAACAGGTGAAACCCTAAACCCAAAGTAAACCAACTGGAATTTTGCCAGCGATTTTACTAAGTCAACAATTTATGTTCTAACCTTATAGTTCTTCAGCTCCATGAGGTATGTTCAATAGCTAAAATAGGCACAACTTTTCAGAGATTTAAGAGTATAAAAGAGAGGATGCTTGGGGAACAGTGCAGTTAGTGCTCGGCACCTGCGAATCTCGCTCAGCTTGTTGTAATTGGTCACTTAGTGGGAGGCCGCCTGACAATTCTGCTGCTTCTGCTAAGACGTGCACTTCTTGCAATGCGCTATAAAGAATGAACAGTCACAATTAGGAATATAAATTTCCCTCTCTCGGATAATTATGTCTTAGCTGGTAAATATTTGCTTTTCCTACAGCTAGCCTGGCTAGTACATGTATTTGTTATAGTAATCATGGAAAAAGATAACATGCAGACATGAATATAGCTGAAGCAAACTTGGCTTCTACAAATAGAAGAAAACAACAGCAGAAATACCGGAGCTGGTGCAGCCAGCTCTAGTACAGAGCACTACTGTTGAGTCTATAAAATAATCACAAAAATGATAAACTAGATAGAGACTTTCAGCGTTCAACTTAAACCGTGATAATTTTATGTTTCTATGTCAATAATCACTCATAATAATATTTAGCAAATTTGTATTACCAGCAACTGTTAAAAATTAAGAGATTTTTTTAAAAGGTAGATTGCAAATTATGAACTACATGCTTCTTGATCATGATGCTTATGTCTTTTTTGCTATCATTGCACGGATTATAAAACACAATGATTTATTTTCTATAATCAAATACATGTAAGCTGGACATTTTCTCTGTAATCACCAGAGTTTAAAAGCCTTATGAATAGCATTTTTAACTGTTGCCTAGTAACAACTACAAGATTGGAATTGATCTTCAATTAGAAATATTTTAAAAGAAAATATTTAAAAACATAAAGGAGAGGCAGACACTATTGCTATATTAAATATATGTAATTATTTTTAAATTATTTGCTATTGTTTGTAAATTTATTTCTATTTAAAAGTCTGGAAGGGTTAAATAATCTGCCCTTTAAGTGGTTTCCCATTTCACAATCCAATCTACAGATTTTATGATGGGTTGCCAAAATATGACACAGAGGATGATTCTGTCACCTTGACAGCAAAAGTCAAATTAAAATCTAATGTAAGTGAACTTCAGATGTCCAAGAAACTTCAAAGGATCACATAAAAGACGAACTATGTGCACAGTCTTTGCTACATGCACATTACTTTTGGTTTTCAAAAATCAATTGCTAAAATATGAGTGATACTCCTGCTGCTGTATGAAATTCGCACTCTCAAGGAAAAAAAAAAGTGCAGATTTTGGGAGAAGCTCTTCCTTCATGTCAGCAAGGACTTAGTGTGCAACCATGATCAGAAACTCTCTTTTCTATGAACAAACTGAATGCATTTTTATAAGCACAAATACTTGTAAGTATGTGAAAATCTGAGGTATGTAAGATCCCAGATGATAGTTTCTCCTAGTTGCTCAACTGTTCAGTTAAAAATACACACTTTTTATTAAATATCCTGCCATATAACACTGCTAAACAGTACATGTAATAATGGTGAGCTCTTTCTGTAGCTTCTAAGTTGTTTCCGCACTGAAACAGCCTACAAAATTCAGAGGCAACAACTGTGGGATCCCTTGCCACCACCACCCATGGGTACTGGGTGTCCTGTTGCACCCAAAGCAATTGCATAAGCGGGGGCAGCCTCTGAATTAAGCAGATACAGACCCAGGGGGTATCCCTAAAACTGCCGTTTGTTTTCAGGTCAGTTCCTTTGTTTCGGAGGCTCAGCTTTAATTGAAGCAGCAAGTTAGCTGATTTGGATGTAAGAGGAAAATGGCTTTTGTGATGAGCATCTGCTGTTTTGTTAAAAATGTGGTTAAAGACATTAACAAAAGTGACATTACCAGCTGTTCTAATGTCAAACAGCTTAGTAAAACTGTTTTTTGTCAAATGACAACATATGACACCAAAATCAATTCCAAACCAATAACATTCCCTTAGTTTCAAAACAGACTGCACTCTAGAAAAAAAATGTTAATTAAAGTACAAATTATACTTTTTTTCTTCCCTTGAAAGAACAGAATACCAGACTGACAAAACTCAACCTCCTTTCTAAATTCATAAAAGATAAAATACAATCTACAGTAAGTTCTCTGATGTATAAATAACACTTATTCCCATAACAGACTTGTAACAGCAGTGGAGTGTGATGGGCTAGGCCCCTCAGGGCAATTAAAGCATTGCATCTCAGGTGGTTAAATTACCTTGGGTTTAGCAGTTGTGGCTTGCAAAGCCCCCACGTTTAGGTGCTGTAATCAACAGGAAAGCACCGCCTGTTGTGTGCTGCTGTTCTGCTGTCCCATGCTTGTGTTCCCATCATTTATAATTACCAGATTTGTAGAAGGTGACACTTAGCAGCGTTGCCAGCCCAGTGTTCTTGCAGTGGAAACATTACAGTCACAACTAGGCTGAGTACTTGAGTCAATGCCCTTAAAAACATTCTCTAAAAATTTATCCAAAATGAATGAAACAGGAAAGTAAATTAATGAATTACAAATAGCATCATTTATGCTTTACATTCAGGTTCCAAGTGAAAAGTGGACAGATTTGCCTTCAACATCTTAATTGATCTGGAAAGATCTTATGGTATGAAATCCCAAAAACCTGTTGGCGCAGCCCTTATTTAAGAAGCACAGCCTGTTTCCGCAGTCAGGGCAAAGGTGTACGTCAGAAACGTTTGGGCAAAAGCCTTCCTGAAGCATACGGCGAATTACATGAGTGCAGGGACTCCAGGTAAGCTCAGTCCTCTGAGACAGCTACACTGCAGCAGAGATTGGTGGGGAAAGCAGGCAAACAGCTGTGCCTTCATGTTAACTAAATAAAGGACAAATGCTTTAAATCATGATCGATGTATGCAAACACACAAACCTTGAAAAACATGGAAACTGGACTAATGGCTTCCAGATGGATTTTGCAACAGTGCTTAAGTGACCGCAGTACAGAAGGCTGCTGGCATCCACTGCATTTAATCCTTTTGCATATAAACCAGCCTTTACAGTACACAGTGCAGCAATCTTTGCCTCTATATTAAACTTACCTCGCTAAAATGTGCATAAGACTGATTTTTTATTAAAATGTTTTAAAATTGATGCTATTTTCCACCAAAAATAGCCAGCTCTGCAGCCAGCACCACCAAGGCGGCAGTATACGTTAACTCCAGCGCCGCTGCGTCCCCTCATGCCACAGCATATGGTAGGTGAGTTACAGACCCTCGCGCTGCCGCTGCCGCCCTTCATAACGAAATCGTTACATTAAAACCTTAGGCATATGCTATTTCCAAGCTGTAAAATACCTGCTTACTTAAACACACAGATGCCAATAATCCCCATGTGCCTTGGCAGGATTCTGAGCCACTTCTAATAATTAATTAGCTCTACACCAGCAAATTGGAAAATGTAACAAGCGGGGGTGGGAATTCCCCCCGCTGCGCTCCATGCGGATGGGATATAGCCAAACAGACATCCTGGATGGCAGGGAATCTCCTGAAGGCGTAGGGGGCACTTGGGGATTTCTCCTTCACTCACTGCCACCCTGGACTCCCCGCGCTCTCTCACCTCAGTATTTACCCAGCTCTTGGGCATTCGTTTGTGCTCCTTTTTCCATGTGGAAAACAGTGTGCACTGATTGTTTGCGTTTTCATTTACAACAGTGTTTTTTTTTTCTTTACAGTCGTTCAATTTGATAATACCACGTGCCTAAGCCACCTATGCTTACGGAAAGAAAAGTGCAGGTCAAATCCATACACCAGCCTTTAGGAGAAGGCAGCTGGGACTGGTCAGCTCCAGGGGGAACCTGTGCCAGGGTCCCTGTCCAGGATAGATGACCTTTTCCCTTTACAGTATTTCCAGTAAAAGATGCATTGCCACTAGAAACCAGAGTTTCCTGAAAGCACTGTCTCTGAAGACCTCTTTGCAAGGCCTCACTTGCATATAACCTTATGGCATGGAGTAAGGGGCCAAGTTCACGTAATAGTGCAACACAAATCCTGATGTTCCTCTAAGCAATGAGATACTTTTCTTTTTAGCCATCTGAGCAGCTCTGGAATTTCTTCTCTCCACTTCTTGCTTTAGTTCAGAACATTAGATCAATTCAGGTGAATCAAGCAAACAAGTTGGACACACATCCCCAGTAGTAACTCATAAGGACTTCCTAGCTGCTGTTAGCATTAATTCCTAATTGTTTGCACTCTGTCAGTATTGTAATTTAAATTCCACATCTTGAAATCAGACACCACCAAGGAAACAAGAAAGAAGAAGCTAAGAGCTGACCATACAGTTCCAAGAGTCCACAGCAGAGCAAGTCTGGAGAGCAGAATTCACAAACAGCTTAAAACTTCACCAAGCAACTGTTAAGGAACTGCTCTGAGAGAGGTAACACGGAAAGCCAAATATATCAGAGCACACAGTTTCTCCTCAAAACCTATGTTCTTACTCATTTATCTGAAAGCAAGTGTTCCTCTGCAGGTTACATAACCAGAGCTCCTCTTCTGTAATATTTTGTATACAAACTGAGTAACATTTCATACTTTCTTGGGGAATAAAGCAACACAAACTTTAGTCTCAGCACATGTTTGAACTTTCTCTTTTGCCAAGTTTTACTCCATCTCTCAAGCAGGACCTCTTTTGCTCTGTGTCCTGAGAGAGCCTCGAGTTGCCAGCTTGTCCTAGTCGGACCTAGTGAAACTGCCTCTGGGCCGACTCATCGTTTTGTGCTGCCTTCAGGCGCAACACAGTCATCTGGCAGAAACTCTAAAGGACAGCAGCGTCCCTACGGAGGGACACGCAGTGTGGCTGCATCCCTCTACAGGCTCCCTCGTGCATCTTTATGGGACCCAACACCCATCCTGTGACCATCCTGATCCCCTCCCAGGAGCCGCAGAAACCAACCGTTAGCAAATGTAGAGAACAGCTCAAGTGTTAATGAACTTGGAGCACCTCTATTAACTTCAAAACAGGGACTACCTTCATAGAAACATCATGCAAGTGGTAGGGCAGGTATGTGCACAGAGGAAAGGAGATAGGAAAGTTCAGAGCAGTGCTCTCTATTTATTTTATCTTCAAACTATTCAGAGATAACTAATGCAAAACTGTGAAATAGTTACCACACTGTATTTCCTGATTTCTACTAGACTGTGCCGCAAGGGTCAACTTAATATAAAGAAATTGAAAAAAAAAAGGAATATGCAACTTTTTGACGCTTAGCAGCCACTGCAAATATTAAGTGTTCAATACACCTGCAAATATGCTTAAAAGATATTTGCAAACACATGTGGTAGCATGACTGAACTAGCTTTGCTCTAGTTTAAAAAGAGACTGTACAAATTCCTTATATTTTACTACTTTATATATGTGACAGTGCACAGCAACAGTTGCGCCCTGGAGATATTTAGTGGCTGCTTTAGCAGGTATGGAAGTGGTTACGTTAGGGGATTCCTTTAATTTATTTTGTGTTTGTTTATTTTGTCTTGAGAGGTTTATCCTGAAGAGAGCTCAGCAAGGATGTCTTAGAGAAGGTCATGCTGCTTGGATGTTTACACCTCGTGCAGAAAGTCCTCCAGAGAGCTCCCTGCAAGCCAGCAGTGAATAAACACTCTTCAGTGATGTTTTCTCCCCACCTTACCCCTCCGGCCTGCTAGGCAAGAGCAGAACTCCAGCTTTCCCTCCGCACAACGTGTGCCTTCCATTTTCATATCTGTGAGCTGAGGCAAGATCAGCTTTTTGTTTTCTCTTCTTTCCAGCTGCCTCTTTCCTTTGTCAGAACTGACAGTTTAGAGGACACTCAAAACATGGAGAAAGAAACCCTGTTTGACCTTACTGCAGAGTCTTAAAAAATTAATGTTTGCAGCTATTTATATGCATTGGGAAATCATTCTTTTGCCTTTGAGCTTAGCTGTTTCAAAATGTCTCTCTCAGGTTCTCTGGACCTCACCAAACTTCATGAACTTTTCAAAATCATGATCTTCACTTCACATATAAGGGCTAACGAGCAACCCTTCTTCCTTCAGTTCACAGAGAGAGACCTTACATGAATAAAAACATATAAGGGCTAACAAGCAACCCTTCAGTTCACAGAGAGAGACCTTACAGCTACTGTCCACTGGGTAGAACAACTGCATCACTGTAAATAAAGTTCCAAGTATAAAACGTTTTCCAAGCACATGGCTTTGTGTATTGCACAAAGTATT
>NW_010588510.1:0-12586 GCF_000705375.1 Tinamus guttatus
TTTTGTTTTGTTTTTGTTTTCGTAACTTATAAGTCATCTGGGTTGTTTTCCATCACTGGGAGTAAATCCAGGGTAGCAATCTTCTCTCTCACATAATCTTGTCTAACTGTGACCTCCTATGCATACAGCAGACAGAGCCAAGATAGTGGAAGAACACGGACCAAGCTAACTATGGAGGAGCTGAAAGCATTTGTCCAACAGTTATTCAGCTTGCCCTGTGTTATCAGCCAGGCCCGACAAGTAAAGGTAGGTTTACGTCTACTTCTTGGACATATTGTGTGTGAAGGTTTTTTTGAACGGATAAGATGACCTGGTGGCAAGAGCTGATAGATATTTTTCTTTAACAATCAGCCCTGCACTGGCAGAGATAAATTGAATTGTTTCATTTCAAGCTTTCAATAGTAAGCAAGTAGCTGCTTTGCAATGATATGTGTGGCCCAAAGGAAGGAAATAAAGTATTTTGGATAGATCTAGCTTAGTATCTCTGTGCTTTACTGGATAGTCTTGTAGTTGCCATTGCAGTTTTACAGATCAGATGTTTGTGTGTGTACATAAAAGAGAGGTACATGCATTCCCGTGCGTTTTCCTGCTCATTTGCAGGGATGATTCTGTGTTAGGCAACTAAGCAGAGCACTTAAAAAAACAAATAGATATAGTAATGCAGAGGTGCCTATTACAATGGTCATGGTCAAATGTGCTGATCTTGCTGTGTCTAAACCAGGTAAGACAGCTGTCTGCTATTGTCTAGGCCACCTGGATTTATCTTAGCAAACCAGTTATTGCTTTTACAGCATCGTTAAAACTACCTATGGAAACAAAGTTCTGCTAAATCCTGCTCTTTTTGTACCTCTCTATAAACTTCTGAAGGTTATGCTAATGTGCTTTTTAGGGAAGAGGGAAGGCATTACCACATCAGTGATTCTTCACTTGAATATCTAAATACTTCTCAGTATACCCTTAATTTGTATGCGTGGCCTGTGCAGCTTGTTTCTTCATATGTAACTTTGCACCTGTCTTTGAATGAATCCATACTGATAAGTGATCCAGATCATACCGATTCCCCTGACTGCTGTTTTCATTTATCACTCCGGCAGTCTGTATTGTAGTAAATGTTTTCAGCAGTGATCTTGTTTGCTTTTGTCATTGATGAAATGTTAAATAAGGTTTTACTGTACTATCCAACTTCTGAAAAAAAAACCTTCAAGAAACATCCTGAATCAATAATGCTTTTTCATCTGGAGAAAAAATTATTGAGATGTATCTGTTAACTGTTTGTTAACCTTCACGTTCTCTAGCAGTTTTAGTACAAGTGTTGTCCAGCCCCAACTTCTATAATGCTAAACATACTTCTGTATGTGTAATTGCAGTTACCTAACCAAACATGTGATTTAAAAATAATGGCATTGCTGTGCTAAGAAACTGTTTTTCCATAAAGTACTATTTACAAGTGTTAGTTGGGTCCTTCTTAATCCATGAATTCTGTATTGACATTACCATGGTAATTTATTGTTGATGTTGAACAGAGACTTAATCCTCCGTTGTCTCCATGGAATATGGGTCTTGACATGTTGTTCTTGAAAACGTGTATAATCAGAAAACTCTCCAGCAGTCCAGGGTTTAGATTATCCAAGCTCTTGACTCTAGTCTTTATCCTTCAAAGATGTTAACATGTTCCTCAGTTGCTAATGGAGTGGAAAGTATATTATCATCCTCATATGAAGGTTTTACTGCATTTCTTTCCAGATAAAAAATAGAAATATTTACTGAGCATTTTCTGCCTCATGAAATTTCATCGTCTTTTATTAATGGACCTATAAAATTGCTAAGATTTCTTTTTCTAATGTATTTAACACCTGCTTCTAATGTCCTCAGCTCTGTCATCTATGTATTTTCTCTCTTAATGTCTTTAATTATCTTTGCTAATTTCCTAATGGTTTGTTGGTTCTTGTTTAGTTATTTTTTTGACTACTGCGTTCATTTGCTAGGGAGCTTAGTAAGGCTTTTAGGCCACACAATAAACTCTTCATGGTTTTAATTCATATTTCTATCTAAACTTTTCCTCCCAACTAATCTCTCTTATTTTCTTCAGCCTTAGGAAATTAGCTTGTTGAAATACTCTTATGCGTGTTCATGTTTTTGAAGCTTCAACATCATCACTAACCCGTAAAATAGATAAATACACAATTTTACTGTTGAAAATTATAGCCTCTTAGCTTATTGAATGAAGTCAGCTAACGATCATTTATGCCTAAGCACTCACTAACTTTTAGGATGGCATTTGAATGTAATTATCCATTGTAATGAATTGCAAAACAATTATGTCATGTTGGATGATGAGTATTTTCTAACACAAAAGACATTGTGATTATTAAACTGTAATAATTCAGTGTTGTCAGTATGAAGCATTCAGCATATGTTTCCTAAGTCAAAATCCTTAGAATATGGATCTCTTTCTCTTTGTTGGTAAATGCCTTCTCCTTCAGACAGTTGTGAAAAACAGCGTCAAGACATGAAGAGCTGTAAACTGAGGGTTAGGAAATCCAGGCTTGGCTTCTTATTGTGCCGCTGACTTGCTGTCAATAATGTGTCTTTTTGTAAGAGACTCAGGCATGAATTAATTGTGTGTGCTGGTTGAATGTCCTTGAATGAATCTCCTGCAGGGATTCTTTCCCTTCTGTTTGTATTATTGGTTTATATTTTCACTTTGGTGGCAAAAGGCACATAAGGACAAGGAGAATTGCAGCAGTACAGTTGGATTTCTGTAAAAATTATCTTCCTTGGTCAAATAGCTTTTCATTTACACTTCTTTCCTGCATAAGCTAAAACTATTAAGTGGTGAGCATGCCTTGGGGGATTAATCACTTTAAACTTGACCATCATTCTTTTAATGATCTTACGGTACTCATGTCCCTATACAACTGTAACCTATTTTTTCTCCTCAAAAAGTTGAATTCTGTTGTGTATTATCATCATTAGTGTCTTTGACCCTAGTCTGAAAGGATGATCTATTTGCACAAGTTTCTCGACATTTTTTTTTTTTTTAAAAAAAGAAAAGTAGTGTCTTCTGAGCATTGCCATTTTGTTTTCTGGGGATCTGCAATGAACTGAGGCTGCACAATTTTAGTTGCAGACTTTGATGCAACTAAGATGCAGTGTCTGAGATATTAGAGCAAATCAGTTTAGTCTGTTATTTACATCTGTCAGACTTCATGGCCTATGACAATGCAGCTGGTGTTGTAGAAGCCCTGACTCGTTATGGGCTGACCACTTAGAAAAATCACTGCTAGTGCATCCTCCAGTCACCTTTCCCGTTTGATTCTATGTGCTTTTCTCCTAATGGTTTTTTGCTGCACTTTACTTCAGAATCTGCTTGATGATGTTGAAGAATTTCATGAGCGTGCTCAGGAAGCTATGATGGATGAGATCCCAGACTCCTCCAAGCTGCAGGAGTTGATAGACATGGGCTCTGGCCTCTATGTAGAGCTTCCTGAACTGCCGAGGCTGAAGCAAGAACTGCAGCAAGCACGTTGGTTGGATGAGGTGAGATCCACCCTCTTGGATCCTCAGAGGGTCACCTTAGATATGATGAAGAAGCTGATCGACTCGGGTGTTGGCTTGGCGCCACATCATGCTGTAGAGAAGGCCATGGCTGAGCTGCAGGAACTGCTTACAGTGTCGGAGAGGTGGGAGGAGAAGGCCAAGGTCTGCCTGCAGGCACGGTGAGTGTTCCTTGGCAGACTCTTCCTACGTGTCACCCTCTTGGGGCTTTTCGAGGAGTGTGGTGAGAAGCAGGGGCTTTGAAACTTTAATGTGTTTCTTTACCTCCCAGCAGTTTGATGCTGTTTGATTGCCCAAGAGTTGATTTGAGGTAGTTAACGAGCTGCTGAAGAGTTAGTAACCTGTTGGGCTGGACAGTGGCAGGAGGGTGTGAGTGTTGCCACTATCTTTGCTATTCTTTAAAACATAGAGCACAAACTCCAAACACTGAGTATGCTACAAATGCCACCTTCTTTTATGTTAAGGAGTTCTGACTAACTGCCCGTTAGTAGCACGCAGCCCCTCAACTTTCTCGCCTTTGCCCTTGTCTGATAGCTAGTAGCATCCTCCACGAATAGAGCCACGGTGTCCCACACTGCAGGGCCGTGCTAAAGTTGCACCACCAGCCTGTCAGGCTCATGGCTGTAGTTGACTGGCATTTTGAGAGAAGGCTGGAATCAGGTTTTTCTTACTCTAGACCACGCCAAAGCATGATGGCTCTGGAGGGCATCGTGAATGAAGCAAGGAACATCCCAGCTTACCTGCCCAATGTGCTGGCACTGAAAGAAGCCCTGCAGCGGGCTAGAGACTGGACAGCCAAAGTGGAGGCCATTCAGGTAGGGGTTACAGCAGGGACTGGAATTTACTGCTTGCTTCCTTTTCCTTGCAAGTCCTTCCAGACTTGCCCTCTCTTCCTAGCCACTCTGACCACAAAGGTGACCAGAAGGGAAAACTTGCTATAACTATTAAGTCTGCTAACTTTAGTTGCTGTGCTTGAATTCCCTTTCCTTTTCCTGTGCTGCTGTTTCCCCATTGGCTATCCAATTTCTATGTTTCCCTTATTTTAGGGCATTTCCCAAGGGGTGTAAAGGTTGACAATTTTACTATGATACAAACTGTAGAAGGCCCTTATTTAATACTAAAGCTATTTTTCAGTGACGATACGTGGAACATCCTTAGTTGTCATGGGAGATGTTATGCTAACAGGTCATTAGTTGTGCAGCTTGCTATAGAATTGTGTGTGGGGTCTCCCCTGCCAACACTCTTTTTTTTTTGGTCATCTCCAACGTGTTAAATAATTATTTAAGGTACAAGATGTAACAGCACTGGTGGATGCAAATCTCTGTTTGAAATAGATGTATGTAGTTATGTAGTACCTCTTCTGTTGCCCTGCGCGAATGATTCAAATGTGGTCTGAAAGGGGCATGGGTTTTGTGGTATTTGTAGGTCTTGACCTCTGGACTGCAACTGGTGTTCTTATATCACATGTGCTTTGGGAATTGAAGTGAGATTCCTAGCTCATTTCACATCAGCTTGCTGTTAATGAGATAGATTTAAACCAACCATTTGGAGATGAAACGTTGTCTTATTCCCCAAGCCAGCTTGCCAGGTCTGTGGCTGTTAAAATAGAAACTGTATGAGGTAGAGGACTATTTTTTAAAGTACCTGTAAAATTGCAACCCTGCCCTTCTTTTCATGCCTTTGGAACCCTATTAATTGAAAAGGTCATTAATTACAATGGTGGAAGCTATGGCTTAGCAAATTGTCTTTTACCCCAGAATGGTAGCAACTATGCCTATCTGGAGCAACTGGAGAGCTTGTCTGCCAAAGGCCGCCCAATACCCGTGCGTCTCGATGCCCTGCCGCAGCTGGAGTCGCAGGTGGCAGCAGCGCGGGCCTGGAGGGAGCGCACGGGAAGGACTTTCCTGAAGAAGAATTCAAGCTACAGCCTTTTACAGGTGAGCAGCAGACAGCTCTATATCAGAGTGTTCTCCTCGGTCCCCTGCAGACTACAGGGAACTGCCGTTTCAGTTAAAGTAAGTCTCGAGATATAATAAGAATTCCAGCCTTTCTCAAGTTGAATCTCAAGGAGATGAATCAGGCAAAATGTGTGTTTCACCAGTGCTGTCTGACGTCTGGACAGTCTTGACTGTTAGTTTTGGAGAAACAGCTTAAAACTATGTTACTTGGGGAGGAAGGAAATGTGTGAGGAAGTGTTGTGTGAGCCTAGAAATACAGGGCTGAAAGGGAGTCATGTTATTGACAGATGCTAAATTTGCTCCACTTTTATATTTAAGAAATTTGTGAAATACCTAAATTTTATTTTAGAATTTGTCGCTTACTGTTTATTTCACTTCAGAGAGATTGACTATAAGCTTTGTTGTTATAAAATCTTTCATGTATTTTGAAGATCAATCATGTCTACTTTGACAGACTTTCCTTTTTTAGAGAAAAGAAATCCAGCTCTTTTAACTCATTCTCATAGGCCATGTTTTTCAAATGCTTGCCTTGTTGCTAGTCTCTGCAGTTTGTATTCACTTCTAGTGTGATGTCCAAAACCAGATAGAATCCTCCCACTATAGTTTCTGTAATGCTGAGTAAAATGCAATCATAAACTTTTGTATCTCAAAGGGCATAATGCTTTTTAATATTTCCAAATGAAATTTGCTGCTTCTGTAATTACATCATGTCAATTTTTGTTCTGTTTCTGATGCAATCTATGTCCAAATTTTTCAGTTATATTTTTCTAACTAGTTGTTTCACTATGCTCTGGTCTGCATTTGAGTTTGTTTTCCTGAGTGTATCAGTTTTCACTTCATATTGAATCTCGTTTACTAGATTTCATATTTCAGCATACCTTCCAACTAATCAAGATTATTTAAGATATAATCCTTGTCCTTGGATGCACATGCACCTTGTCACGGTTTGATATTATAAGATTTATAGCACTTTTGGGGGGATATTTTGATAAATTCATCAAATTGCAGATATAAATATCAAATCATGGCAGATCTTTCAGACCTGCAATTGATTAAAAACACCTAAAGTGAAAGAAAATAGATTGATATTTTACAGTGTACAGTTTCTTGATCAGCTGTGTGTATAACAACATAATCTAGATTGATTTTGTACCATAATTAGGACAATGCAGTGGTCTTCAAATTGACCTGCCAAATAGCTTTTGTGTTGGCTTTTGTCTAATTCTAAGATATGAACTGCTTTTATCCCTTTCTGTTTATTCCTTCTCTTCTACCACTGCTTGATAAGTATGGTAGTTGATAGATTGCTGAGAATTTTTGCTTTGCTCTTGTGTGACTGTTGTAATGCAGGCATTATGTGTTCTTACGTATGTGCCTGAAATCATAGCGTAGGTCAGAACTTCTGTCTTTTTCCATTGCCTGGCATCCTTGGTTCTGACAGTGTGAATTTTCCTTGTGGTTCCAGGTTCTGAGCCCTCGGACCGATATCGGTGTTTACGGGAGCAGTAAGAACAGACGGAAGAGAGCAAAGGAGTTGCTGGAGAAGGAAAAGGAGAAAGATCTTGACTTGGAATCCCTAAGTGAACTGGAGGATGGGCTGGAGGAGGCCAGAGACACTGCAGCTGTGGTAAGGAGCAGCGAAAGGTAGTGTCTCCTGATATGTGGGTTCAATAAATCTATATACTATTTTCTGTTGAAAACTGACAAGTGAATCTCACTGAAGCAAATACTTCTCAATGATGTGCTTGGTGCAGGAACAGAGGTCTGCTTTAATTGCAGTGAAAGTAGAGGGAAGCACAGTTCAGAGCAAAAACTGCTGGTATTTAATATGTATCTGACTATGTAAAAGACTTGAATGCTTTCAGATTAATATATGCAACCATTCATTTAATATTATGAATATGCCTAGAAAAAACATAAAAATATCTGGAACATGATGTCGTTCTATCTTCCTATCAAAGGCATATTTAGCTAAGTGGTTGCAGTACTCCAACCTGAATTAAATTACATTTCAAGTTGACTTGACAATTGTTCCATTCATTGCTGCTTAAGATTTGAAATTGTTAATTTATTGGCATAATTTAGCAAACTTAATTTTATTCTGAATTCCCTGACTGCAGATAGTGCTCGTTGTAGTGTGTGAAGTCTTTTTGCCCAGATGATGACATTCCATATTTCTTCATAAAAAATGAGCAAGGGTAATCTTGAAGGGTTTGGTCACAGAAAGTTGGTGGGGCGCAGAGCGAGGGAAGTTATGTGGTGGGGGAAGACTTCTCTGTTGGAGGGATGTTCACATAGCTTTTTGGAAGAATTTGCTGCTGTTTGGGTACCCTTTCAGTGGCAACAAAGAAAGTGTGTGCAGGCTCAGCCATCTGGTTTATATGTGTCACTTTAATATGCTTTGTTATAGTTAGCATCATTGAGTCACTGAGGAAATGTGAGTTCTTTCAAGAACGATATATGAAGCTCCTGCTGCAAAGTCTGTTTTGAAACTGTCATCTGTTGTATAGTCTTGGCAGATGGATGGTGGAACGTGGTTCTGACTTTGCTTCCTGGAACAAAAATCTCTTCTTCCGGTGACCTTAAAAACTTAGATAACACTCGAGAAAGTTTCCATTTATGTAGTATCTATTTCAGAAGGGCTTAGCAGGGCATTGAGAAAGTATTTTAACTAAAATTTTAATTAGATTACAGAATTTCTAAATTAGGGGCTAGTTTCACTAGGTAGATCTTTGTGGTATGTGTGTTTTTTCTTCATTCTTTTCCTACATTCCTGCTAAAATGTGATCTGCTAGCTGTGAAGCTCATGACCTGTTTTTGTCTTTTGGTGGGTAGGTGGCTATATTCAAGGAGCGAGAACAGAAGGAGATCGAAGCCATGCACGCCCTCAGGGCAGCTAACCTGGCCAAGATGACCATGGTGGATCGTATTGAAGAAGTCAAATTCTGTGTCTGCCGCAAAACAGCTAGCGGATTCATGCTGCAGTGTGAGCTGTGCAAGGACTGGTTTCATAGTGGCTGTGTGCCTCTCCCCAAAACAAGTTCTCAAAAGAAGGGCTCTAGTTGGCAGGCCAAAGAAGTGAAGTTTCTGTGTCCGCTCTGCATGCGTTCCCGAAGGCCCCGGCTGGAGACCATACTGTCCCTCCTAGTGTCTCTGCAGAAGCTGCCCGTGCGGCTGCGGGAGCGGGAGGCTTTGCAGTGCTTGACAGAACGTGCCATGAGTTGGCAGGACCGAGCACGGCAGGCTTTGGCCACCGATGAGTTATCCTCTGCTTTGGCTAAGCTTTCTGTGCTCAGCCAGCGAATGGTGGAGCAGGCAGCACGGGAGAAAACGGAGAAGATAATCAGTGCAGAGCTGCAGAAAGCAGCTGCTAACCCAGACCTACAGGTAGGCATGTTGCTATCTTGCTCTTTGCCATGGTAGTCCTTCAACGTGTGTGGAAATGCCTTATCTTTCTGTGAGAAGCTTGAAGGAAAAGGGAGTGCAATTAGAGGCTGAGAATAAGGCATATCCAAGTTACCTAGGTCAGTGCTGCTCAGTCTTCTTCATCCGTGGTTCGCTTCATGCTTTTCCATACTTCTCCAGGCAGAGGTCTGCTACTTTGTGCTAACTGTCAAATAACAACTTAACAAATGTTAAGAAACATTGGTTCAAATATAGCAGTGAGCTAATATCCTGAAGATTACAAAGCAATGACTACTTTGGTGTCCTAATTCCATTTCCCTCTAACAGGAGTAGAGTTGTCAGTAACTTCTCATGGTCATTCTGCAGGCATTCAGTACCTTGTTAATAAATTTCAGCATGGAGGCAATCCCTGGTACTTTTACAGGTGACCTCTTCATCTCGAGATCAGTAATCAGGTGATGCTGTGTTGAAGAAGAAATGTATACAATAACAGGATATATTAGATAGTAATGAACAGTAGTGTCTATGAAAGAAATGTCAATAGGTCAGAAAACAGAAGAGGAGAAAAAAAAAAAAAAGAAGGACTTGCATATTTCCTTATTTTTCTTTGCCCAGGCTTTTCTGTGACTATCTTGGCAGTTCTCTGGTGGCCAAAAGGGCACTGTTTTCTTTGCCGGTTACTCTTACTTAAACTCTTACATGGATCTGTCTGGAGTTTTATTGTTTCGTTCTTGTATTCAATTTGTCTTTCAGGGACACTTAACTAGTTTCCAGCAATCAGCCTTTAACAGAGTGATAGGGAGTGTGTCCTCATCCCCGCGACAGACCTTGGATTATGATGATGAAGAGACAGATTCTGATGAAGACATCAGGGAGACATATGGCTATGAAATAAAGGTAAGCAAACCAATATGGCATCTCTGCATGGAGCTAATCCACAGCACCTGTTTTCTTATTAATTCACTTTAATCCACAATAATTTTTTTGTGTATCTTAAGGCTTATCTACATACGTTCTGTCTTAGTTCCTGTTGTGAAAGAGTATTTTTGATTTTATCTGAAAATCTTAGATCTGGAATACTGTAAAGTTTTGTAACGTTTTTATTTAGAACCCTCAAATTCTGTAACTGAATTTTAAAAGTTTTTTTTATGCTAAGTAAAAAGTTAAACCTTTTATCGGGGTTTTTGTAGCCACAGTCAATTGTCCATCCTCCACAGTGTTACAGACTACATTTTCTGTATGCCATTGTTAAACATGTTACGTATCATAAATATAAATAATAGCCTGGGGAAACCTTCATCCGATTTTACTAAAACAAAGAATCACTCCGTGTAAGAAATACAAAAGCTTAGGAATCAGGAAACCTTCCTCCTTTTCTTTTTTTTTCAGCCCCCACATAGGGAGGTACAACTATACAGTTTCAGATGTGTGGAAATATCCAGGATTAAATCTTTGTATCGTGTTGATATGTGGATTAAGTTCAGAAATTAACTGCTGTTAGAAGTTTTTTTTTTTTAATATTTTATCTAGAGAAGATCTGTCATGAGAAGAGACAATTATAGAGATAGCAAAGTGGGCTTTTTTGGTTGTTTGGTGTGATGTATTTAATTATAAAACTTCTAAAAATGTCCCTTCAGAGAGAAAAGCAAAGCCATGTTTTTCCTCTGTGTAGTTTTTTTCTAAGTGATAGTGTCATATCTCTCTCCTGAGCTAAATTAATGCTGAAGAAATGAAGATGTTATATAAGCTATCCTAAAAGGCGATGTGATCATATAAATTGTCTTATGGCAGATTTTCTGTTTTCTAAAGGGATTGCAAATATTTCAGGTATGGTCTGCCTCAGTCTCCTTTTTGACTATTTTGTTTTAAAGCAGCTTTATGAAAATACATGCAGTTGTTTTACAGTCCCATATGAAATGCCTCCGGAAGTACATTGTAATTAGATGTTACATATTTTAATTAAATTAGTGTTAACAAGGAAAAATCATGTATTTCCAAACTCTTCTCAGAATCCGGGGTCATAATGAGGCGTTTCTGAAAGACCTGGCATTTTCTGAGGCTGAGAGAAAGCCTATGCCAAGAAAGATGGTATATGCTTGGCAGGATCTGAGGGTTTTGCAGGAGTGTAGCTTGTGCTCTGTTTAGTGCATTCCATTGTCAGGATTTCAGGATCTGCTATTTGCTCTTTTGATGTGGATGTCCATGGTCAAGCAAAGCTATTAGGGTCCAGAAACATCTTTTGTTAGCTCAACCAACATAACTGGAGAAAAAAAAGATAATTTTTCAGGCGACCAAATCATTCAGGTCTAAAATGGAAGCATCATACTTAATTGAAAATTGCAAAGTTGCTCAGAGTTTAATTATCTTTCTACTGATGGCTTTTTTTCTTTCCCATTTCCCCTGATTTGTAAACATTTTTTCAGGAGAGAGCTCTATTTAAACAAAGAAACACGTGTGTCAATATTATTTATGATGATATTGCTTATTTTTTTCTGGGGCCTGTGGAAGCAATCCCTGGATCCACAGACTATAGGTTAAAACCATTGTCTTGGACATCTCAAATATCAGTACCAAAAACAGATGCGAAGAGACTTGTTTGGTTATGTTATTCTACTTTTAATCAACACAATTCTTTCCAACAAAATACTTTGAGTACAATACCTAGACTTTTTTACTTTTTTTAAGTCTTGCTCCAGAAATTTGGACTGATATGCAGGTCAAACTTGCTGCAGTTTTTCTTGGTATTTAATTTGCCTCTTTTTTTTTTTTGATCAGTTTTACTCATTTGTACCATTGTTGCTTGTAGCCATCAGACGTTAGCACTTTTTTTCCCAAGAAATTCTTTACTTTGCTGCAAACTTTCTTTAATCTGGTTATATAGTGTCCAGAACAGGATACTGTAAAAGAGATGTCCTTACTGTGTAGGAGGAAATACCTTTTCCTAAATATATTTACTAGATGATTTTTCTGGTCAATTTAAACTTGAATTTCCTACTTATTCTGCACTAGTATCATTAGTATGCACTTCAGTTCTGTTTTAACGTGTAACTGGAAACCTGAAGGAGATTACCATTCCTAAATCCCCTTTATATGTCAGCATAAAGGATAGCAGCATCAGCAGCATTATTTGAGTGCTGCTTTTTTACGCCTTGGCCAATTTGGACCCATGAAACTAGCATGTAGCTTCAGTTGAACGTTGTCAGTCACCACTTCTTGTTTTCTGAAAGATCCAACTCTTACATTTCATGCTAAGTATATCTAACCTGTTGGCCAATTTCATCAAAATTTAACGTAGTATATAAGTTTTGGGAAGTGCTGTGAAAACAGGTAACTTGTTGAGGAAACTATCCTTACTGATTAGCGCTGCTCTGGGGTGAGGAAGGAGGAGAAAAAAAAGTATATTAGTATAGTATGTATCAGGGAATCAATTCTTGTGCCTTTCCAGATTCTCTGTATAATATAATGCAAGGTCAAAACAAAGCTTCTTCCACTGATAAGGGATTCCTAATTTCTCTTCTCCTTGTGGATCCACCCACATCAAGGCATGCATCATATTTCCATCTTTGTGTAATCTATTTAAAAAGTCAAGCTAGCATATGCAGTGAATTGAACACAAGCCAATGCCTTCATTATTACATTCACAAAAATATTCACAACAGTCTTAA
>NW_010588514.1:0-32399 GCF_000705375.1 Tinamus guttatus
ATGAGAAAAGGGAAATGTTACTTAATAGAGTGGGCCAGCGGGCTCTGTAAGTGCAATTCAGGAAGAGCAGAATGAAGGTGCACCCAACCCCAAGCACTGACCCGAAAAGTACAGAGAGATAGAAGGACATGCAAAAATATTCCTAGCTGGTGGATTGACTGTATGCCTAGGAGAACACTGACAGTTTCTCTGCTAGGAGGATGTTTACAGCCCTGTGACCTTTTCATCAGATGTACATTGCTCTTTCGAAAATACTAGCACTGTTCAATGCATCATCCACTCCATTTGCTTCCTCTGCTGGTCTACAAGGTGGCCTGGCTGTGAGGTGGCTTTCCAGTGACAGGAGAAGTATGGCTACATAACATGGGATAATATTTGGCTGATAGAATCTATTTAAAAAAGAGAGTGCAGCTCTGGCTCTTTAATGTAGCCAAAGAAGAAAATATTTAAATGTCTGATTACTTTTAGGTGAGTTCCACATGTATCATCCTATAAATGAAATTTTAGGAACTGCTTATTTTTGGATTACTCTCTTAAAAAAAGGAAATAGTTGTCAGCAAGAGCTGTATTACAAGCATGTGTTTTCCTTTGGTGACAATCCTAATTGGACCTGTGTCAGGACATTTGTCCTTCACATGGGCTGGGAGGTGACCAAGCACCTGCAGGTTTTCTTCCAACTGTGGGGGACATTCCCGGGGATGCAGCAGGAGAAGAGGTGCCATTTTTAAGCCAGACCAGTAGGCTTAAAAATGTCCCTCTGGGTCTGCTGTTTATGCCAGCACATGGGATGCTAGCATGTTTTTCACTTGCACATTGTGCTGCCCTGTAAAAGGGTGACTCGTATGCCTTTCCAACAGTTTTGCCAGGAGCAGAGTTACTCAGTTGTAGGACTTAGGCCAGAACAAGAGAGACAGAGGATAACATGCTCTACAGAGACAAGTGCAGGGCCGCTGAGCCGCTGTTACAGCACTGGCTTGGAGGTCTTCAGTGAACACTCTCTAAAAGCCAGGTGCCCTCCCCCATATTCCTTTCCACTTTGTATACACCCCAAATTGAAACATCCATTTTTTTCCCCTCCAAGGGAGATACAAGGCAGTGGCTGGCAGTTATTTCTTACATTAGCTTTACTTTAGCAGAGTTCCTGATGTCAAGCAGTCGCAATGGGCCCAACAACATGATGATGGGGTATAGCAACAGCCAATGCACTGGAGCACTTACTCCTTCATGTGAGTCTGGAAGCACAGGAGCTGCTATCCCTGAGCAGATTATCAATCCACCTATTCCCTGGCAAGGGCAAGCACATCATCCAACAGAGGTAGGCCCACCCCCAGCCTTCTACCCCTTCCCAATCTAACCCCCTCCCTTACCTCTCCCAAGTTCTGGTAGAAAAATGCCAGGAGGAGGGCTGTCTGCAGCCTTTCCCGCCTGCTCTGGGAGAGATCCTTGATCTGCTGCTTCCTCTCCAGGATGGCATTCAGTTTGTGCTGGATCTGTAGTCCTTCCAGTCCACCAGTCTTCTCTATCTTGCTTGCCTGTTCTTGAAGAGACATCATCTGAGGAGACAACAAATCTGTAGTTACACCTTTGTGCTTCCAATTGGAGCAAAAGAAACAGCAAAACAGGCTCTTTTCTGTATCTGAAAGATTCTTTTTTTTTCTTTTGTTGTTGGAAAGAACTAAAAATGGCATTTTTAAAAACTAAAGACTGTTGCCATACCAAAAAAAAAAAAATCTTTCCACCTTTTGGATTTATTTGTTGGTTTTTTTTGTACCTTCTCATCTTGTGAAGCCAGAAGTTTCTCAAAAGCCTCATGTTTCCTGATTAGTCGCTCCACTTCATCTACAGAGCTTCCAAGGTCACTGCTTTTCAAATAAATCTACAAAAAAAAAGTTGAATATTTTTCTCAGTAGATTAATTATTGCATAAATTGATTCACAAATGTGAGGAGACATATTAACTCTAGATATAAGGACAACAGTTGAGAGTACACTTGAGAGATGATGCCTGAGGGGAAAAAAAGGGGGAAGAAGAGAAAGAATTGGAAATGAAGTAGTAGAACTCCATGGTATTCAGCAAGAAGACGACGCATTAACAGATCCTACAGAGGAAATTGTCCTGTCACTGCTTATCACAATCACTATATCAAAAGGCAGACAGTGAATTCCTGAGATTCTCTAAACCATCCTTGTATTTCCAAGCAAAATAACACCATCATGCTTACAGATGTCTGTATGGCTTCTTCTTAAAAGACTTCTGATAACAGAGGCTTGGCAGCCTCCCCAGGCAGTGTATTCCTGTGCTTCATTACCTTTAACATTAGCAAGATTTTCCAAATGTCTAAATGGGAAATACACAGCGAACAATTCACACCATTACCTAATGACCTCTTCACCGCAGAAAGGAGTTAATTCTCTTTCACATTTGCTGCAGCTTTATATATATATTTTTGCAAAATGTTTGCCTACTGAGATTTAAATCTTCTCTCAGCTAATCTACCCGGAGCTGGTCAATCTTTCCACATAGGCTGTGTCTTCCTGACCTCTCATTATTCTCATCATTCTCTGGTGTTTCTCCATTTTCATTGGAAGTAAATGAAGTTTTTGGAATGCAAGCTTTTAGGCAGGGTTCTTGCAACGTGATGTAACACTCCAGCTGAGGCTGTCTAATGGTGAAGGCAGCATGGAAATTACTTCTGGTGCCTTTTGAACCATAATCTTCTTCATGCATCTGTGTATGGTGCTTATCTTTTACGCAATGCAATGAACTTACTGACTCACATTCGCCTTGCAATCTACTATAAACCTCCAAAACTCTTTTTTTTTTTTTCTGAACTGCTGTGAGACCAGCTTATTCCCATCCTGTATTTATGCAGATGATTATTCCCGAACAATGTCATAGCTTGCACTTGTACTGAGTGCACAACATCTGTTTTATTTTTTCAGGGCATATCTCTGACTTGCTTGCATTAATTTTATTTACTGTCAATCTCATCAATCTCTAATTCAGGAAGAGCCTAAAATATCAAGAACAGTTTTTAAGGCAACTGACCTCTGTGCTACTCTGCTACTCATTTCTAACACTGCTAAGACACTTGATAACTAACCCATGTACATCTCTAAGACACCACACTGCATTGCCCACTTCCCTGATTTCAAAAAAAGCATCTTGACTGCTTGATTTTTTCTCCCACACATTCTGCTACTAGTTAATGTTTAATCAAATGCAAAAATAATAAACAATGAAGTCATCTATTCTCAACAAAAAATAAGCTTTTTTTTGCCAATAGCAACTTACTCTTCCCTGGGTTATCTAATCACACAGAGGTTTCTCTCCCTATTTAATGAAGAGAAGATGCAAAAACAGTTATCAGTAAGAGGCTTTGATGAGGCATGAGCAAAAACTAGCTGTGGACATGGTTCACAGTGGAGCAAATATGGTTGAACAGACATTTGGAGTTCAGGCTGCTACCCAGGACTGACTTGTAGGCTGGGACATAGCACTGGGTGATCCATTTTGTGAGCTAATGGAGCTGTGTCTCCAATGAGGATGAGGACTTTCAACCCGTAACTCTGTCCAAGTAAAGTGCAATTAGCAAAGACAAGAGACAACATCGAGACCAGCCATACAGTGTGAGAGAATTAAGAGGCAGAGGAAGAAACAACAGAATCAGTGAAACAGCAGAAATGCCAGTATTCTAGGAAGCCTGGTAAAAGGTATAGGTAAATCTATGTCTCAAAAACATATGTGCACACAGCAAAATAACAGTATCTAAAGAGAGATCCCTTGCTTTGCAAAACATTCCTATTCTGTAGCAGTCTGATGGGTTTTTCTTTTTTCTTTTTTTTTTTTTTTACAGGAGAGAAAAGATGTTCCTCAGTTGCTGCTTTAGAAAACCAGTGATGACACTAATTGTACAGACAGAAGTATTATATGACTTTTTAATTCCACAGAGCATCTTCTAAAGGAGAGGTTTACCCAACATGTTGTGTGTGCAGCAGGATCTATACCTACCTATCGGGCCCAAGTGCACTTACAGGCCTTGGTAGCCCTGCTGGCCCACTGACCAGTCCCCCTGCCCTCCACCCATGGGCCTGGGAGCTCCCCTGAGGCTCAGCCCCAGCCCTGCCTGAGCTGACACACTGATGGGTCCTCCTGCACAGATCCCAGACCTCACACATCACCTTGTCCCATCACCTTGATCATCAGCCTGCTGGACTCTGTCACTGGTGCCACCACCCCTACCCACAGCTTGAGGGCTGTAGCGAAGAGGAGCGACAGCCAGATGTAGCCCGACTCTCCGGTTCCTCTCTGGAGGTTGATATGAGAGGAATATTTTGCACATACAGAAAAATGCACAGAAGAGTTGCTCAGTCGAGATGTGCAAACTGCACTACACTAATCCACGATGAGCGCTGGAAGAGAAATAAGGAAGTGCCGTCACCACAGTCACTAGCAAGGACAGGGTCATGGTACAGTGGACCTATATTTTTAATAAGTCTGGCCCATTAATTATCAAGATGCATAAAGGAAAACATTATCATTAAAGCTTATTTAATGTTACATACAAAGGCCATTGAAAGGACGATATTTGGTCATTCAACCTTTAATTCTTTCATCTTTCCTATTCATTAAAGGTAAGAGAATTAAGATGGACTATTTTTCTGAGCGTTTTTTGTTTTTTGGGGGGGGGGCAGGGAAGAGGAGAGAGGTTGGTTTTCTCTAGTGAAGAAAAAACTTCATACTTGTGGGCTATAGGTCTGTCTATGGTATTGCTGTATTATGCCATTTATATTTAACATTGTTGTGAATAACATTGCGATAAAATGTCGGCCTGCATAGATTCACTCCTGTTTGTGCTACATTTTACCCCAGCATAGCCACTTACTGCATCTCTATGCTTGTGCTACAAGAGCTTCTGAAGAGGCATTAGACTTTCTTTGTTGTCTGTTGTGGATTATCTACCACCTCGGACCCAAAAAAATGATTTACCTGAGAAATCGAAAATACCCCTAATTTTCTACATATCACTCCAGAACCATTTTCTCAGTAACTGTTAGCAACAGAACTGTGAAATCCATGCTACACAAAGAAATGATCAGCCCTTAGTTTTCCTGCTCAAATTTCCATGGCGAAAGAAGGCGGCAAAGGACATATACTGGAAAAGACATTTTTCTTTCTCTGAAAAAAATGAACAGAGACATCTGAGAGCAGGGGTGTGGGACAGTGAGTCATAGTCAGCTGCCACAGGAGCACTCGGTGCCTTGCTGCTAGTGAAAACCATGGTACACAAACAACATTGAGCATTCAGAGTGCCATCCCAGAGCTGTAACCACACTGGAGAAAGTTCTTCTGACATCTAAAAGCTTTAGACCAGGTCCTTCAAGCAGAAGCTCTTACAGAGCTAATACTCTGGGATCAAGGTTTTAATGCTGGGAAAGAAAACCAGCACATTACTGCATCAGCTACGGCAACGCGCCTGGGGGAAAGCAGTCCCAGTAGCACTAACAGGACTACCTGGGGAGTTGAGGAGGTAAAAACTTCTCATTCTACTTTTTGACAGAAACCTTTCTAGAGCAAATGCTAGAATCAGAGCTGCAACATTTTTTCATCGAAGCAATCGTTATAGCAATCTGAAAGCCGAATGGAAACCAGCTCCCACACAATGATGTTGGCCATAGACCAATTACATCTTTTTTTTTTTTTTTTTTGGCATAGAGGATAGCCCCAAACTCCTGCTTTGAATGTAATACATTAATGTCAAAAAAAAGCACTGCATACTCCTCAGGTAACCTATGAGGGTCTCCTATGGCACATAGCACGTATAAACTTTCTTTCAAAGTTATGTTATGAATCATGGCCCGTCATCAGGAATTTATATCTCAGCCACAAAAGCACTGAGGACCTGACCACTCACTATATGATGTGCTTGTTCCTACACGAAGACTTGCAAAGGCTCTTAAAACCACAAAATGCAATTGCCCCTTTTTGAAATGGAACATATAACAAATAGTAGAGTTACTAAAATTGCAAGTGCAGAAACAAGCAGTGGTTTCCAGTCTATACCAAATGAGGATTTTCACTATTTCGGAGCTCATTGTGTAGACTCAGCTATGCTGTCAATACGGTAAGACCTCTTACGTAAGAGTTAATGCAGAATTAACTATAAAGTCCACCTCAAAACAAATGTTCATTTCAAATAAAGCAGTGCTATATATACACTTACATGACAGTACAGGCCAGTTATAGCTATTACAGAAACACTGAATGAAACATTTTAGTCATTAGGCTAAGTATGCTCTCTGCATGCCACAATTTTGCATTCACACACACGGGCTGGACAATAGTACAGCCCCAAGACTTCTTGTCTTCCAAGAAGTGTCATTTTTATTTCTGCAGAAGAAAAACAATTTTAAGTATGTGCGCGAATTCTCTCTCTTCTCCAGCTTCTGTTCTTCCCAGTTTAACAAGCTCCACATATTTCGCCCCCCACTGCCTGTGCTGGGCTTGCTGCTGAGATCGCTGGAACTTCAGTGAAAACCGTTCAGCTCTAAGCACGTACCAAAGGCCAGAAAAAGTCAATTACTCCCAGATTTAAAATGCCTTCGCTCAAAGCATGCGTCAAGTCCAAATTCGCTGCCCAGATAAATGGTAATAACAGCAAGGTTTAATTTGACCTTTTTCTGATAAATGTAAATGCAAAAAAAAAATCAATAAAAAGAACAAATAAATTTGTTTTAGCAAAGAAAATAAATGGGCTTAACACCATGATTATATATAGTTTGCAATATTGTCCTATGCTTCATGACAGTAAAAGTTATGGTTACAGCATTGTACGCTGTTACAAATGAAATAAAACACACCAAGTTGTTTGAAAACAATCTCACAATACTGTTGAAGAAATCTTAGGTTATAGTTAAAAGTTTTGTTCCCCCTCCCACAGAGGGGAATGCTGTCTTCTGCATATCATTATCTGATATGGACCACTGACTGCAAATATATACAGGAAATGCACAGATAGAAGCCAGTATTTCTTTTTCCAGAAGTGCTACAATCCTTTCCTCCCACACATCCTCTCCATCTTCAAAATTCCCTATCCTGTAAGGGGCAGTTATGAAATCAGAATCTTATGTCTTTACAAACTGTCATTAAATATTTACTTTTAAAACATTTGCCTGAAGGCAGACTAAACTCCTCTTTAACTTGCTTGAGTTTCCTCTGCTAGAGGCGTTGCTGAGATGACCAAATCTGACAAACTATGGAGACTAAATTCCCTTCTTTTCCCTTAGGAAAGGGTGGTCTCTCTCTTTTTTTCCTAGGGAAAAAAGAAAGTAATTTCTTTCTATACACTTAAAAATCTTGGCTTTTGAAAACAAGAATTAGTTTTAAAAGTTACAAAACCAGGAATTAACCATTTAGAAATACAGCAAAATCTGACAAATGAGCAAGTGAACACAGTAAAACACAAAAATCTAAGACAAACTTCACTGAGGATTTGTCCTGGGTCCCAGACTGACTAGCAAAGAGGAAAAACAGTCCTTGGCTCTAAAGTCTTGAACCTTCAAGAGCAGAGCACTATGGTCCAGTTATGCAAAACATATAAGTACATGCTTAGCATTTATCATGCCATGTCAACAGACTATTCAAATGCCTAAAAGGAGACACTAGGTAAGTGCTTTCCCGGATCAGATCAGAGCACTCAGCTTCACTTAGGATGGATCAACTGGTAATTGCCACCTCGGTGGCAGCAGAACAAAAGTAGCTCTCATTGTCCTGTAAATCACCTCTAGGTAAGGTAACACAGCAAGAAGAAAACAAGAAGGTGTCCACATGGCTTGGTTAACCCAACTTAAAAATCCTGTTTGTGAGTGTTCCTAGAATGGAATGGAAATTTTCACCACTTTCCTCCCAGATCCCATAGAGGCAATGTTGACAGCAATGGATGGACACCATGCCCTCTCTCTGGCTCTTTGAGTTGAAGATGTGGTATGAGCTGGTATCTTGGTCAAAAGGTCATCAGGGCACACGCTTTCCACAGAACATGCTCCCTGGGAAGGCCTCAGACTAGATGGTGCCCACTGCTGTTGGGTGGAAAGCAGTCCTGAGCAGCAAACTGGATTCTCTGACAGAGAGAGGCCCGTGCCAATTCCCACAGGGTGAAAGGGTGGACCAGATATATCTGAATCATGCATTTTGATAAAGACTGTTGGACTCGGGCTTCTTCTAAATTCTCTTACCACCTGGATGGGCATTGTAGTCCAAGGCGTGGCAAGGATCAGGGTGATTTTCGAAACCTTGTGGTGAGCGTGTGTTAGTCCATCTCGCGCAGCTTTCCGAGACTGTATCCTAGGTGAAGAGTGGTTCTGAAAGACAAGCAGCTCCGGATTTAAATCCTTGCTCATGACCTCATTCCCACTAGATGAATTTTCTCTTCCAGTCAGGACAGCGGGGGACAGCCATATGTCTCTGGAGACAGTCTGCTGGGGAAGTCCAGGACACTTGGTAGAGGAAGTCACATGAAATCTTGTGATTTGCAGGGCAGGAGACCCACCTGAAGAAAAACTGGTATTTGGTTTCCAGGATCCTGCTGGGAGACCTGTAGGACTTTCAGACATCTTTTCTAGTTGTGGCATAAGGTGACTTGAATGAACGTGATTCTTTCCATGCAAATCTGCTTGAAAAGGCTTTACTGTCAAGCTGCAAGTTGAAATATAAAGCTTCATTGAAGCATGGAGGTCTGGCATTTGGACATTGCACTGGCTATAGTCTTGTTGCGATGAGACAGGATCGCAAGGTGCTAGAGGTCCATGCAGATTTCTGCTGCAGAGTGTTGAAACAGCTGGCACTGCAGCCAGATCTACGTCCAGGCGTGATGTGCAGCTTGGTGGAGACTTGCAGTAAAGGACATCAGAGGGCAAAGACATGGCAAGCTTCAAGGGATCATTTTTAACAGGAGAACTCTGATGAACACTTTTATCTCTCTCTGAATGTTGCTTGTAAGATGCAGGTGTTGACCAAGTGGCAGATTCCCCATATCCACTGCCCTGAGTGTCTCTGGGAGGGCTGGACCACCTCGACGTCGCATCGGAAGGCTCAACGCAATGACTAGTGTTCCCCAAACCTTTCCTCGGCTCTTTCTGTGCCAGGATGACATCTAGCCTTGTGCAGTAAGCTCCTGGACTGCTTGGAGGTGAGCTGGCACTTGCTGGAGTGATCTCTCCGTCTGCTTGACCAGCAGGAAGGCAGCACGCCGATGCTGGCATTTTTTGGAAAGGCCTGTCCTGCACAACAGATTCAAAAGACGGCGGTGGGGTCATTCTGCTGGAAGACAGCATCACTTCCACCGTGGAGACATAGACGGGTGCAGATGGAAGTTTGCAGCGATGGCCCCTGAATGACATTCTGCAGCTTAGTCCTAAAAGGTGCAAAACCAAAGCCACAAAAGCTTGTCTTTCCTCCTGTTTTTAAAACCAACGCCTAATCCTTTTTCCTTTGGCACTGGAAATTTCCATTCTTCCACTGAGGCGAAGGAACAAGAGGTTAATAAACATTCTTCAGGAAAAAAAAAAGATATAAAAAAATCCACATTCAAAATAAAAAGTAAAGCTCTTCTAGAACTGCCACCACCGCCTATCACGTCTGCAAAATGATATGAGAGTGGGATGGGAGGAAAGATAAATTACAGAGCATGAGGCTCTGCTCCCTGAGTGTTCTGACAGCGAGACTGCAGACAGAGGAGGAGGGAGCCAAAAATGCTTGCCAGAGACAGCCCGTGAACTTGCTGTTATTTCATCTGTGAAAAAAATGAAAGCAGCTAACCTGAGCAATGCATCTGTTGCTGCAAAAAGGTTAGAATGGAGCAGTGCACGGGGTGCTACTTCTGCTCAAAACAAAACTGATTTTTTCTTCCTTCGCTCTTTCAGCTGTTGCTTGTCAGCACTCAAAATGGCAAGCTCTCACTTCATAGGTCTTAGGAGACTTTCCTACAGCAATTCCATGCAATGGCACAACTGAATTCAAAATAAAAAAAAATAAAAAAGATAGATACTTGCCTAATTTTCTCCACATGTGCGCTATTTTCTTTAGCATAGAACAATTCTAGACTAAATTCTGCAGAAATCTTTCAAAGGTTTAAGTAACTTGGCTGTAATATAAGATGCTGGCATGAAGTCAAACCTGTCACACTGGCACAGAGAACGAATGAGAGAGCAGCTCTTAGTAGCAGTTCTTAGTTTAAAACACGCCAGTGCTACTTTGCTCCTTTCGCTGTTCCTTGCCGCTGGGAGGGACTGGCTCAAAAACGTATGAAGTTTGTTCTGGATAAGTAGGACCTGATAATTATGGGATGACAGATGCTGCTTTCTTACACACATTTCACAGATGTGCAACTGTGAAATGCACGCAATGAGCATTGCCCCAAACAGAGAAGTCAGAAGAAACACAGGGTTTGGAGAAATTGCTGGTATTTGTCTGCCTGATGAGAAACCTTTTCAAATGCCTGTTTGCTTCTGTCCATTCTGAAGGCAGCAAGAGACAAAATTCCCATTGGAAAAGTGGTTTGGAAGTCTCCAGCTGGTGTCTGGTCTGAATAGTTTTCCAAAATGCCTTTGAAAGGACTGCTTTCCTACCCTCCTGCCGGTCTCCCTGGGAGCAGGGTCTGCGTCACTCTGCAGCCTCATTTTAACTCCCTATAGTAGTAACAGAGATCCTTCCAAAAGCAACAGATTCCTCTTACACTTGTTCTTAAAACACCGAGAAATAAAATAAGAATTGGGAATAGAAGAATTGGGAATGACCCTCAGTTTGTTGTCAGATTATAGCCCAGGAAGCAGATGGTGCCTGAGCTTTGCCCTCCTTGCTATTTCTCCCTTGTTCAGGTGGGAGTCCTGCAGCACAGGAACAGCCTGCATGAAGAACTGATGCCCAGAAGGGAAACAAAAGCCATGTGGGCAGAGGTTCTAGCTGTAGAGGAATAGCATGAGTGTTGGTGCCTCTAGTAGCTGCCAGGCCGATGTACTGCATATTAAGGAAGAAGTGGAGTCCAGAAAAGGAAATTCATTTCTCTTCCTTCGCTAACAGCAGTAAACGTGCCTCTGTAAAAGTGCCTTTACAGCCTTGTGACAGTCCAAACTTGCTCTCCATGTTTCTACTCACTGCGGACAGTTCTGGATGACACGAGACATTGAGGTGATCTTCAACACAGCGAGGGCCCAAGTCAGGAAAAGTAACTTAAAGACATCCAAACTCTGATTTAAAATGAACAAGGTGCAGTAGTATTTGTGAAATACAGTTGAGATGTGCCTCCACCAATGCTCTTTAGCTATGAGGCAAGCTGATGTTCCTGGTCAGCTGCCTTTTCTTCATGGCATTTTAGTGCTATGTGAAAGGGATTTCAACTGTAAATTAACACCAAGACGACCAGAAGGGACATCACAGGAGTGAGTCATCATTATGAAGAAAAATGAGTAATTTCTGAAGGAAAAGCTTTTTCCAATACTGTGTTAAGTGGTATATAGAGAAGCGGTGAGTGTCCAAATTCATTCTGAGAGCTCATAGCTCATTGAGGATCCATTTCTTTGCATCCTTGGCTATGAACAAACTCTCAATTTCTCCTATTCCCATACATTTCCTAGAATAAGTCTGCGCACTAATCCATAATGATCTCTTCTAAGCATAATCATAGGTAGGTGCTGGTAGCAACTGTGTTTGTTAGTGAAAAAGGAGACATAAGGCTGACTGAGATCTCCATATTACAAGACTGATCATCTGTAGTGCTTTGTTATCTCTCTGATCAATCTGAGCAGATATTTGGTCGTTCGTTTCATTAATTATCAGATTTGGTGCATACAACGGTGACCTGCTTTTCTGTTTCAGAAATCTAACTCTGCGAGTACACAACTGTAACTCTTTACATGCACAGAGCTCTTATGAAAGCAGCACTGCTCCAATCAACTATAATCTTCTCAGGATTAAATACAGAAATGAAAAAGAAAACTGTTAATGGTTCATTTCACAGCTAGACTTTTCTTCTCCAGCATAGTGCTGTTTTTTTTTATTACTGGATGGGGACCAGGGGGCTCGTGAGCACGACTGTAGCTTCCCCATTCTCTTTCCCCGCATAGAAGAGACAAGTTCGTCTTCATAGTCCTCCTTGCTCCAAGCAAGGGATTTTACCCAGGCTACGATGGAGACCCTCCCTTTTGTGCACATCTACTTTGCTGCACATAGCAATGGAAAAACTCAGTAATATGAAGTGCTGTTTAACTGTACAGGATGTGCCAGGGGCATAGTAGAATTGCCAGGTGCATCCTTTCATGTAAGAGTAATATAATCTTTTATGACTAGTAGTCATAACTGGGGACAAGAAGACACATAAGCCCTTAGCATCTATGCTGCACATTCACCTTTGAGGTGTATAATGCAAAACAGATGCTGTATTCAGTGTACCTGCATATTGGCTGAGCTCCATTTCACGACAAGAGAAAGAATACAGTGGTCAAAATTCTGTAGAGCTTGCATTTTTCTGATGATGTTACTCATAAAGGAGCTTAGCAGTGATGTATCACTGCATGGTAGGTAGTGGAGCTAGATATTATGCAACTTCTCAGTTGTCAAACGTTAATTAAGAAACCAATTAAAATTTTTTAACTAGCAGGACTATATAAGATTTTACTGCCAAAACTTGAAGCCAGAAGAAACTCTCTTGATCTCAGATTTTAATGAAAAATCAGGGCGCAGGCCGAATTAGCCAAAGGTGTCACAGTTTGGGAACTCTGAAGTTACACGTTTCCTGCATTCAGCAGGCAGCAAAAGGCCCACGAGTTCCAAAAGGTTAAGTATCACTGCACAGCTCACCTCAGGGTCACTTTCCCGAAAGGTGCCAGTGGAAAAGCACTGGTGGGAACCAAAGTCACAAATCAAATAAGGAGTCATTCTTTCATGCTGCCATTTGTCCGGAAAAATTAAGAGTGATTTTTCCATAATAAGGAACGACTCTAAGGTTCTAACTTTCTGCAGTTTTGCTTTAACCCTTCAGTTCAGCAGACCTCAACCCTACACTGTGGTGAGTACCCCAAGGCTCAGCAGGGCTACTGCAATCCATCACTCTATGATTTTGCACAGAGCATCTGGAAAGGACATCTGAGTCCTGCACTCATAGACTTGCGATAGCAAATGTCAGACTTCAAGCAGGAACTATTTTATTAAATAGTTTCCATGAATCCAGGAAAGAGCAGAAAAGAGAAAAGATAATTTAATATTCATGAGAAAATATATTTCAAGAGCTGTGGAATGATGCTACAAGGAACAACCCACAGGCTTTTGGCATTAATGATGTTAGCCTGCTCTTTTCATGACTCCATGAGCTCACTTTTCTTTACTGCATCAACAGAAGCAACTACTTCCCATCCTGTACCTCAGTAACTTACACTGTCAACATCAAATTTCCACCAGCTGTATTTGCTCAATACTCATCCCTCTGCCTTGGGGACCTCTTCAGCCACACCTGAAAAGAAATCTCCCTATCCTCCTTTGAAACTTAATTTACAATTTCCTTTCTCTCTGAAGCCTATGAAACAATTTGTTAATGGTTCTGCAGTGGTATGCTGAGATCTCTGCTTGCCACATGGACTAATACTATACCATTTTCTTCTCCTTCCATCATGGCTCTTCAGGTTCATCTACTAGCTTTTAGGTTATGTTTATATGCAAGAAATCATTTTGAGACCAGGATTTTTGTTTTTACTTTTCTCCTCCACAAAACAGGGAGGGATCTTGGTACATTTCTACAGTCTCCAAAGTGATACGCCAATGCAAATAATATTAACAGAAAGAATATCTTATCTATATCCAAACTCAAGGATTTTAAGTTGCAATTGAATAGTAATGCCATTTTTAGACTGGAAGAGTTCACCTGCTTAAAGAGTTTAGCTGCTTATTTCAAGTTTATAAATTCACTTACTTCCTGTGAGTTCAGGAGCTTGTCCAGGTGATCCCAATCTTTGTAGAACATCTGTTCTTGGTGTATTTTCTCCAGCCACTCCTTCTTCCGTTTCCATTCATTGTAGACATTCTCCTTCTCTTCCGAAAGTGCCTGTAACTTCTGCTGAATCTGAACACAATAGCCAGAGAAAAACTGACTGGTTTTCATACTCCAAGGGACCAGGGTAAGGTGGGAGGAGAAAGGATCGGGTTAGAGGTGGGTATAAGTCACTTAAATGGCACTTTGGCCTGAACTATCAAAGAAAAGTAGAAAAAGTTCTAGCACTTTTATGTAGGCAGACAGATAGAGGTGGCTGATCTCAGGAGTGGAGGAATACTTGTGTGTATAGCCATCCAAACCAAGTGTCAAGGAAGGAAGTGTTCCTCCAGGTGCTCCTTTTAGAATCAAATCGTAATGCTCCTTTATCTTTAGTCATAACAGAACAATTGCATCACCATTAACTACGATACTTCAGAAAGTTATTGACATAGCACATTCTTCTAATCACTATGTATCACGATGCTGGACTTCATGCCATTTCATCTTCCAAACTGCATATATTCACAGACCTCCTTCATGCATTTTTCTACAAGCCAAGAATTTTAGTCAGGAAAATTCCTGACTTTAGGTCAGGACCTAGCTACCTTAGCTATACATTGCAATATTTAATGAATATTCAGGAAATACCTTGGTCAAACGGGAGAGTATTTTATGAACTCTGCTTTCTGAAGGTATTCGAGAGACATACAATTGAACTGTCAGGAGTGACGTAAACTAGCAGGTACTTATATTGGAAAAGAAAAAAAAATACTCTGAACATTTTAGGAGCTACTTGTCTCAAGTAAATTTACATTTCCATTTCCATCCTTCATGTCTGGAAAATTAAATACACCGCCATAATTCATTAGTACAGAAAATGTTCCAGCTAGTCTTTACACTCTCTGACATGTTTGAATTTTTTCCTTCTTGAACTGAAATGTCTTTGTCCCATGTGATCTGGTGTGGATATAGTACTGTAATGTGCAGGAAAGAATTTGTGTGAAAACCTAGTTCAGGAAGTGGGTAGAAATAACTCCATTGCTCAGAAAATATCAAGGTAGATAGTATGTTGAGGCAATTGTAGACCATGCATATGGATATGTGAGAGTATAGATGTGTACGCTTACAACATTATACAGTACAGAATGATAGTTACACTGGTACTTAGCAGTTGAGTATCTGTGATTTTGAACTCAAATATATTTTAATTACCTCTCTTGTTCTTAAATTGTCATCTTGCAAGAGTGACTGTCCTAGCTGTACCACATGGTTGTACTTCTCTTCTCGTGCTTCAATCTCTGCCAATAGCTGTTGATGTTGGGTAAGTCTCAGGCTGCTAGTAGATATGTCCCGAATGGTCTCCTTGGCTTTCATTTCCCTTATCATTTCTGCTGCCCAGGAGAAATAGTCCCACACCTGGAACCCAAGAAAATGTGAAAGCTGAGGTTAGATCTGAAGCTTGGGTTATTGGACAATAAAATCATAGTCCCACTTTTCACCTCCAAGTGAATAATAAACTGAGTAAAATCACAGAGAAAAAGGGAAATATTTCATTACGTCTGTAGCTCCTTCATGAGTTTATTAAGCGAGGACAACATGACTACTGAAATGTCTATGTACTGTGCTAAAAAGTCACATATATTTTTGTAATGTCATAACCATAAGCAAACTGTGTTGTATCATATCAGTGACAAACTAATATTATTTATAGCTCTTTAATCCATCATTTCTTAAGTGCTTCCTGGAGTTATTCTTCTTCGGAGGATATAAAAATATATCAGCTCACTTTTCTTAGACTAATAGATGTCCATTTAAATCTCAGGTTGTATACATATTCTAAAATGAAAGACAGAAGTGAAAATTGTTAGGTGAAAGAAAAATGAACTCACTTGAATAGAGGTGGAAAAAATGCAAACATAGCCACAAGAAATTGGTTAAGCATATCAGATATGCAGCTTCAACTCGTGCTTTGTAGAACTATATGACTGAGGTTGTCATAGAATGTAATTCTGGAAGAAGTATTTACTGCTATGATGCTCTCAAATTGACAAAAAAAATCAATAAACACACATACATTTAAAATAGCTGAAATGTCTGAAGCATTCAGCTGAGGCAATTATTAGGAAGAAAAATCTTGAACAAAACCCTGAGGATTGCTTTTACTTTGCAACTGAAGAAACTTGTGCAACTAAAAATAATTTGACATTTTTTGTGGCATTTTCTGCTCTTGATTTATAGCACCTTTACCAGCCCACTTATTTTTGGCATCTCATTTGAATCTGCAATAAATATGTGTTGCCTATATGTCACTTGGTAAAAATAGGACACCGAGAGAATACGCAGGGGATTGTATAGTTGCGCTGTATTTTAATGGTGCCTGGGTTATTTGAACTAAGAAAGTAAACGGTCTTTTAGATTTTTACTGTATTTTAAAAGAGCGTCACAGGCAACTAGTGCTAAAGAAAAACACTCTTTTACTGCAGAAAGTTAAAACTCTCCCTAGTGAATGGTTGCTGTTTTTTCCGCTGAGGGAAAATACGTAATGGAAATAGCTTCTTGCCTGTTCCATTTTATCCATAGATTTTTATCTGCATTATTAAAATTTGGTAAAGCTTAAAGCTGGCTAGTGAACTGCCCTCCTGGAAACAAACCTTTTCAAAAAAGTACCACAAAATGGAACCTGTGCAGTTTGGGGTTCTAAGAGTTTAGGTTTTAAAGCAAGATGCTTTTGTTCCTTCAAGTTAGGTAACACGGCTACTGTCTTTCTAGTGACCGTGGTCCTTTTAAATGGGCCCAATTAGTGCACATGTGCTGGCATCATTTTGATTTGCAGAACTGTAATTCATGTGACATTGCATTCGGGGCAGTGCAAATATCTAAGATTCCCTGAGATTTAAGTTAAGCAACAGGGAAAAATCCATAAATCCATAAATTTAATGCAATGGAACAAGCCAGCAGCCAACAAGAGGCTGCTGGCCTGCCACTGCCAGCAACATTTAAGGACAGAGTAGGCATCTGACTACAAGAAACTCCTAAGCAGAGCTAGACTGAGACCATGGAGATCCTAGCACAAACTTCAGAACAAGAGCCTCAGAGCACTCAGCAACACTTTAAGTGTAATTCGAAATTCTGATTCCTTCTTAGAGTTTCTTGGAAGATTTGGAGCCCTCTGCTGTTACTGCCTGCAGTCAGATATGATGAGCTCTGCTGTTTAATCAGGTGAAATCATACGTGATGGGAAGCAAGGAGATGATACACTAGATGATTGTGCAGAATTCTCATTTCATGGAAAGATTTGTGGATGTTTCATTTTTGATCTGTTTTTCAATCCATGTAGAACTGCATAATGAAAAAGGCCAATGGGCTCTGCATGCGAGTAAAACTGATGAAAAAAAATACACTGGGCAGCCTAACGTTAAGTAACTTGGCAGACCTCTTGGCACATCTGAAGGAGGAAAGCAAGCAAGGCTGCCTCTCATGCTCAGCAGTTTAGAAGAAGTTCTGTGGCAAACCTGCTCTAACCTAACCTGGAACCACTGACCAGATAACCTTGTCTTGTCCCATCTGGGCAGAAAGATGGAGTCACAGGAATATGCCAAACCATTCTTCACTGTTGGGGCAATTACTGTCAGGAAAGGAGGTTAAAACTGAGACAAGAGAAAAAATTCTTGTCAGCTCACAAGAAATGGCACCGAAGAAAAGAGAGAGGTGCTTGGGGCATCATTTCTTTTGGATATATCACTGGGAGTGCAGTCACCTGGCTTTTATGATTGTGCTTTATGATATTAAGAAAATGCTTTAATGACAGTATAGTCTTCTCTGTTAAGTACTGATGGATTTGTACATTACATACAGTGCTTATTGCCTGTAAAGTCAGCAGTGCAGATGACAGGATGCATTTTGCCAGAGTAAGCAATGATTATAGGTTTCCATTCAGATAGGATGGATTACAGATTTCAGAAAAAAATCCAAATCAGGGGGTGTTTGTATTGTGTACAGTTCCAGCAGGAGAAACAACAACAACAACAACAAACCTCACCAACAAGACATCTTCTATCTGAAGTCAGTAACTGAGCATATGACATCAATTTAAAAAGAAATCAACACAAAAAGAGTGACTGCGTTTTAATGGACAAATCTACCCAAGTATAGACTCCTTAATGACACTGCCCCCACACTGAAGACTTCCACAAGGTAACATATATTAGAAAATTACATATAAGAAAAAGCTTGCCCTGTGCTTACAGTCTTTCCTAGATGTCTGCTTTGGATCGCTGTCAGAAAGAGGATCCTGAGCAGATGGACCTCTCATCTACATTTGTAGAACCACTCTAATTTTCCTGAATTAATTTCTAATTTATTCTATTTCCTTCTCAACATGTTCACACAAGAACTTTTCATAAAATGAAGTCTTAACAGCTAAGAAGAAAAATACATGAAAAACGGTGCCACAAGCATTCTTTACTTTTAGCTAGGCTTAATACTTTACACTTAAAGTGGATTAACCTAATACACAGAAGCCTCTCATGCTAACACAAAAGCACCATGTCGCATCTATTGTGGTTGTGCTCCCAGGTCACACCCTTAAGACAAACATACGGGAGATTTTATCCAGGTGAACACAGCCTGGCTATTCTCTGCTTCCCGGAAATGATGGAAATAGCATAGGAACGACTGCAGCTTGGAAACAACTGCAACGCCTCCGAGCTATATGCCGATAATCCCTACAATCAAAGCTACACTTGGAATTGCCTGAGGCCAGGAACATCATAGTCAGCATTCATATTAGAAAGAACAGACTTCCTCCCCTCGATACCTTATACAGCGTGTGATACAAGGGCGACTCAAAATTTTGTACAATTTGCAGCAATAATCCACTTATTTATGACAGAGCAACTCAATGGACTTCATTGAAACTATCATCATTCACTTATTTTTCTATGGCCTACTGAGCTCTTTGGAGAGATAACTATTATGCCTTACAGTTAATAATGCTGTCTTGTACATAATACATAAGTCACTATGAAATGCTACTGCTATGATGCAGCAAAGACCAGTGAGTTGTGTTTAATGCATTTTATAAAGTAAATTAACAGAAGACTACTGCACGCACTGAGTATAGAGTAAGTAAGTTGAAAGAAAGGGAGAGAGAGAACAAACTTCTGCACATTATAAACGGGAAGCTGACACCTCTTTTATTACTCTTAGGATCCTTATGCTCTAACACCTTTCTAAATAGCTGAAAGCACTTAAATACTAGCTGAATGAGATAACTCCTCAACCTTTGTGGCTCAGAAGTCCACCCAGGCCTGACACACACTGAAGGCAGCTTTCCCTGTGTGCTAGAGGACAGAAGTGCTTACGTGTGCTTGAAACTGGTAAAGCTTGTGCGCCTGCTCCAGAAGCTCCTTGCGCAGCTCCACTTTAGACTTCAGGGCCTTCCAGTTTGTCACTATGGCCTGCTGCTTTGCTTTCAGGTCTGCCACCTGTTTCTTGGAGCAGTGGGCCAGCACGTGATCTGCAGAGCGAATCAACTCCTGCAGCTACACCAGGGAGGAAAGGAGAAGGGAAGAAAGAGGGTCACAGAGATCCAGCTAACATTATGAAAATGACGACAAGGGCTAAGTTATCTGAGCATGATACCACAATTGAAACAACATTGTCGGACCTAAGTTTTCCCATGCTTAAAGAAAACTTCTCTCAGTTCAGTTCCGTGGAATAACAGTGACATCCAGTGTTTGCCAGGGCTCATCGCAACAGCAATTTTCAAATAGGAAGATAGATTTTGTTTCTTTTTTTCTATTATACTATTTACTGAAATTGGATCCTTGCAAGAATATACTATAAAACAAATGCAAAGAATAGCTACCTATATCTTGTTTTCCGTGGTGTTTGGAACAATTGTGACTATATTCTCTTTTCATGCATATCTCATGCTCTTTTAGATTGAAAAGTAGTAAGCACCTTATGGGATTAATTTTACCTGCCATAAGGCTAAGATATCAGGCCACTTGATAAGTGACAATTTAGTAATCTCAACATAAGACGTGCTGTATTAACTTTAAGGTTACATTTCTTAACAAAAGGATGAAAATTGTATTGAATTTTTGGTCTAGTTGAAGCTAAGCAAATCTACTATATAAGATGAAGCTTTCTAAGCAACAGCTGTGCTCATGAGCTTGTGTTTTTCACAAGTTTCTATAACAAGCCCTCCTCTTCTCTCTTTTTCACAGTCCAATCTCTAGGCCCCTAAACTTGTTGAAATTCCCAGACTGCTCCCTCACCCTTCCTTCTTTAATCCCCTGTTGTCAATTATTCATTTGTGTTCAGTAAATATTGAATCTCTACGCACATAGAACAGATTGTGGATTTTTCCTTGCAATTACCCGGAATGCTTTGAACAAAGGAGTATGCACATCACAAAGCTTGGTATAATCACACGCGTCAAAGAGTGATCAGAAGCATTCATATGAATCACTTCAGAAGTCAGCATTCATTATAACATGTTCCCCTATTTTTAAGGTTTTAAAATGACCCACTTCATCATTTCCATCAGATCTTGAACATATTTAAAAAGTAGAAGACTCTGAGGAAGACCCTTGGCCTTTTCCAGGCCCTTACAGGTAAGCTCATAATAGCAAATTATTACTATGGTTCTATTGGAAATCTGGATTTTGGCTTCACATTAAAGATGTTGAATTACTTTCTTTACCTGCTGCTCATTCCCAACAAGCTCATGCTCCAGGGCCACATGGTTGCGGAGCTGGGTTTGCACTCCTCTCATGTCCTTGGCAATGTCATCTGGAATACTTTTGGATTTTTCCTAAAAAAGAAGGAATCAGTGCATGCTTTGTTCATTAAATTCTCCAGAACAAAACACACTAGTAGGCTATTTTAGTCATTTTGTATAGTGTTCTACAGACTGAACAGGTAAGGACTCCCTTTCCTGGTTACCCAAGAGGGAAGCCGGAAAAACCCTCCTAGCACATCTACCCTTATATTGGTACATCAGTGATTAAGCTATTCAGCTGAGCTCTAAGAGACCAATTTCAAGTCTTTTCTTGGTTAGGCTATTCACAAAAAGTCTTGAGAATCTATTTTAAATAGCTATTTTAGTGACCATTTGTGAACTCCTAAAGTAGCGCTAAAAATCAGTAGTCTCTGGCCTTTCTTTGACATGTGTGTTGACAGTCTGTGAACTATTTTTACATACAAATGTATTAAACCTGCTCAGGAGAGAGGAATTTCAAGAGAGGCACATGCAAAGAAGGATTATTGCAAAGACAAGAGAAACTAAGAGACCATCATATAAGAGGAGACTTCAACATTTATTTAGCTCAGCAAAGGTTCTCAGCGGCACATAGCTGTTATGTAGACATGCACTAGCAGCAGGGCAAGGAAAAGCATAGGGCATTTCAGCTGGAGGATGACACTGTCACTAGAATAGAAAGGTTCAACATTTGTATAAGGTCAGTTTAGGTGAAAATTAAAACATACTGTATTGTATTACACTGTAAGACAGTTTAGTTCAAGGCCTGGTCACTCAGCTTCTCCCACAAAAAAAAGTAACTCTGACTGGACATAGCTTTACCAGCGGTATCACGAACTGTCCAGTCAGGCACCTAAGGACTACTCAGGACTTTTTGAGAACCTTAAGTAAGATGCAGTTTCTCACTGAGAATACAGAAAAATCAGCAGTAGGCATGATGAAAATTATTATACTCTACAAATTAAAATGAAATGAAATTTCTCACTATATTAAGTTCCCTGCCATGTTTTTGTTTACCTCAATATGGGCCAGAGCATCTGTAAGGTCTTGGTAACACCTGTGAATTGCTTCAGCATCTCTTAGTCGCTCACCCCGCAACCTGGTAATTTCCAATAGTTCCTCCCAGGAGTTTCTACAAAGGAATACGAGCAGAGGAAACATGTAAAACGTACAAAATAAGAGTGAGATTGCCAGTGTGAAGAAAGCTTCAGATCTCCTCCTTTTTTTCAATTTTTTGTTCAGCCCTGCCATTAAATTATGCCAAAGCAGAACATGTCCCTCACCTTATTCAATCCATGTCCTCCTCTGCTCCAGGTATTTATGTGGGTGCCCCCATGTAAGGACACCCCTCTCCAACATCCCTTCAGGATTAATATGCTACAATCTGATGCAACTACATGGAAGAAGGGTAGAAAGACTGACTTCTGGATGAAGCGCATAGACGTGCTCTAAGAGGAGGACAACAATTCCTCTCTTACATGAAGCAGCCACACTCAATCCCAACACCTTCATCCTTACTTTGGGGCCAGTTCAGACTAGTGCCAGACAGTATGAGAGGAGAAGATGATCTTAATGGCTGCACAGAGCAGACAAGGAATTCAAACTTGAGAAGCAGAAGCAAAAAAGGTGCAACTAAACTCCATACTTTCTGTTAGGTGATCTTGTTTCAAACGGCAAAGGAAGTTCATTGACCCCTTGTTTGCAAACTGTCTCTGATGGAATTTGCAAGAAGCCAAATCAGCAAGGAGATAGAGCCTGCATTACAGTAGTCTATTTTCAAAGGAAGCACGGAGCAGTTATGTGCCAGTGAACAAACCACACACTTTGCAATTAGAGAATTGGGAGTAACTGCCTTGCCCTTTTCTATTTTTTTTTCTCACTTCCTCCTCTTTGCAAGGGAGCTGAAAGGAGAAATCACTGTACAGCTAGCACAAGTCTCCTACCTTAGCTCCTTCTGCTTCTGACGGATTTCCCTGGAGTCAGAATGGCCACGATTCAGCAAGTTTTCTGCTAGCTGCTGGCAAGCCACAACTCTCTTCCCAGCTGCTTCTAACTGGCGTTGGAATATGTCATATTTGGCACAAAGTTGCTTATGAAGGAAAAACAACAACAAGAAATCATTTTGACTGCTGTTTTTACCAAACATACCTACTTAGCTGTGAGAAAACAGCCCAGAGAAAAGTAATCATATTTGAAAATGAACCGTATTTAGAAATGAAGAAAATGTAGAAGAGAATGTTAATGACTAAATTTTACCCCCAAGGACCATAATGATCTGCAGATTTATAGTATGAGGTCTGAAGGCAGGATCATGTCATGGGGCACAGAAACAAGCATGTTTTTTCAATGAATTTCAATTATTAAACGTTATGTGCTTAAATCATGAAAATAAATGTGTGTTCACAACTGTAAGTGAATGCTAATTCTAGATTTAGGACAAAAGATATTTTAAAATAAATGATAAAAACGAGTATTTTGGTTGGTATAATTGTAGCTGTCTATACCTCGGCATTTAAGATTGCACACACAATTTAATCACATTAGCAGTGTAATTCTCCTTAGTAGACAACACATTTAAATATCTCGTTCTTAAAAACAGGTTGTAGTTAAACTCTGAATCTCTGAAGATGTAGATATTTTAGCATGCAGCTATTCTGTGTAGCCCAGCCCTCTGGCAACAGGATGCATGAATTAGGCAACACTGTCTGCCTATCGTTACCAGCCAATTCTTTCACCCACTCGTTCCCCTTCTCTTGACACCCCTTCCAGTTTCTGATTTCTTATGCTGCTTTCTATGCTTTCAAGCACAACGCTGTAACTTTTAACAGTCCCACTCCACACAGTTCCATTGATTTTCCACCTGTTGTTCAAAAACTCACCAAGACATGCTTATAGTCATTACCGTAGTCTTCAGAGCTGGCCACTTGTTTCTGTTGAGTGATCCAGTCCTGCAGATCTTCATATTCCCGCAGGAATTCATGCAAGATAAGAGTCTCATCCAGCTTTTTCCCTCTGTTGTGAAAAGGAGACAAGACAGGGCAAATGAGACTGAGGAAACTAAAGAGGTGGGCAACGAATGATTTTCTTCCTACTGAACCCTCAAACCTCTCCCTACAAAGATTCATTCTCTTTAATGAAAAGTATCATTTTTGTTCTCTAGATTTCAAAGGATGCTTGTAGGGCGACTGCTTAGCTTGAGCCCAGCACAGTTCAGAGACTATCTCAACTCTATTTTGTTAAGAAAATCCCCTTGTTTTTTTTTCCCCAGTCATTTTAATTTCTAAAGATAACTGTAGAACTAATGAACATGAGAAGAAAAACTTTATAACTGACAATGGCACATCAGCAAGGCAAGTGTGATGAAAGCCACTTTATGCAATTCTGCTTACACTGCCTTTCCAGCAAAATTGCTGCAACCTGTTATACATCCCTATTTGTCTACGGTATCTTGTAATAGAGCCAGTAATGTTATAGTCCTTGCACAGTAAACAAAATACCAATTACCCATCTGTTAACACTGCCTAGTTACTGTGCAAATGTTCCATAAAAGATGAATCAGACTTCCATCTGTTTAAGTCTCAAATGTTTATCACAAGAGATGAGTCTGCTCAGAGAATCCAGACCACCAAGGAGAATGCAGATAGGAGATACAAACCAGAGTACCAGTCAAGCACAATGAGACCCAGGTTATCATTAAGCATGAAGCAACACAAAACATTTCTGTATTCAGCACACTCAAGTGTTTTGATGTTTATAGACTGAATAAATCTTTCTTTCTGTGAACTCTTCATTCCCAAGATTTTTTCATGCTTTCTAATTGCACACCAAAATAAAGGCGAAAAAACAGATTTTTTCAGACTCATTTATTGGTTATTCCACTTACTAAGCCCCACCTGTTTTCTAAAGGAAATTTTTGTAATGCAAAAAGCTAAATTTGTTCCTTTCTGTCAACAAACTTCCTGTTGACGTTTAAAAAAGTTGGATACAAGCAAACTGTCTTGTTGTAAATATTACTTTAATAATAACACAATGGAAGTGAAATGGAATGTAAATGACTAATTTAAGAATAAAAGCCTTCCTATCATAGCACGGCCAGTAGGCATAAAGGTAAGTGTAACTGTCATTACTGCTCTCCTGCTGTGTAATGAATCAAGACATTTACAAGCAATGCTAAGGAAACCTTTCTAAAATAATTTATTTCCTTTTGATGACGGATTCTAGATACCAGGACAGCTAGTAAGAACCAAGCATCTCAAGTGTCTTTACTGGAGGAGGACGAAGGGAAAAGGAAAATTTCAAATCCTTAATATGAAGTGGGGCAACCTGAATAAAATGTAGGGTTCTTGCTTATCAGTAGTAACAAGCTCAGCACTGTGTAGCGTTCAAACACAAAAGCAAGCAATTTCCTATTTACAATTTAAAAGAGAAAATGAATATGATCCAAATCCCAGTAAGGTAACTGTAGACATTCCATATTGACTTCAGCGAGCTTCGAATTAAACCTAAGAACTAAGGGACAATGCATGTGGAAGTGAGCCACCATATATATTTTTCTAGTTCATACCTTTCTGCTGCTAGTTCCTGCAACTCCTGGAGTTTTGAATGAGCTTGGTCCTTTGGGCCATCAACATCAACATACTGAACAGAACCCGAAAGAGGAAGACTTTGGGCACTTTCACTCAGCTCTTTCATGAAAGTCTGGTAAACGGCGATCTCCTGTTCCAGTGCCTGGCAGAGAGAAGAGAGAAAAGAGTGAGTAACAGCCACTTGTCCAACCTCTGGTGTGATCACTAAGCTATTAAAAGAAGATAAAAACTTTTTGGAATTATGTTAGTTTCTCAGACTTGGTCATTTTTGTATAATTTTCTATGAGTTTTCTTGGGGATAGAAGGGGAAATTGCATCTGAATCCAAACTAACTAGAAAATTCTGGTACACTGTCAGACAGAGAATGGTATTCCCACACTAATACTCTAGCTGCAATTTTAGGGCAAAATTACAGCTTCTGTGTATCTCTGCTGTGACTGAAAAGCAGATATCAGGCCAGTTTTGTCTTTAGAAAAATATGATGAGAAAATTCACCATTCTCCTTTTTCCCCAAATCATATTTTATCTATTTCAGTAAAACTGAATATATCTTTTTTATGTGTTCATACAAATACAGGCGTATGACAGTGTAAAAAAATTTGCAGATGACTGGACAATTAAGCATCAATGAAACTGAAAACTTCACAAAGGCAGACAGTTCTGTAGATTCTGCCAGTATATAGAATTTAATCAGAGATCCCTTGACCTCCTTTAACACCAATTTTCAGATAGAGGAACTAGAAAGAAGAATGAAGTGATTATTGAACGCAGGGTTTAGTACTATGTGTAAACAGCATCAAACTGAATCTCCCAGCTTCCACTGGAGAGAAGGAAACCCTGTCACAGATGCACTGAGCTTTAAGCTTTCCTGAAGAGATAAAAGCAGCCCCATCACGAACAGATCTCTGCATTTTCACCCTTCCCTTACCATTCCAAAATCCCACCTCACAAATGGGCGTTTTCACTCAAGAAAGTCTTTAGAATATGGATTTAGCAGCTAGTCAACACCATTCCCTAGTCTGATGGAGTTGAGAGAGCTGATTTAACATGCTGTGTTTCTTGCACCACCTAACATGAGTGTATGATCCTTATGAACCTTTGAGGCACTGGCATTCCAGAGCATGATAATACAGACTGAAAATATCCAAGATTTCTTGAACCACCAATTTACCCAAATCTTACAGTGGCAATTATTTCTTAAGAACATTCCATATTGAATTCTTCAAGAATTATTAAAAATATTTTGAAATATATTTTGAAATACTTCATGTTTTGAAATACCTTATGTTTTTGGAGGAGTTTCAGTGTTCCATCTTCATCCTTACCATAGTCCTTGCTTGTCACAAGTGGGCGTTTTTCTGCTATCCAAGCCTCCAGGTCTGAGGTGTTCATTAAAAACTATGAGTTAAAGATAAGGCAAATTTGTTTCTCCCTCAATATCCATAATATTAATGCCATTTTATTGATTTAAAGATTTCTAACCGGACGGCACACTATGAAGTTTACTGTGAGGCCCATATAGAATAACAAATGAAGAATACTTAATCCCAAGAACTACCATTCCACAGAACCAGATTAAATTCTAAGAGTCACGGTCCAAGCTACCTGTCACTTCTGCTACGCAGTGAATTCAGGGAACGATTAGTTAGCATTTCACTTACTGAAAAATGCTCTTCTAAACGGCAAATGAAGCTACAGAACCTGTTTATAAACTGGAATGTGCTATGAGGATTTAATGCATACTGTTGCTCTGCAATATCTTAGGCAGGTGAAGAAGGCCACAGATGGAAGACTTCAGTGCAAGATATTTAAGCCCTTTCTCTAGATATCAAAGCTCAAGTTTCTAGTTGTCACATTTCTTCACATCAGTGTCCTTATTTGACTCTCCCTGTCCTTCACTAAGGGAAGGTACTAACCATATATCAAAGTATAGTATTTTTCTTTGTCCTTTCTGAGAAGTTCAAGCCACCTATGAACATCAGGGTTCATAAAGGCTGCAGTGCGGATTGCTGGTTTTACAGACAGAATAAATAAGAACCAGAGATAAGCAAATTCTCCAGGAAACGTACTTCAGATATGCATGTTAGCTCAGAGCAGCTGCATCTGTCAGCATGGTAATTGCATTGATAACAACCCACTGATGACAGAAAATTTGGCTGAGGTAGGCGAATATTTGCATGTGATTCCTTTTTTTTTAAAAAAAAAAGAAAACAGGCTAAACTTCATATCCAGTATCGTGCTGAAACAGTAGGACCAAAACTCCTACCTTGTTCTGAGATGGCTTTTTATAGCTTTATCAGTTTCTGAATATCATTTTATGTTATGGTGGCCTAGAATAAGCAGGGACTGGATGGTACAAGAGTTATCTATTTCTTATTTACTTGTCACAATACTCCAGTATTGGGCCATTTCAGGACCCACTGTAGTACTTAAGTTAAAGCTTGAGCCTGCATAGGGCTCCTGAGAAATGTTATCCTACACCCAGGCTTGAAGGGTTGGGTACAGCATCCAAGTCACATCTCTAGAGCACGAGCTCCAGACTGGGGACTGCATTCAGCTGTGCAGACTAACCCTCCGTTCCCATGAGTTTGAAGTGAATTTCAGCTCCAGCAGAGGAAGACATTAAAACTGTTTTGTTATTTACTTTAAAACTTTGCTCCTCCTATTTGTCTGAAGAAGCTACTATATAAGCACTTGGCTGTTGTTGTACCTCCTGGAAGCCAATCGAGTGCTGCAGCTGCTTCATCCTTTCCTCACAGGCCTTCTCCAGATCCTGCCAGACAGTCATAAGCTCCTGGCATTTCTCTTTTATTTTCTGAGTTGAGGGGTGCTGGCTCACAACCATTGCTCTTCCTTTATCCAGGACCCGTTGGACTTGCTGTTTGTGGGCATTCACTTCTGCCTGAAATTCCTAGGAATAAGAAGAGAAGAAGATGAGAATGAAAGGAAGGGCGTGAGAGGGCAAAGACATTTCTATGTGCTCTTCTAAACATAAGCAAAACTGGTGATATTGGCCAGACTGCAGAAGTTGCAGTGGATACAATGACTGCCTGTTTCTGCAAGAGCTGTCACCTGGGCTGCCTGTCCCAGCTCCAATTATGTAATACTGTGTTGTTGGTACTTCCACCGAGGAAGCAGACAGAGTCAGCACAGTGACATCTCCCATCATCTTCCCTCCACCTTTAGCTCTCCTCACCAAAGTCCCCAGCTGACAGGCAGGTTCAAGAGATGGAGCAGGGGAAACAAGGGATCGGTGAGCTGGGGGATTCAGAAATAAGAGAAAACAAAATATCTCAAAAGATGAATGGGCTGGAGGATGTTGGGAAGAGGGACCCTGTTAACAGGACTGTGCCACCATGAATGTTGTCAGACTTCCAACTCTTGCTCCATAAAGTCTCCACTGATCACACATGCTTTCCTATGGAACTTGCAATCCAGCTGCTATAAAAATTAGTACTGCCAATTTGGCAGGAAAGCTCTGAGCGGCTCCTGTGCCTTTGAGGAGCTGCTACAAACAACCAAACTTTCTAGAAATCAGTGTTAACCTGCCTGTATGTATATATTGACTACTGCTTGTTCAAAACATTTTAGAAACAATTGTATTAACTAAAGTAAACATTAAATGGCAGTTCTATGCTGTGCTAGGACATCTAGCATGTAAATAGCTCAGGATGACACTGCTTGCATCATGAGAGCAGTTATGTACAGAATTAAAATAAGCAGACCACTGCACAAAAAATAATGATGTGTATATATATACATATATATATAAAATATAAGCAGATATATCTTTAACGTGAAGGTTCCTCAATGTACTTTTGCTGTACTCAAAATATGAATACAGTATGAATACATGTACGAATACAGTATGAGTACATATGAATATGATAAATTTTGCAGTTCCTACAGGAACTCTGAAAATCACCACCACACTGCAGACTTGTCTCAGTCTGCTAGAACCATTTCAACCAAGATAGTGCTGGAACTATACCTTGATGATTGTCTAGTAATGGGTTGTGATTGCAACAGCTTCCCTAGAAGCAAAGGAGAACTCTGCAGCTGCTGACTTGCAAACTGAGATGAAATGCAGCATACCATCATGCTGTAACACATCTGATTAATGGAGTTACCTTGTGTTTTTGCAGCAGGCTTTGAGCCACATCCAAGGACTTCCCGCAGTTGGTGGAATGGGCGATAGGCAGTCGCTCATTAATCCAGTTCAGTTCCATGTCATGATAGTGATAGAACTCATAGAGATCCACTGCAGCTTCCAGTAACTTACGCCTCTCATCAAGAGGTGCTTGCAAAGACTCAAATCTAAGGGTCACCCATTAAGATATATGTTAAAAGAAAGCTTTATTTTGACACCTTAATTCCAAAAGAATTAGGCTGTGATCCCAGTGGGCCCATTCTGCAATTAAATGCCTATGGCTAGTGATGCCTGCACATACAAATAAGGCTCAATAAGGCCTTCTCAATAAGGCTGCTGCTGGCAAGTATGAAAAGAATTTGACAGAAGAGATATATCATGTTTAAAAGGAAAGCAGGCAGAGAAAATAGAAGCAGGACCATGTGCTACTGCAATGTTGATGACAGGGCTTTGCACTAAATAGAGCCTTGCATGGAGTATGTCTGCTGCAACAGACACTGCTAGTGGATAGTTAACAGCACCCTCATCTTCCATTTAGTAAGACTATACCTAAATAAAAAAAATATAATTAACACACTGTCAATGCCTTGGTTTACAGCCAGTTAAACTGGCTTTTGGGAAAAAAAAATCACAGACCACTTTTTGCATGTTATACAATAACAAGAAAAACAGAGAAAAAAAGACTCACATTTTTGAAATCCCAGGCTTGTCCTGAGATGTTTTAATTAAGCTACTCACTACTGAACACTAGATAACTGCATCACTTAAGAAGCATCTGGATGACTTATGGGTAAGCAAAGGATAGAGCAGAAGGAGCATGACAGGCAAGAAGCAAGGTCCAATAGTAAAGGTTGAAGCGCGTGAGCAGGTAGCAGGTGCAGACGGAGACACAGATGTGGTAGAACAGGGAGAACCTAATCAATAAAGATTGACTAGGTTAAGCCTAATCAATAGAAAGGCATCTTGTAGAAGACAGAACAAAAAATGCCACTGATTTATGAACTTATCACAGTGATGAAGGCAAAAAGAAAGTGGCATCTCACCTTTCCAGATACTTCTGTGTTTCATCCAGAATTCTCTGTGAATCAAAGTGATTGGTGGCCATTTTCCTCGCATGAGACACAATAGAGTTCATTTTCTCTGCAAGCTCTCGTGTCTCATTTTCCAGCTGCCTGTGCTGCTTGAGAAGATCACGGCTGGAGCGCAAATCATGTCCTGTCCCTGACTCATGAAGAACCTTCTCAATTTTCTCTATCTTCTTTTTAGCATCCTATCAAAGGCCACAGCATACTTGTATTGACCTTGCAACATCATTTGCTTTCACTTCATCCCTCCCAAAACAGCCTCCTGACTGTTCCTCTTTCTGAACATTGTTCCAAATCCATCTTTGTGAACTATCTTAAGAGGCATAATATGAAATAACATTTAGAGACTCGAAATTGCACTTAAAAACTCCATAGCATAATATTCCTGTCATTCAATTTCCCTAAATAACACACCTACAATTTAGGCTGCAGTCTCCAAACTGACTCCAAGCAAGCGGATACCTTTGTACAGTGCAGAACCATGCAGAGACCTTTGCTTGTGTTCCTGAATTGTCAGGAGGGCCCCACTGGTGCAGTGCTGAACCTGAGCTCAACAGCTGCTCAGCTGTTCAGCTCAGGCTGCTCTTGGTGCTCTGCTGGCACTGCTATGGTGCTTTATAGCCTCTTGGTCAGCTTTCTCTCCTGAGTATGTGGACAAAGTCCAGACATCCATCTGAGACTAGGACACCTTAAAATATACTTTTACCTGTGTCTGCCCCTTTTTTGTGTGTGTGTGTGTGAGGACCACTTTGTATAAATGGAGAAACCAGATTCCTTGACATAGGGAATGCATCCCATCCCTTACGCATCCCACCACCTCCTAACCTGGAGCAGTTCCATGAGCTGTTCTTGCTGTCCAGCTTGTCTCAGCTTGTCACCTCGCTCTATCATCTTGCGATACAATTTATCCCACTTCTTCTGCAGCTCTGACATCTTATTCTGGATAGAAGCTGCAGCATAATGGTCATCTTGAATTAGTTGATTTCCTTTCTGGAGGGACACAGCACATCATTGTTTTGAGCAGATCAATGGCTACAAGAGCTTGGGACAAGATGGAAGACTTAACTCCAAAAAAATTGCCTTCACCTTTATCAGTGTTGCAAAGTGTTCCTCATTAGCCATCATTTCCCTCTCAGCAGCCTCATGCCACTTCAGTTTGCGCAAAACATTTGTTGGATCACGATAGGATTCATCTGATGCAATCTTGTACTTCTCTTCCATCCATAGCAAAAGGTCAGCGGCATCATGATTAAATTCCTCATAGAAACAAAGAGGTGAGATGATAGGTTTAACTTCTGGCTTTGTGCTGGGTTGAAGTGAATCCTTGCCATAAGGATCAAGTGTTATCTTTTTCTAAGGTTTACGAAATGTGATATATTTTCACATGAAAGTTGCTCTATAAATCAACACTATAATTCTTCATTTATCATTTTGGACCACTGATAAGTTCTTGAGCCCCCAGAGTAATATCTTAGGCCCTTTTTACCATATTTACTAATCTCCTGTCTTTAATTGTCAATGAATAGCTGCATTTTTGAAATAATATTACATTTGGCCCAACTTTTCAGTAAAACTTTGTATTTCAGTACTGTAAGGTACATTCTGTGCCAAAACAGACAAACAAATCACATGCAAAGTACAGTTAGTGTAAGTAGCATTAATTTGTGCCAGACAATTCAGGGCCAAATCAACATCAAGCAATGAGCAAAATGAACTTACCCAGTAGATAAAATACTCAGTTGATATTAATATTCCCTAAATATTTATTTTTGTTTTGGTGTTTTGCTATGTT
>NW_010588515.1:0-23440 GCF_000705375.1 Tinamus guttatus
GTCCACTTCCCAACCCCTCTGCAGTCCTCTTCTAACCCCCTGCTCGCAGGACACAATATGGGCCCTAAACACCTCTGTTTTCTCTGAAACTCCGAGCTGAAAAAGACAAGGAGAAAATTTTTGCTTGGACCCCAAGCCATTTTCCCTGTCCTTGCCCCAGGCCACTCTGTGAGATCTGGACTCGAGCACTGGGCCTGCATCTCCACCATGCAACCGCAGCAAGCACAAAAATCATGTCTCTTTTGCAGCCCCATGGCTGTAAGAGGTACAGATATGCCAAAAATAAAAATGAGTATTTAAGATATAAAAATGAGACTAAAGGGGCACTTCTATTAAGATCACATGAACTTTCAACACTGCACATGTGCAACAAAATAAAGACACCCAACAACCTTGCAAGGAAGGCTCCCTTGTGCATTCAATCTTCTGTTGTAGGCGCTGGTACAAAGTTAGTTACATTAACTCTCACAGCAAAGATTATAATCTACTGGCAGCGTTGTGTAAAAGAAGCTTATTGCATATATGAATCATGCTTTGAATGGTCCTAGCTCTGTTCCATAAAAACATAACTTTTCCCAGAAAGCAGATATATTTTACAACCGTTTTTGCTCTAGTGCAAAAGGCTATGTAAAGCGCAGAGGAAGAGATAAATAAAAACCCTAAATATATTCACGTGCGCTTACTCCATTCCCATTTCCCGCACTAAACAGCAAGCACCCAGATTTAGATACCGAGATTTTTATGCCCTTCTTTGCTACCAACCCTTCCAGCCCCCCTGCCTGACCGTTATGCCAAAGACACCAGCAGGATCCGCCGGCCACGCGTGACTCACCGGGAGATGACACAAACATGTGGGGTACCACACACCAGCACCCGGTGACAGCCGCCGGCTCCAAAGGCCTCCCTCATGGGCACGGGATCTGCTCCGAAGGTGCCTACTTAAACCGGGGACAGCACTTTTAACAGCCCGCACTAAGAGCAGGACGGTTTTACCAACATTGATTTTTTACTAGCAAAGTCAGTCAAGCAATAACTATTATAGTCCTCCTGGGCTGATAGCTACCAGCCATTTATACAGCTGCAGGCAGTTAAATACAGCATTTTCGCTATATATGCCCATTTTCTTTCCGCATTCGATATTCATTTCCAAAGGATCTCCCAGCACACACAAGATTTACGGAATCAGTGCCGAGCAACCATTATCTATCGGCCGATTTGTTGCTTTGTCAAACGTCCCTGTTCACTGTAATTTCGCAGAACAGGCTGCTCGCAAACAGATGGATTTGCTTCATTCAGAGCTTCTTGCAATCAAGGCGGCCTTGGCCTCACAGCAGTAGGGAGCTGCGGTGGCCAAGCCAGTGGGAAGTCCCAAGAGCTCCCCAGCTGCTCCAAGAAGGTCGACGTGCCACAAACCACCTCAGCCTGCAGCTGCCTACTTTGGCTTTAAAAGTCTCGAGATTATTATTTAAAAGCCTTGCCTGCCTTCTAACGGCACCACGAGTCCCTCAGTGCTGCTGTTGCAAATTTCTCTGGCCTAATATCAAAAGTTTTTTAAAGTTATTTTCACTGTTTCACAACTGGCAGAGCTTTTGATCCAACGTGCCTTGGCTATTGCCTCTCCAAAGCCTCTTGGTACAATAAGGAATTAGTACAGCTTTCCTGGTGGCAGGAGAAGATACTGCCTATTGCTCCAAGCCACACTCACACCCGGCAGGCGCTTCTGCTGGTGCCTCCACAGCTTCAACCAGTTGCTCCCTTTGAGCTTTCTGAAATCCACTTTTTTTTTTTTTAATGCCTTCTTGCCTTTTTCTATGACTATGCAGCATTGTTGGGCTTGACATCAGTCCACAGGAGTATAAGCAGCCTTGGTTTCTCATGGTTTCTGTTTTGCAGAAGCAAAAGTGAGCATTAAATGAAGGATTTGCTCCTGATCTGCCCTTTTATGCTTTCTTTTTAACAGCCAGGACTTGGAGATGGGGTATTGGACACAATCTCATCTAGCCTTGCCACACTGAACAGGGAAATATATAGAAATGAGAATCTGCTCCAGTGTTTTGCCTTTCTCTTGTCCAGGCAGTATTCTGACTGAACAATATATTTCTCTTATGTGCCAGGACAGCACAGCCTAAATTGCCTACCTGGAAATCAGAAGTTGAAGAACAAATGCTCATTTGGAGAACATGGTTAAGCAAAATAGATGCACGTTACTCCAAGCTTTTTCAAATGACAGGAGTCCACACAACCCACTCCCTTGCATCCTGTAACAGCTGGCTGGACAGGGATAAGCAAGGCCATGTGGGCAATCCCATCTGGCAGCCCAGGAGAAACAGCAACACTGAAAATAACCCACAAAATTCCCTCCCCAAATCCACACTTTATTCCAGGGATGGCACATTCATCTTTCCAGCAGGCTTCCTGGTCCCTAGAGCTTCCCAGATTCACGTGAAACATTACTGAAAACTACTTTGTACCACTGTGTGGTGGGGAAAGCAGTAGCTGTAGGTGGAAGAGCATCTGGCCTGAAACTCCTGCAAAGCACAAAGGACATAAGGGCCATGAAAAGCATAACAGAGTAATGTATCAGAAAACCCTGACACCTGGAGAGCAACATCCTGCCCATCACGGCTCATCTATTCAATGCTCGTTTCAGCGCAGAAGGACAAGGCACAAACTGCCAGACCCTGGATGCCAGAGCCTCGAACACTTTCCTGATTAGGAACTGGCTTAACACTAATTCAAATAACACGTGTTACTCATTTCTGCACCAGAGACTGACAAAGTCCACAGCATCAACCTGAGGTACTTTTACATGACCCACAGTATTAACCCCCCCCCCAGCTTTGTATCTGATCTCCTTTGACTCAGGAACACGCAACAATTCCCTGCAAACAGGGAAGCAACTAGGAAGTGACGTAGCCAAGACCAAGACCTTTCTGATAAAGCAGGAAAGTGAACGTGGCTATTCCCACTTCTGGGGGGGAAACATCCACATGGGCTCCAGCTGCAGCAACCCCGTCCGGCCTGACCCTCTGTACCCTGTACCACACAGACTGGGGAGAGAAGGCACCCAAACAGCACTACCCCACAAGCCAAACCTCCAAACACTTTTATTTTTGGACTCAAATCTCTCTCACTACCAGCTGAGACAAGGTCCCCAAAAGCCAACACTGCCATTCCCACCCCGTCACGGCAGTTTTTGCAACCTGACACCTACATGCAGCCCTAAACATTTCGCTGAGACCCAGAAACTCCTGGAAAGCCTCTGGGTCCTCTCAAACCTCTCTTTCGATTTCAACAGACTTTAGGCAAGGCCCAGGCTGCAGAAACTAAAGGTCCTGAAAATTGGCTATAAGAAAGTTTCTGAGCAGTGCTCAGACACACGTGGATGGGCTGCATCCTCTGGGGCTCCTGCTTCACTGTTCATGCTGCGAAGCATGAAAATGCACACACACAGCTCCCAGTATATTAAGATAAGCTAATACCTACTTGCAATTACTGTCAAAAGCACTGAAGATTACTCAGTACCGAAAGCTAGAAATCATTCATCAGATTCTGGCACAGCTCATTTCACTGGGCTTTCCTACAACCTTGCCCTTTTCCAATGAAACTATAAACTCTCCCTTAATTGAATTTGACAAATGAAAAGTAAAGAGATTTAAAATAACAAATGGTCCCCAAGCTTCCCCTGCAGCAAGGCTACAGAGACTCGACTGAGCTTCAGCTTAGTTGCCAAACCAGCAAATAAAACAGAGTGCTGAAAATACCTACTTTTGTTAAGCTACCAACCAGTCTTTCTGCACTGCGAAACTTTCTTTTCTTAAGCCATTTGAGAGTGGTGAAAAAAGAAAATCAAACCTGTCTGCTAAACTGGACAAGCGCTGGTCCCCCTTCTGCTGGCGTGGGGCAGCGAGGACCCGTGGACCTCGACCCACGCGATGCCCCCGTGCTGCGAGAGCCCACTTGGAAACAGAGGAAGCTCCTGCTCAGAGCCTTTCCCAGGAAAAGCCCTTGGAATGTGTTTCCCCATTACAACACGGAGTGAGGCACAGGGATTCGGGCGGTCAGCTAAGCTGGTGCTTAGGTGGGAAGCAGGACCAGCCTCCCGAGCTCTATGGCACAGCTTCTATAAGGCAAGCACGGCACAATAAATTGGACACCGGTCACCCTGGTGTGTAGATGGATCCTAGAGGAGCACAGATAGCTTTGGGACCATCCTTCGTAAAAGGATGCTGAAAAACTGGAAAGACAGAAGACAGCCATAAAAATTATTTGATGGTGAGAGAAAAATGTCAAATAATGAGACAGCAAGAGCTCAATCTGTTCAGTTTATATAAAGGAAGACTGAGCGGTAACTTGATTATGGCGTAAAACTCCTTTCATGAAGAAAAATACAGTGTAGAAAAGGGCTTTGTTATCTCTGTAATAAGGAGTAGAAGGAATCAATGGCTGGAAGCTGAAGGCAAGGAAAAGCCAATAAGGAAAGTATTTTTATTGCTAAGAATCAGTAAACTCTAGAGCACACTCTCAACTAAAGCAGTGACTGCTTCATTCCTTGAGGATACCACATGAAAACGGGACGTCTTTCTGCCTAAGAAGCCTCGGTCAAACACAGCCTGCCCTGCGCAGAGGCAAACGGAGGGAAAGCGAGTGGTCCAAGAAACGCGGGAGAACACACAAAACGATTTCATGGTCCCTCTGGATTTACTTTTAAAATCCAAGCGAAGCTAACAAATTCAGAAACCCTGCATGAATAGCTGCACACCTGAATCCACACAGGACACAGACCCAAGAGCTCTTCTTCCCACAGGTCTGTTTTCAAGGAATTTGGAAATAGAGGCTGTGTCATTAGGTACCGATTTCATTCGGGACTTTCAAAGCAGTTGAATAGATGGCAGATAATTGACAAGCATGCACTCCTATCTGCCTTAACAGTCTGTTTCAGAAACACTGCATGTGCAATAATAAGAATCAGAGAGTTTGTCTAGTCTCCAGATTTCTTACATTAAATCAGACTCGCATCAAACCGCTCATTGCCTCATGAGTCAAGGACCAAAGCTGGCTTTTCTGCCTCTCAATCATTTTCCTCAGAAGTCAGATTTTTTTCATTTTGAGCTGCAACTATCAAGAATGCTGCCCACCTGACCATTTCAATTGGTGGAGGAAAAAAAAAAAAAAAAAAGATTTATAAATGTCTGTGGATGGTTTGTGGAGAGGTTGCTTTGTGTTAGGTCACTTGAAATCCACATCTATCTGCTAGCAGCAACTGTCCCAAGACGACTGCCATTAGGATGAGCTTTAGCCAGCTGGCAAGCACTTTCTTTGCTTCCTTGCACCAACCTGTGGATCTTGCTGCTCCCCAAATATTGTCTATTCAGCAGCCCCCAGCCAGCCTTTACTTTCCCAATTTTTCACATCTCAGTCCCAGAGTTCCTAATTTCTCTGCCAAAGCTTCCTCTTGTTTTCATTGCTGCATCCCTGCAATAAACGCTTTGTCAGCTTCCCGTGCTGCTCAACACTTTCCAGATTTCGCTCCCTGAGATGTTCAGCAGTACTGAGGTTTCCGAGCCATTCTGGAAGGCTCTCACTAGCCTCCAAACACACCTCATTCCACCCAGACACAGGGGTGCCCTCTGAACCTCTCCTACTGCTGCTGCTGGGAACCAGCTTGCATTCCGACAGCTCAGTCCAGCTCCTGTTGTGACTGCATTACAGCCATTTGACTGTAGAAATTTTAGCAATTTCTTTTTTTCTGCTACCAAATTAAACACTGAGAGATATTAAAAAACACTCAGAGTAAAGACATTTGCCACTACCTTCTTTCTCCTACCCGAATAATTTAACGTTTTCCCACACAGAATCAAAGAGTGTCTCTTATTAATTTTTGAAAATGTTTATTTCAAATGTAAGCACTGTTCTTTGATAAGCAATGATTCAGATGAAATGAAAATAGCTGAGAAAAAATGAGATTGTTTGGTGTCAAGGTGTTCTCAGGAGCCCTACAATTAAAGGGGAGCATACACGTGTTGGGATAAACGGAGAACACTGCCAAGCAGAAGAAGTAACACACATGGGTTAAGAAACCCTTGGAGCTACATCCTCCCCTCAACCTCTGTCCACATGTGACCTTGGGAATTCAGCAGCAGGACTGTCACCAGCTCCTGGCCTAACCAAACACCCAGGCACAAACCAGCAAGTCTAGCTTTAAAACCATGCGGTTCAACTTCACACTTGATTCCATCAGTGCGGCTCCATGAATTGCATTAGGAGATCCATTTTTAGAGCTCATTTAGCAAAATGCTCGTTATCATTAGCTAACCAGGGATTAAATAATCACGATACTCAAATTTGCCTATGTTGGGCAGTAGCAATACAGGAACAAAAAGTCACATTAGTCTCACTAAGTTCTCACCACATGCAGAAATGCATCTTTTCCCCAGTGAATCCCAAATCCAAGAAGTACAGGTAGAAACTAACAGTAGGGGAATCTACTGGCTATAGTTCATCCAAGATTCATTTAAAAAAAAAAAAAAAAAAGACTTGGAGCACTTTGTGGAGCTGACTTAAAGCCATGGGCACTTATACAAAAGTCTCAGAAAGTCAGCATTTCACGACAGTGTTTGCGAAGATTCAAAGCCTTCCAAAAACACATCCGCTTGGATTATGCATTTGCTGGTACTGTGACATTGTAGAAGCAACTGCTGCAGCTTCCTTTTTTATTCCGAGGTCTATTTCCCAATTCCTAAACGCAGGTTTAAGCTCCGCTATAGCCCTCGTGCAAGGCTTTAAACGCAGCGTGCAGGATTAACGCCGGTCCTTCTGCAGAGGGGTGAATGTCACTCGCAAAACTGTGTTAATTCCCGATTTGAATGCAGACGGTGTTTTTAAATAAGAAAGAAGCTCAGAACATCCGCTGGGAATCTGTGACTTAGATAAACCTTAGTAAGCCACTAAATATGAGTTACTACTGGAGAAGCGCTTAGACTGCAGTGCTGACTGCATTTAAAGGAAAAAAAAAGATTAAAAAGGAAGATCACTTCTAGAGAAGAGCCTCATATTGCATATTATGTTCATGGGTGCTGTATTTAAAATGATACAACAGCATCACTACGATCAAAAAGTAATGCTTTGGACTAGAAAATATACTCTCACGAAGAAACCAAGAAAGAATAGGAAAGGAGGGGAAATTATAGAGGGGTTTCCTCCAAGAGGTACTTGGGTGTTTTTTGTTGTTTTTTAAAGCAAGAAAAGCAGCGAGAATGGGAAGAGGGAAGACTAAGCAGATACATAAGACATCAGAAGCATCACGGACAGCGCATTGGCTTCGGCACCGCTTCCCCCCGAGGGCTCCTGTGCTGCCCTGTCACCACCGTGCCCAGGGTGCTCCAGCGAGCGACATGATCGTGGTTTTGGCTCATCTTTAAATGTAGGAGCTACTGGAGAAACAAAGCTGAAGAATTACGCATTTGATTTCTCCTGGTCTCCACTCTCAAACAACTCGAAAATTCCACTTATATACTTGAGTTCCCCCCCAAAAAAAAGCAATGCTAAGATTTCCAGCCTGCAACAGCTCGCTCGGGGCTGCTAACGTGTGAAAATAAAAGGCAACGCTCACACATTCATCCGGGAGCTGGCGGCAGGGAAGCTGCACACGGGTGCAAAGGAGGCTTGGCATCTCCAACGGGATTAGCATTCAGTCCACATTTTTACACGGCTTTTCTGCAAGAGAAGGGGCCTTCAGAAAGAGATGCAAAATTGGCAGCTGCACTGAAAAACTGAAATAAATTTTCTTTCAAAATGTGGGGGGAACATCTCTTACCTCCCAATCATCCTCATTGGTTAAAATGGATGTCCTCTGCCTTTAAAGTCATACAATTCAATGTGATGCTTTCCAGCAGGCTGCATCTGTTTTGAACATTTGCATTCAAAATGTGGAACAATCTTCCCCCTTAATTTTATCTAGAATTATGAATACTCCATTTGCTTAAATATATTCCAAACAGATGATCTTAATCTGGAACAAGCGGCAGAAGACGTAGCCAGGCATTATGATTATTTCTTGGCTGCACACTAGCATCTGAGCATCTTCTCTCTCCCTTTTTAACCCTAGCACCGTGATTAGAGATGGCTCCAAAGCTCCCCCTCTGGGATCATCCAGATGTCCCAAATGAGCATGCCGAGAAATATTGGACCTCCGCATCTGCAACCTGAAAGATCCCTTGCTTCTGGGAAGGAGTTCAGGAAAGGGAGCAGCATTTCTCAGATACAACCAACAGGCTGCACGGTTGCCACTAGCAGGCATGGGAAGACCCACCAAGACCCTGATGTGTCCCAGAGGCAACGTGCTCCTGGGAGATGCCCAGAGCTCACGGTGAGCGAGGTGTGCTCAGAGGCTACGCTGCTCCTTGGAGGGGCACCTTGACTGCTGCACGGCAGTGTCGGTGTCACAGCGTTACCATCTTGTACTATGACCATGCTACCAGCTATTCAGAAACTGCAAAGCCATCATGAATGGATTAAAAAATGAAAACACTGAAGAAAAAGATCTTTTTCTCCAAAGAATCTGGCAGTCGTGGCCTACAGTTTATGAAACGGCAAAAAAAGACAACTGAATTTCCCCCAAATCTTCCAAACTTAAGACATTTCTCTTAAATTATTCAGCTGTGCACCAAGTTTAAGGTGAAATACAATCTTTTGCACTCCCTGGAATACACCAGTCCCAGACATCCGGGAAATGTTGTGAATAGACTTGGTAGTAGCTGTGATCAATTCAGACACCAACTCTATACGGACAGAGAGGATCCTGCAGGCCAAATCTGGGGCTGATGGACAAGTTTAGGCCGCTACGCACACACTGAAGTAACACGCTCTGCAGGGCTCCTTAACTTCATGCAGGCTGACACAGGGCGAAAGCCTCAAAACACAGATAAGGAGAGAGTTGTGGAAAAAGTTTTAAACCATTTCAGATTCAAACTCCTGGAGCAGGTCGAACCTTAATGAGAAAAGACAGGCCTCCTTTAAGCGAACTGGGGCCAATGTTCCAGCTTGGAAAATTAGAGAGATTACAGGGAATGCAGTAGCAACCAGATTTTTAAATATCATTACGTGCCTGCTTCTCATGAAAAAAAAAGAAAAAAAGGCAAAAAATTCCCCACAAAACAAAATATTCAAGATGTTCAAAAGCAGCTCAACAACTCAACACTGAGAATTGCAAACTAACACACAGCAGGGGAGAACCTTAAGTTTCTATGTACAGTAATAGTCTTTTAATTAACTTTGAGAGTCAGGGAAGAGAACTTGATGGTTCTATGAACATCCCTCTGAAAACACCAGCTTAATGTTCAGCAACAATTAAGACAACAACGGAAAGCGAAGAATCCTTCGGAGAGAGGGGGAACAGAAGCAGCACCCACGGATGTTGTGCTGGGAAGTGGTGCACGTGTGCGCTGAACACCAGCAGACCCAGGGGCTCTTCCCACATGGGATGGAGCAGGCGGCAAGAAGTGCACCAAAGGGCCGCGGGGTGGTCCGGGAGCAGCCAAGCAGCTCATGGAGAAACGCAAGCGTTGGCATCTATTTAACCACCATATCATTATACCATAGGCATCCTGGAAAACAAAAATAGCCCAGGAGGATCCTCAAGGCAGGGTGAAAAATCTGTCAGTATCAACATCCTGCTTCTCCCAGCACAGAGAAATGAATCTCACCGTCGACATCACACCCATCACAGAGAGGTACTTGGGGCACCAAGACCTGTAAATCCCATTGCCCTCCTCCAAAGCTGATGCAGCAAGGAACAAAGAGCCATTATTATGGAAGCTTTCTATATAACAGTATTTTTAATTTTCTTTTTCTGTAATAACTACAGCTGGGATAATAATAATTTTGTTAGACTGTTACAATTTCAATAGTGTTTCAATTACACTAAGATTAGATTGCTGTCTCTACCTGCAAGATGTGCATCCTTCTGCCCATAAAAAGATTCCAAGCATGACACTGCACTAATTACAGCTATTCGTGAAACTTGAATCAAAATTTTAAAAGAAAGTTTTTTGTTTGATTTTAATGAGAAAGATCCTATATATTAGCAGATGCTCCCCCCTCATTCCTCATTTTTTGAGCCAGGATAAGTCAAACAATTCCAATAAACCAAAGTATCTACAAATGTTCTTCCCTCTCTGACAACAATATCCGTCGACAGGTAACTCCTCTACAACCTCAAACTTCACAGCATCAGAGGTGATGCTGAGAGCAGCAAAAAAAAAAAAAAAAAAAAAAAGATGATGATGATGATTCTGGATATTTCCCTATTTTTCTAAACCAGTGACTAGACCAAACACAAATCTCATTCCTTGCACCCCACTTTCACTGGCCACAGTGGAAGATGAAAACTGCAATGAATGCAAGAATAGCTAGAGTGACGAAAGAGAGCATTTCTGAAACCAGAACTTTTGCTGTGACAACAGAAAGCAATTAGGGGTGAGAAGTAAGCTGCCAGCATACTGAGTGAGAATCATTATGTTTCAGGATGATATTTGCAACAGCACTCAGAACTGAAACAGAGGGATTAGTTAGCTATTTTATGTAGGAAAGACTGCATGAATAATCAGTTTTTCTGCTGTTGCCATGTCTTTTCATTTGTTAGCTTGAAGCATAACTGCCTCTTGTAAAGCCAAATGATTTTAAGTTAGATAGAAGGATGGTCAATCACAAAGACAACTCTGAACATTCCCACTGTGGGTTTGTGGGTTAAAATGAGAAGAGAAAAATAATCTGGCAGCATTCACTTAATTTGTCCCATTCTTTTGTTTCCTCCTTGTGATGTAGTTTTAATCTATACCAGTATGCAAATCTTTGGGAAATGAAAGGTAGGAAAATAAATAAATATAACAAGACCAAACACCCCAGTACAATCAACACCAATGATCAAACGTTGATTGCATTAAAGTTAATTTGCCAACACATTTAAAATATCTATCTAGCCTAAAAATGAGTATTTTTGTTTTCTCGTCCCATTTCCAAAGGCATACTACAGCTCCATCACTTACCAATACTCTAGAAATTATTTTCAAATACATCTCCCTCTGTATCAACTACAAATCTCCAGGATATAACTCTAATACCTGTGAAAACACTTTCTGTCACCCCATTTGCAACTCTAAAATTCAGTGAGAAAGCTTGGAATGCAACCCTAAACTGTACTGCAAACTTAATGAATTATTTCAAAGGAAGCCAAATGCCACGCCATTTACACCCTCACAGTTGAACGAACGGGTGCCACCCCTTGGACTCAGCACTCAGTTCCCATAAGAGCCATTCACAAGAGCTGTTCAGTTCTTTTGCACCAATAAATGGAATATCGGGACTTGGTTGTGACAGGAATCCAGAGGACTACTTCTTACCAGTCAATTTAGATGAGCTCTACCATCATGCACATCTTCTGTCTCACATGCCCTTCCAGAACTGCTTGCTCTCCGATTCCTCTCCCTGTCAGAGCTGCTGCAATATTCCAGAACAGCAACTATCACCTTTATTAAAGGAGATCTGCAATTCATACCTACACACTGCAGTACTACCCAGGCCTTTCACCTGGCAGTGCACCCAGGGCTAACCCTGGCATGAGCACAGGGGGGAAGTCGAGACGCGTGGAGGAAGCAAGAAGCAGAAGAGACCCAAGAGACTCCTGCCCTCTCTGCCTTTGATTGCAAAACAACTTCCAGCTGCTTGAAAACTTAATGGGGACTCAAGGTTGTTGCTTTCCCTTCCAGCGTCTTCTGCTTTGATTTGAGACCGAGGACACAGAGAGGTTTGTTATCACGGAGATGACGCATCGGGGAGAGGAGATTTTAGTAACAGGGGAGAACGGGGAGTGAGTGGTGACAGGAGTAGGAAGCGGAGCCTATATAAAGCAGCAGAACTCCGAAACACTCAATGCTGCCGCAGAAAAGAGAAATGTAAAAGAGAGAGGGCACAAAGCCCTGGAACGTCTGCAACCATTTTAAAGGGGCTCTGAGACCAAGCGACATCTTGTTACAGTCCATAGGACCAAACTCTCACTATTATCATATTTTTTAAATCAAGTTGCATCCAATTCTGTCCAAACAAGAGCAGCTCCCATCATCCGGGCAAGCTTCATGCTGGAAGGGTCACTGGTGCCAGGAAGGGGTCTGGAAAACCTCCCATCTGCAGACATCTAACCACGACATATGAAACAGCTGCCACACACCACCTTGATTTTTTTTTTTTTTTATAAAAGAGCACACACAATTACAGATACCTGTATAAACAAAGGCTCAGAATTACAGTCGCACAGGCGACTTTGGCTGTCATCCCCCGATTTTGGCACGTTTCACTTTCCTACTTGGCATCCCTAACGTGTCTTGGGAAAGACGGAGATAGTGGCCTGGATTATCAAGCAAATGATTTGGACACATGCATATGTGCACATTAGATGAACCATCGGGTGCATCCCCTACCCTTAACCCCTCCATGACCGTGTAGAAGAAATCCTGCACAGCGCTCAGTCTCTATAAGCTGCAGCACACGTGCCATGCCCTTCGAGGCCTAAGTTACCTTGCTGCTCATGTTAGCAGCTTCTTTTCTCATCTATCCACAAGATATGGCTCCAAAGCTGGGTTTTATTGGCATAGATTTGCACCAAAGTGCCTTCCAGAGTACACATTGTCCTGGAAGCAAAGCCAGTGTGACAGATAAATAGCATTCTTCAGCCAAGCACAAATCATCTTTGAATTCTTTAAGTTTTAGGAAAATCTGACATATAACTAAGTACAGATTTCCCATGCCCATCCTCAAGACATAGGGGAATGGGAGAAATCCCACCTTGATTCAACGATTTATTAGAGAAGACATCTCAGTTTAAGTGCAGTAATCCAATTTAAATCAAATTGACTATGTTAAAATAGCTGGAGGAATTGATAAACCAGTTAGTCCTTGGAGTGAAGTCTGCGAACACACAGACTTTTAGTGACATTTTTTACTTAGATACTGGTTCTTCCAAGCCAAATTTCAAATCTCTAATTCAAGGCATAAAGGTGCTGCAATTTCTGTTCAAAACTATTAACATTTAAGATGGGTAAATATTTTCCCCTCATCTCATTCTAGGAAATGAGTAAACACCCCAGCAGAAATTTTACCCAACACAGTCAATCTAAGGCAGAATTTGGCGAATTTCACCACAAATAATTAAAGTTTGGCAGCTGCAGAAGCAAGAAATAGGGCTGTAAAACACAACGTGTCTGGCAAACGGACCTGCCATCCTCGGCGATCATCATTATTCACATGATGTGTCTGAAAGCATAACTATCACAAAGCTCATCAGCTTCTGATCCAAGGAGCATTCCTCACATTTCTGCTTTATGAACAGCAACTTTGCTCTCACACATGTGCAATATCTCCCCAAATTCAGCCCTTCTCTATAAAGGCTCACATCCCCAGCTGCATGTGGGGCTCCATCACTAGTTGTTTAGCCAGCAAGGCAAGCGATGAATCCCCTCCTGCAGACAGCTGTGAGGACACATCTGGAGGAATATTCCCTTTCTACCGGGGACAAAATGAAGAAAGCTGTGAGGACACATCTGGAGGAACATTCCCCTGCTACAGGGGACAAAATGAAGAGAGCCCACTGGGGTCCCACTACGATGGCAAGGGGCTGGAGCACGTGCCCAGCGTAGAAGTTGAAGGAACTAGGTTTCCCCAGCCTGCAAAAGAGAAGATTTAAGTGCTATCTATTTATAGTCTCTCACTGTCTCAATTTAGAGAAAAGACAGAGCCAGACTCCTCTTGGAGGCGTGCAGCAGCAGAACCCACAGCAGCACTTGAGGGTCACACACGGGGCCACGTGAGGAGGCCGCAGCAAGTGCGGGCCGGCCCTGGGACAGGCGCCTGGAGATGCTGCGGCACCTCCGGCCTCCACAGGTTTCAGCACTTCCCTGACAAGGCAGCCCTGAGTAGACAGCTCCAACCTTGAAAATAGCCCTGTTCTGGGCAGCAGGTGGGACTAGATGACCTCCACATGTCCCTGCCAAACCTCTTCCCTCCTTGCTACCTTTTTCTTGTAGCAATTCTGTGATTCTGGAGATGAATTCAGCTTCAAACCCTTCTCCTCTCATGAGGAGGAAGAAAAAACAAGCTCTGCAAGACACACTTGGCCATGTCAACTAAGTACACTACTAGAAAGCTCTATAGATGCTACAGTAGTGATTGTGGTGTGAAAAACAGCAACGGACAGGAGCAGTGTCCTGCTATAACTTAAAAGCAGGGAAATTTCATTGCAGGTTTTTAAAGTCCTTGATCTGGCTTATGAGAAGCTGGTGTGCTGAGGTAAGTCTTCTGCAAGCACTTGGGTTGAGTAATTATTTCCTGAGGAAGTTTGCTCAGGGCAAAGTCATCTTGTATTATCTCAAGTGCTTCAGGGTGGCATATTTCCAAATGTGTTTGCATGGGAAAGAAGAAAATGATGGTCAGTGCTTCATACCTCCCCAAAACTCAATTTAGCAATAATAACTGTTAATTAACCCAAAAGACTCATGATTCAAACTGTCACCTCACAGCCAGCTTGTCCCATTAAAGGATCTGCCTCGAATCCTTTTTTCTGCACAGGTCTAAGACCTCTCACTTGAAAAATCCTAAATCCTGACATTTCACAACTATTCATTGCCAAATTTTTTTCCTCCTACCCAACTCCCATCAGCTTCTACAGGAATCAAATGCAAAGGGAAGTCTTGCCTGAACGAGGGGCACAGCATAATTTTGAAGAACATCTCATAGCAAATAGCAGCAACTGGCTAATTCACACCTTACATGGAATAATTGCAAAAAAAAGGGGGGGGGGGGGGGGAGGGGGAAAAAAAAAAAAAAAAAAGGCCCAGCCTTTACACAGCATCACCATCTAGGGTAGCAAAGGTTTACTAGTAAAGTGCATCAGTGAGGTGTCCTATTTCTAACATTTTATTACTTTCACATAATATGCTAGGGCGCATTTACTAACATGCTGTGAAGTACTGTCATAAATATTTAAACTGCAATGATAAAGTAACTGAATTGTAGGTTGTATCTTTGATTCTATTTTCTGCTGTTTGCTCTCTTGGGCCCGCGGTGAAGAGAGCAATGGTGTTCAGAATGAGAGAGTTAAGCGTGACCCAAACCGAATGCACACATCTGACTTCAAACTTGAAATTCAATATTAAAAGGATCTTTCTAAACTGGGGTCTCTTAGAGCTGCTATCAGTGGGCTTTGCCACCAGCAAGGCTCCCTCCTTCGACACTTGCCTGGCTGTGTTAGTTATAACATTTGATAGGTTTATAGCATTACTTGAAGCTTGCTATTTACCTAGTTACACAAGGCACAGCAGCTTAGAGGCCACCCTCTGCCTGGGCTGCAAATCTCTGGAACTACCTCCAAAATAGCCCAGATTTTATGACCCGTTAAGCTTAATGATAAACCCTTGGATTTATGTTCTGGGCTAGCGAGCAGTGGGAGATCAAGCGCTAAGCTTTGATTTATCTGCAGGCCAAGACCATTTGTTATTTCTTTATTATTATTTCTCTCTTCATTTGCCTTGATGATTGTAACACTTTGCTATGACATCATGGCAATTTTTAGTATTATTTATGCCTAAATCAGTAGTGTGCTTGGACCTTCTATGATGCCAGCACTGGAATCTCCTGTCACGACAGGGACACAGCCTGGTGCTCCACCAGCCCCAAGAAGAGGATCCTACTATCAATGCGCTAGGACCAGATCTAATGCAAAATTAACAAGGGGTCTATAAGGCCCACAAACATTCCCTCCACGCTTAACCCTTACCTGATTTTAAAATGCTCATACTAAGAACTCAGCTTCTTATTTTAAGTTCGACTCAAAGCTTTAAATATGATACTGGTGAATCTAGCTACAGCCATTAAACTTTTGATACCTTTTCTCAGCCAAAGCCACCACTGAGTTTTAATCCACAAACGTAGCAAACATAATTGCACTACTAGAGAGCTAAAAGCAAAGACGTAACCATTTGCTCTCCCAGAAGCAATGAATTTTCATCATGGCCAACTAAAGATGAATCACTCGCCACCTTTCCACCTAACAAGACATTTCACAGCTCTGTTGCTCAAGAACACACCAGTCAGCGAGGAACTAATGGGGACAATAACATATTTGCCAGTAAACAAGGAATAACGAGGGCAGGTTGGTGCAATACCGAGTGACAAGGAGAAAGATTAGGAAAAAAAATGTAGATACCACCATGATTTTCACAGCTGAGAGTTGTTTTCTTCAAATGTTATTAAACCTGTTGTGTTATACTGCACAGATATACTAGTGCCACCTAAATAATACCGGAAGAGTAAACATTAAAAGGCAAAATTTGAATAGCTCAAGTGTCTGGAACAAAGTGGATGGCTAATGTAATAAAGGGAGCTTGTCAGAGAAAGAGTACATTATCCAATCTTTGTGTTGATTGACAACTTGACAATACTTCACATTTTTTTTTATATAAAACCAGAAAGCATTAGCTAGCAATTATCACCACTTTTCACATTAAGTACATGAAAAATAGTTGCAGTTTAACTTCTAGCTAAATCAGGGCAGCCTGGCATTTTTCCTTCTTACGTGTAATTGGAAGCTAAGGCTGAAACATGACAGCATGACACTGTTGCACCAGGAAGACAGAGATGCCAAACAGCAAAGCCAAAAGGAAGACAGATATGTGTTAGAAGGCAGATAGAAAAATAGTACTGGGCAGCGGGGAGATATAAGTCTTTATTCAGTTAAAACGAAAGCCCTGTTGTACAAAGCACCCAGATGCTGAGGAGGGTGTAAAAGTGCTACTGCTTTGAGTAGAAGCACTTCCCAAATGTGAGCTTGTCTCAGCCCAACTAGCTCTTAACCCCACTCCTGCAAGGCTGAGGATCCACCTGAAGACAGTGGAGAGACTCTCGCTGACTTGCATTAGCTCAGGAGCAGCCTTTAAATCCTGGTGCTCTCAGATCTGGACTCCTGGGGATTCGCCCTGCATCCTTGCTGAGGGGGAGCACATATGCACTGATGTATATGCACATATATGTGCCAACAGCACCAATTGCAGTCTGCTTCTTCCTCACAGGCCTTTCTGAGAAGCCTAAAGGGGCAAACAAAGCACTGGCTTTGCGATTCCCAAGCTGAAGAAACGCTCACGCTATTTCACTGGAAAGGCAGATCACTGCGTTCCCAAAGGTGGTTGCCAGCATCTGGGCCGATGTATCAGCAATGATCTGGAGCTGCAAAAATCACGAGCTGTTACAGCTTGGGAAAATGCTCTTGGGCTGACGGGGCAATTCACACCCTGCACAAACCAGGGTCAGGGATCTTCATTGCCCTGGAGGGTGTCTGCTCCCCTGGGAAGCAGGGGAGGTGCTTGCTCTACCACCCCCTCCCCAGCAGCACTGCGGGAAGCTGCTGGCAGATCACAGACTGAACCTACCAGAGAGGAACACGTACATTCAGATGGGGACTGCCCCCAAAAAGGAAGCGCTGGCCTTGATGTAACTTTATTACAGCAAACCTTTTTTCTCAGGAAAGAAGAAGCCTTGCTATCCCGTGACCTATTCTACAATCTTCTTTCCAAAATGGGGGGATAGGGAAATTAAAAAAAAAAAAAAAGCTAACATTACTCTTTTAAGAGATCGGAAATGCTCTGCGCTAACGTTTAAATTATTTACCTCATTCGCTGCATTTGTGAGTACTATGAGCACTTGAGGGATACGTGTGCTTCGAAGGTGGTATTTCTTGCGCTCAGAAAGCAGCTCCCTTGTTTAAAGGGAGCAGGCTCTCCAGCCCTGCCAAATGCGCTGCTCAAATGGAGCTTTCCGCGTGGCTCGCCTGGTTTCTAGGAACGAATCCCCCATGGCATACAAGACACCTGGCTTTGCAGGCAGTTTCCCAGCGCAATCTTCAGGATCCGTATTCACCACCTGCTCGGAGCTAAGCACAGCCACCAGGATGCAGCTTTGGCACAGCAGCTATTGGGGATAACAACTGCACTTAGTCGCAGCCAAACCCTCCCTCACTACCAGCAGGACGAGGCTCTCCTGTCCACCAGGCCACAAGAACACAGGACTTTTCCAACTTGCTTCCTTTCCCATTTTGCTTCCTTCCTCCCTCAGGAGCACCAAACGTCCTTTTTCAGAAAGGTGTGAGCTTGCATTTCTGACCTGGAGAGGAGCTCACAGACCCAAACCTCGTTTAGCTTCTGCAGTTCTCCCACTCCAACAGCGAGTGGGAGGGTAGTTTGCACGTTATTTCTGCTTGCAAACCATGCCCTGCCTCTGTCCTCAGCCCCTCGCAGCCACGCAAACTGCCCTGGGCTTTCTCCCCGCCGCCCCCCGAGCCAGCATCAGGTTTTTGGGGCTAGGTGTTGAAGATGACTTTCCTCCTCTTCATTTCCCCTCCAATACAGCAAGCTTCACCAAAGGCACGGTAAAAGATGCACACTTTCCTCAGATAAAGATGATCACTCGTGATCAACAGCGATGCTTTGCCCTCGCTCCCTTTTTCCATGGCCTAGAACAACAGTTGGGAAATCACTGTCTTCAGTGGCTGCAGGGTCCAAGGATTTCTCACTCGGCTGCCCCAAGGAAACTGCTTGGGCCCTGCAAAGCCATGGAGTAAGAAAAACGCCTGTGACGAGACCTCCCCACATAATCAGCCAGGTTACCCTGAATTTAGGTACTTTTCTTCCAAATTCATTAATGCTTTGGTCTCAGCTCCAGCTCAGTCATGGTTTTTTTCTGTCCTTTAATTTGTTTTCAGTAGCAAAAGCTCACCCAGAAGGAGCAGGGCACAAACGGGGAGAAATGTGGCTTTTTGTGAAAGAGGCGCTCTGTGTGCAACTCTTTACCAAATGTTCCCACACCTGTCACAGGTGCACACCTATGGGAACATTTATTCTGCACTTCACTCTTTTTCTCCCTAAAACTTTCCTATTTCTTCAGCCTGGAGAACTACACTTGTCTATAAAACATAATCCAGGACCCTCCAGAGTCTAAGCAGAATGGCAGCATACCTGTTACTTGCAGGACTTTTACACTTAAGGCACAGAAAAAAGTCCCATTTCAGCTTAACAGATGCAAAACCAGGCTTCAATAGCAAAAGCAGGATTCTGCTTGATTGTTATTTTACACATTTAAGCATTTTGACTTTTTTGCATATTTTGTAAAGAGTTCAGCACTGGCCCTTTTGAACTCTATCTCATTTTCAAGGTTTTAAGTTGTTTTTAACAGCCCTTTTGTGAACATTAACAGATTCACAAAAATGCTTTTAGTTTTTTTGCACAGCATAAAGAGCCCAATAAGGAAGGCACGAAGCACCGTTTTTGTAATCCTGCAAACTGCCAACACTTCCCGGGAGGCATCTGAGTCTCTTCAGCTGCCCGTCCTAAACTGCAGATGGGGACAGTGACCCTCAGACTAGATCATACTGCTCCTTAAAGGAGTGGAAGAAAAAAAAATAGAAAAAAAAAGTAACTTTTCAAAAGCTATTACCGTAATCCCTGTCTTTAGACAGGGGAAAGTAGGTGCCCGCAGAGGTTAAATAGCTGACGGCCGGTGGCTGGGAGAGCAGCAGAGCCAGGATTAGATCCCTCGTGCCTCCTGACCTCCAGGTCTGCGTGCCGCTCGGCGCCCGAAATAGCCCCAGCGCAAGGAATTAGCTCAGTCCTATGCCGAACACGTGTGGAAGCCAGAGTCCAGCTTTGCCATAAGAAGATTCCTGCGGAGAATGCAAGCAGACAAATAATTACATTTTAACTTGGTGCTACTATTCCCACCTAAAAGACCACCTCCATTTGCTCTCCCAGGCCCTTTTCATCCGACTCGATAAAGAGCTAAGAGCTCCATAGCATCGTTTTCACATTATATGAAACAGCGTCAGCTGGGACGGGGCAGGCAGAGTTAGCAGGTACTGTTTAAACAACCTCGACGAGGAGACACTGCGCAGATCCGGCTGCCAACACTTTGGGGCGGACGAATTACTCGTGCGCAGCAGAGCATGCAGCAATAAAAGCTTTACCGCCACTGCCCACAGGATAATTCTTGTGGCATTTGTTTGCTCCAGTTTTTGTTCGCTGTCATTTCTTTTGTCCTCCCCTTTGTCACCAGCGATTTCCCCCTGCTCCCTTTCGGGAGTACCTTAATTGCCACGGAAGCAATGAGCCTTTGGTCAGGGTGGTTTTTGGTGACACTGCACGTTTTTATTTACCTTGTTACTTCAGATTACTGTGTGTTGCTACAGTGATTTCTGAGACACGCAGAGTTTTGTGGCAGTTTTCTTTCGTTAGGGGTGACTGGATATGCATTTCCACTATCCCCTTGCCTTTAGCTGCGGTACAACTATATCTCACTAGTTGCAGTATGACTGTCTTTCGCTTTTCAATTGCCTTCAGCAGAGAACAATAAATCTAAAACACAAGTCAGAAAAAGGAAAAAAAAAATCTGTAAAGCTATTTTTGGTGTCTCAGATCTTTGGCTTAACCTATTTTCAGAGCAGCGTCTCTATTCAGCAAAATCAGGACTCCTGCCCCCAGGACACCAGGGTGACCAGCGGTGGCCTGGGAGCCTCAATCCAACGTTGGCCCTGCCACCCCATGGCCACCCGTCCCACCCCATGACCTCACGGGCTGTTTTAGTGCCCTCCCACAGGCTCCTCCGGCATCTCAGCACATGCCTGCAGTCATGACGGCTCCAGGTACACAGACAGCGACCAACATACCATTAAAGTTTGTGCTTTAATAAATCTCTGTTTATGGTACAAGAGCTGCCAGCGAGGGAAAGCAGCAGCCTCGCCTATAAAAGGAAAGGAGCGAGACCTAATTCAGGCGGCGTTTCTGTTGGTGGCTTTGATTCAAGAAGCGACATCCCAGCACAGCCTGCTCCGAGACACAAGTACCTTTGCACACCCACCACGTGCACCTTCCAAAAGCAGCGGCCTTTCCACTTGCCCCACAAAAAGAGTAGCTGGGAAAGATGCAGAAAGCCGGGCTTGCCCGTCGCGGCTCGTCGCGCACGGCGTAACGGGAGCTGTCGTTTGCAGGTCCAAGAGCCCTCCGGATGGGCCAACCTTGGAGCTCACGGCAAAGACTCTGCCTTCCTGGCCACACAGAGAGCCCTCCAAACGACACCTCAAGCACCACAGTCCTGATGCATTTCGTGAGGGGCACATGGAGATGTCAGCAGGAGCAGAGTCCCCAGCGAATGGGTGTGGGCTAAGGGATTAGAAGCTTAATTAGAGTTGCCTGAACATTAAATATCATTATTAGAGTGCACAGACGTCTGCTCTATTTTTTAGATGACTTTTTTTTTTTCTCTCTCCACAAATTTGTTAGCGTTTTTTCCTCCCTCAAGAAGGAGGCAGATGCAACCATGGTGCACATCAGCCCATCTCCCGGGTGATCAACCACAAGAGAGGAAGCTATAGGAAACCAGGCTCAACTGGCTGCACTGCTCAATTCTAGAGTGCGCGGTTGTAAAAATAAATAAACAAACAAATGCCTGTCATGCTTTAAAAGGCTACTGGGCATAGCAAGATCATGAATAGTGGAAAAATTTAATAGACTATAATTGGAAGATCATAAAAAAGGATATGCCCTCCAGGTGTAAGAAATGTCAACTGTGTGAAATGTCCAACACCAGTGTGTCCTTTGGAACGAATACACGGCAAGCGCTTGAGACCTATTTTTATGCTGGTTATTTAGGTTCAGTCTTGGGGATTCCGAGACTTCAGGAAGAGCTGAGTGTCCGTCTGCTGTGAGCCCTGACCACTGATGAAGGTGACCAGACAAGCGTCTCCACCTGGAAGCTAACGGGGCTTAGCCAAAGCGGCCAAGCAAGTCCCCAGGAAACGGGATCCTCCACCCCGGCTTCACGCAGGGATTCTCCACTGGCTCGTAACACAGCCTCAGCGACAGCACCCACGCGCCGCCCATTACGCTGAGACCCTCCATTAAACATGGTTCAACAGCCACCATAGCCGAAGGATGGACCGACGCACACGTAGGCACAGAGCAGCTGGATAAGCCTTGTTTCTGCAGGATCAGGTTAAAAAAAAAAAAAAAAAAAAAAAAAAAAGGACTAACGCCACTGCGAGCTGCTGCACGGCAGCAAGGCAGGGTCCTGCTGCACGATTTAGAACCAGCCCGTGGAAGTTCTGCTCTTCTAAAAAGCACAGCTGCACCTCAGTCAAGAGCCTCCTTTAATAGCAGTCGAGGCAGGAGAAGAAAGTTTTGCTTCAGTGTTTTTGTTTTCGTACACATAGCCCCTGCTTTCCCCCAAGCTCCCACCACGCTCCTGACGGGTTTACCTCAGACTAATTGCTTCGCAGAGCAAAAAAATACACAATTCCCTGAAGAATGATGACTTCCCACCAACTTCAAACAAACTAATCCCCCTAAACACTAGAAATAACAATAATAATAAAAAAAAAAAAAGAGAGAGAGAGAGAACCCAGCAAGCCAAAAGGAACCCACTCACCTAAAAAAAAAAAAAAAAAAAAAAAAAAAAAAAAAAAAGAGAGAGAAAAGCCAGCAAGCCAAAAGGCAACCACAGTTCCCTGAGTTTACCTGGAGCCCGTGCCCTACCCAGTGCCCCCAGCCCCCCTGAAAGTCCCACATTCGGGCACCGCAGTAGGAAGAAACAGGCTGTCCAAAGGGCCCTTTTGCAAACTGAAAACTGCAAGCAAAAGGGAAGAAGCTCCCGAGCAATTCCCAAGGCACCCGGTCTCAGCACAGAGGCTTTGGTCTCCCCGGGGCTGTCAGCACAGGCTGCCGTGCACGGAAAGGGCACTGCTGCCCTGGGCAGCAACATTTAAAGTTTCACAGTGCCATAACAGTTCTAGCAACAAGCCTCAGTGTCACCCAAGTATGCAGCACATCTATACACACACACACACACATATACATTTATATACAGTACATATCAACGGGCTGCAGAGATCCAGCTTAGCACAAGCAGTGATGCTGCTCCCTCGCTTTCCAAATTCTAAAGCCTACAAAAAGAGTCTCCGGAGGACACAGCCCTCACAGGGGCTCCCTTCTCGCCAGCCTCGCAGGTTGGTGGCAACGCTGCCCTTGGTTGCGGCAGCCGGGTCGGTTTTACACGGAACGTTTGGGGGAAAAGCAAGGAAAAGCCATTGTTTGCTTGCAGTAACACACAGCTGGGCATAACAAAGAGAAAGCCAGGCAGCCTGCACCCTGCGCCGCTTCATCCAAAATTCCCAAAGTCTCAGCAATGCCCAGGGTTGTGGGAGTGGAAAGACACCGAAAGGGAATTTTTTTTTTTTTTTAAGTCTCAGCAGTGACCCCGCAGGCCGGCTGCTCTGCATCCCGCATCCCTTGGCCAGGTGGATGCGGGATGGGAGGCATCAAGCAGGGGATGCTCGCTGGGTATCGCGTGGGAGCAT